>JAYESA010000002.1:159911544-160269044 GCA_036927795.1 Iris macrosiphon | reverse complement strand
ACTTCACGTGTCCGAACGAAGATACGCACTCACCCTCAAGATACCCGACAACGTCTACCTAGGTCCGTCTAACTTAGGGCATCACCCAAAATTGGGCCAAATTCGGATTCCACCCGAAATTGACACAAAACCTAGTGCTAAAGTCTCCAAACACAACCAAACTAGTTCCAACTTCCTCCCACAGGTAGCCCTAAGGTGTAGGAAGGTTCTAAACTATTAATTACACTATATAAGAATAATTAGAAGGGGGAAATTAGGGTTTACCTCTTGGAAGTTGGAATTCCATGCCAAAATCTCCAAAAAGCTCCAAATCCACCACAACTAGCTTCCAAGCTCCCAATCCAAGCTCCAACACCAAATCTAAGCTCTACCCACCTAGGTTAGGGAAAAATATAGGGTTAGGGTTTACATCCATGAAGAATAGAAGAAGAAATATGAGGAATAGAGTACTTACTTGGATATGGAAAGAAGAAAGGAAGAAGAAAGAGTGGAGAAGAAGAAGAAGAAGAAGAAGAAGAAGAAGAAGTGAAGAAGTGGGGAAAGGGGGGCTGCTGTGATCGGCTGGAAATGAGGGGAATAGGGTCGGCCAAGTCATAGAAAAGGGTTTACATAGTCCAAAATACCCAAAATGCCCTCTCCTAACTTGGGTTTTTCGTTTCGGGTTCCAAAAGCACTCAAACTAACTCCAAATCTCTCCAACTAACCCACTAAAAATATAATAAATATTCTAAAATCCAAAAATAAATCTCACAGGGGTGTGGGCTGGGTCGGACATAGGTCCACTAGGGTCTGACACGGGTCCAAGCTAGCCAAAACCCTAAAACAATCAAATAAAAATAATACAATCACTAATTAAATATAAATCTAATTAATTATAAATAATACACAATTAACTAAATTAAAATTAAAAAAATACCCGGCTCTGGAAATGGGGTGGTGACACTTGCTGCCTCTGCTCGGCAGCCAGTACGGCAACCTGCTGTCTCTGTTCCTACATCATCATCTGGAAGATTGGAACATCTGCGTCTGGCCGTCCTGTGGTGTTGCTGGAGCTAGGGGAGCTCTATTAGGCACTACGAAAGGAGCTGGTAGAACCGAATTGTTATTCTGTCCGACAAGTCCTGGAAGTCGAGGAGTCGTCGAGGCCTCTCCTAGTGATTGGCCATTGACCCCTAGATACGTATTGCCCCCGATAGCAGCACATCTGTTACACAAATTTATCTCTTCAAGAGAGGAACAAAAGATTAGAAAGAGTACATGAATCAAGCAGGATGCATCATTTTTTAAATAAAATGGATCGGAAGGAAGGTGAGTTATAGTCATATGGATGAGACCTAAAACTCTAATCCTAAGTGCAGGCCCACTCAATACAGTTACGTAACCGAAATGGCTAACACGACCTGCATGTGCCATCACTAAAAATATGTCATACTCCAGTCCAAAATTACGTAAGACCAGGTATACGTACACATGCCAGCTATACAAATAAGTATAGGAACCCAATTTAATGGACCTAACCAGTCGTAGTACGCTGTAAAATATATCTAAGTCATAGTATCACAGGCAGGTAAAATTTAGTCTCATCCACAAAATATCACAGAATAGGAACTGAATAAAATAGATAAGTCTCGAAATCCACTAAAAAATAGAATCTAGTCGATAACAATCCACAAAAATAAGTACAAAAGAATACTAAAAAAACTAAGCAATAAAGAAATAGTTCGGGCATCAGCTAACTAGATAAAGATACCCAAGACACTAAGCAACTGTCGTCCATGAATGAATGCTAAAGAAAACTCATGTGGCTCCACTTCAAAGTCATCATCTGCAAAGTCTCCAACTCCGTAGTCCATCAGGTACAAGTGCTGTCTGGATCTGAAAAATGTGCCAGGTCCTAAGAAGGACATAACAAGTACACAAAAAATTGACATGCATAAAAGTAAAGCAGTAAACAATAAAAAGAATAACTAAACCATATATGTGATGTGCACTCGAGACATCTCTAGTGGCGCATAAGGGAGAAGAAACAGAAGAACAGTCAACCCACCAGGCGTCCAATAAGGACTCGGGGTACGCAGTCACACCAAATACACAGTAAGAAACAGAAATCTCATACTCTCACTAGTAGATTCTCCCCTCCCAATGTATCCGAACCGTATACGCGGTGCAGACATAATGCAACGACATCAATAAATATAGACAATAAGACCAACACTAACTACCAACACATGCCACGAACTAACATATCGATAGCCAGTCAACACGTTAGTCCATGCAATCACTCACTTAGTGATCGTGTTGAACATGTGTCAGGTCAGAAGATACCACGTACCTTCATAATATACCAAGTAAGTTTACTACTCTAATACGCGTGCACACAACTAGCAAATAAAAACTAGACATATGTATACTGAACAATAAAATCAAGCAAGGTGTACTTACCTTCCAAGTCAAGCTGCGAGCACAACAAATCTGGTCCGGAGCTCTCCACAGAAATGTCATGAACACTTACCAATTAATTATGAAACTAATTAGACTCTTATTTTTTTAGTTTAAGTTAGGTTATTATCTAGTTATTAATTCGACGTTGGTTGTACATGCAAGTAACTACACACCAAATTATTACTAGCCATCAAACATTACCAAAAATTATTTTTAAAGACATTAATTATCAAAAAATAATAATTCTAAAATTTTATTAGAAAATAAGATTTTTAGTGATAGGGTCATCTTCTACAAATTCTATGAGTCCAAAACCAAGTAAAAATAAAAAGTAGGTCATAATAGGTTATCGACAAGTCAATAAAACCAATTTTTGATAATTTAGTAAATCTAAAATAAATACTTAAAAATCAGAATTAAAATAACATAATATAATTTTAAATGTAGAAAATATAGATTTTTTATCGGGGTTTAAGTCTAAAATTGTTGGGGTCAAGTCAAAACTAGGTCAACTTGTTACATAAAATACCTAGAATTCTAATTTTTTTAAATAAAAATAAATCTGAATAAATATAGTAAAATCAGTAATAAATACAATAAATAATATTTTTTTATCTATACAAAAAAATAATTAGGGTTTTACCATCTACAAGTTGATCCTATTAGGGTTGGCATCCAAACTTGCTATAATACATGTAAAGGGGTGGTACATGGTTGTTGTGACAACATAGACATCAAAATAATATAATTTTAATAAAAATTTAGAATATATAATTTAGGTAAAATAATAATTCCTCGAAAAAAATAGGATTTTCTATCTATGATTAAGTCCTAACAAGATCCATGCATTTTCTATCTATGATGTCTCGAGTGCACACATCAAGACTAGGTCAATATTATACATAAAACATGCTCACAACTCTAATTTAATTCAAATTAATAAATCTAGAAATTATAAAAAAAAAAAATATATTCTCAATTAATAACATCTATATAAATACATTAACAAGAATTAAAGAGGTTTTTGAAGGAGGTTTCATGCATACATAAAAGTGTTTAGTTGAAACTCAAAATAAGGGTTCATAGGTTGCATGAGTTCTTCAAAATAAAATAAGGGAGTCTACATCATCACACATGCATATAATCTATATATATATATATATATATATATATATATATATATATATATATATATATATATATATATATATATATATATATATATATATATATATAAATCAAGAAAGGATTGAAGAAGGAAGAGAGAAGGATTAAAAAAAAACTTACTAGAAGAAGAAGGAGGGAGATGATAGGGTTCTTCGATGGAGGAGATGGTTGTGGTGTCCATGTGAAGGGGGAGGGGGTCGGCGTCTTAGAGATGGTAGGGAGAAAGTTAGGGTTTTGATGGAGGAGATTAGGGTTTAAGATGAGAAAAGGTGTGTGTGTGTGTGTGTGTGTGTGTGTGTGTGTGTGTGTGTGTGTGTGTGTATATATATATATATATATATATATATATATATATATATATATATATATATATATATATATATGGGTAGAGAGAGAGGAAGAGAGGGAGAGAGGGGTCGGCGGAAGAGGGGGATCCGCGGGTTTTTGAGGGGGGTTTCAGTTATGGGTAGGTTTAGGATTAGTTTAAAATGTTTTCTAATTTGGTTAGTAGCAATCTAAGATAAATCATTAATCCTAATAGATATTAATATCCAAGAATTGATTGGGATTCAAAAGAATAAGATAATAACAAATAAATACATAAATAAATAAATTCTACAAAAAGAAGGAAGTGGCCTAAATTGGCATGGAGGAATTATGGGTTGCTTATTGAAGAAGGTTGGATTGAAAAATAATCAAAAATAAATTATTTATATAAAAATATCTAAATATTATCCACAAGAAACTACGGTTGTTACACTAGTGTCATACTAATGCTAAATGATCGAATTTTGTGTCACATAAAGATCCTACGAGGAGTATCTCCAGTGTAGGCTATTTTCTACGAAGGGCGATGTAGATTTTGGGGTCGTTCTATGTCATTAATGTTCAAACTACGGTGAAGTATCCTAATATAACAATTGGATTTAAGTTGATTTTAAAATAATCTAAATAAATATAATAAATATATAATATACACAAAATACCTATTTTGGGGTGAGAAATTTTACACTTTATCTTCTGACGGCTCAGAATTCCAAGAGATCTCCTCGAAGAGTAAGCCAAATCCTCTCATTAATAATTTTGACAGCCTGGCAGAATCCACTATGCGGCAACCTGGTTATGCGGTACATCACCATTATGCGGCCAAAAGTGCTCGACCATGCTTCTTATTCAAAGTATTTCAAACTTATCATTTTGAAAACTTTGAAGGAGGATCTTGTAGAAGCATAAAAAATCTACAGGCCGCATAAGAACTCATGCTGCATAAAACATGATCTATGAGGCCAGATGGAAAGTCACATAATAATCTACATGCGGCCAGAGCAACCAAGGAGCAAGAGGTCGCATAATGAGCTCCTAACACAGTCTCCAATGTCTGACATAAAGTTCTGACAGCTTCAAAATTCCTGAAAAGGGTGGCATGCAAAAAGACAAAAAGTAATATCTGTATTGATGGCCTCGACAGACATGCCACGCCACGTATCCTCCCATATGCGGCTTCGGCCATATGCGGTCTCGTCAACATGCGGCTGCAGTGTCCATTCGACCAAAGCTAAATGAGAGCACGTATGCGGCCTGGACGAGCATGCGGCCATGACGCCATGCGGCCTGAGTGTCTATCTGACGAAGGCTAAGAAGGACGCCTATGCGGCCACAACGACTATGCGACCAAGACGGCCATGCGGCCCCTGACTCAGAAGATCTTTCTGTTATAACCAAATAAATCCTCGCATAGTTGGTGCGGATTATGTGCTTAGCTGACTATGTCACACACCCAAGATCTCATCAACAGCATATCTTAACCAAGCTCACGTGACGGCTTGCTCGTATTATGCGGCTACTGTTACAACCGTATTTTGCTGGAGGGGCCCCATGTGGCCACCAAGCACGAGTATATATGGAATCAATAGCACGTCAACATGGCGGCTATAAATGGCAGGGTATTACACCCATACAAGAGGCTGGCTATCTGTGAACCGACAGTCAAGTGAGAGAGAAGAGCTTCCTCATCCTGCATCGGATCGTCCACGGACTAAAGAGTAAATATTATAGATATGGACTCAACGTAAAGAGTAAAGAGTTGATATACTCCTAACCCTCCATCGTCACCCCAAAATCAAAAAATTGTACTTATATTGTCTCATAGGACCTCTTTGTACTTTCTTTCGTTTGTTGATTAAATCAAGCTCTTTCTTTACACTTTCGAATTTAATGGCGAACAGAGCTACCTCTTGTAACAAATACTGTAGATATGGACTCAACGGAAGTTACTTATTACACGACTAATAATGTAGAAGAGGTAAAATTATTCGAAGATGAAGATGAAGTAGTTGAAAGTGAAGATGAGGAGGAAGATGAAGAGGGTGACGAGGAAGACGAACAAGATAAATTTTCTGAAGATGATTGAAAATAACATAAATCCATTTGGACTTGTGACATGTATTATATTTTAACTATATAATGTACTATTCATTTAGACTTGTGACACTACTAGTTATTTACTGTACAATTCTATTAATACTATGAGATATGTATAATATTTTGACTGTAGAATGTACTATATATCTGTTTATTTGTTATATCATCATATGTTGTTATCAGGTATGACAGGACGACGCACAGCGTTCAGCAGGTCCCGAGGTAGACGGAGTGCTCCTCCGATACTTTCTACTAGTTCTGGATCCTCGTCGCCAAGTACTCCAGTATATCGACTAGCCGCATCTCCAACTGCGACGACGTTACATGGGAGCACTCCTAGGACGAGTAGTTCCAGGCCTGAGACTACTCCCTCGTCCAGCATTCCTCCTGCTTACGGAACCATGGAGACAGATGAGCAGATGGTGGAGGTTGAGCCGAAGTCGTCTCTGTATCAGCGAGATCCTCTATGCGTACCTCTGGACGAGATGAGGACGAAGATTTGGGTCGACGGTACAAAGTTAGTCAAATAGTTGGTTTATCATCATATATATCGTATATTTCTTTATTCATCATATATTCACTTTTTCATGAATATAATTATCTCTATATAGATATCGTCCCTCGTCGGTATAGAGACGCATGGGCCACTTTCTGAGGTACAACTATGGTAGACCTTGGATCAAGCACTCTGATGCTCCGAACGAGATAAAGGCGTTATGGTTTGCGCACTTCAAGGTAAATGTATATTTGGTTTTAATATCAATCATCTGATTTATGCATATTATATAACTTACTAAATTACTTCTTGTAGCAAACGTATTTCTATCCACCGCACCGGGCCAAGTTGATCGAGCAGATGTTTTTTGCCGTCGTCGCCAAGATGATCCATGATGCTTTGGATGACCAGAAGGCTCATGATCGCGAAGGAAAATCGATCCAAGGTTGGATCACGCCTGAGCAGTGGACTGCGATGAGGGCTAGATTCGACGATCCGAGGCACAAGGAAAGGTCTGAGAAGACCAAGAAGGCTAGGCAGAAGGCAGCAAAGTGGTGTGGTGGCTCGATTCCAATAACAAAATATTTTCGTCATTTGGTATATTTTTTTATTTCAGATATATTATTTAATGCAAGTACAATAAAATGGTAGTAGGATAAAATATTTAATTGTAGTACTAAATAATATATTTTTAACAGGTACAGAGGGATGGCGATGCCAATATGGTGACCGTCTTCCTGGCCACCCATCAGAAGGGCGGAAAGCTCATTGATGAGAGGGCCTCACAGACCTATGTAAGTATTGCTTTACTTTGTGTTAATTTTAATATAACATAGGAAATATGCAAATAAATATCCATGTAGTTAGTAATAAGTACCTTAGACATTAGCAATTATCGAGTATCCATACTTTTCTAGACCGAGTATCTTAGGCTCCGTGAGAGGATGACTGCTAGTGCACGTACAGCGGGAGAGGCTGGTACTTCCTCGCAGCCCTATCCATCTCCATTGGCGGACGAGCTATGGGTGACCGTCGCTGGTGGTCTCCAGAGGGGTACGTACTACGGTACGGGATCCTATGATTTCCTTGTTGCGACGCAGTCCTCTAGGACCTCCTCTGCAAGTGCACATTTTCCATAGCCCTCGCATGCGTCTGCCCGAGTCCAGGAGACCATTGATCGTCAGATTGCATCTCTCCGTTACGAGTTGATGTGAAGGATGGAGGAGCAGCCATTGTCTCAGTCACAGACGGACGATGTGACGCTCATCGCACGATTTGATACGCTCGAGCGCAACATCATGGAGCTCAGGAATATGCCCGATAGGACAGAGCGTGGTGTTACTGATCTTAGAGCATCGACACAGCACAGCATGACGAAGCTGCAGGCATCACAGTTGTCCATGGGTGAGAGGCTGACGATGATGCATGATTCAATGACTGATATCAGTACGAGGCCGTTATCTACCATGGATTCATACAACCATCGATTAGCAGCGTTGGAGCAGATACGTCCTCCTGGTGCACCTTTATCGACACCGACTCCACCGACGTCACTGCCTTCTTCATCAACATCGGTGTCGATTTTACTGGTATGAGTTTTTCTTATCCCTGGTGCGCGCCGGTGCTCATCCTCCTATAGATCCGCAGTAGTCCTAGTTATGACAGTTTTTCGGTTGTTTGTGTTTTGACTCATGATATTGGATCATTTATGAATATTATACATTTATTGAGGCTTTCAGACTTTATTTCTTGCACTCAGTTGTGTGGATATTTATTGCATTCTTCACGACAAATTTTTTTTTAGACTCGATTTGTAATTCCAATGTGTCATTTTTTTCAAATTTTACTTTATTATTCATATTAAATTTATGTGAATTTACCAGTGTTAAGTGTTCCAACGAAGGGTTCGGCGAGCCAAGAAAATTCAATAGAGGGTTGCTCTTGGTCTATTTATATCAATTGTGAATTCATAAACTGCAAGAAGATTGGTTTGAAAACCATTTTATATTCTATTTTTTTATTTTTTAACTAAAAATTTACCGACGTTTAGCGACTATTAGCGAATAAAGATAGAGAAAAAAATAAAGTAACCAAACAGGAAAAAAAATAAAAAATAAAAAGATACAAAAAAATATTACCAAATAGAAAAGAAAAATAAAGAGAAAAATGAGAGCAAAAAGAGAAGATTAATTTGGAATGTATATTTGGAGTGTACCATTGTATGTCAATATCATGGAGACCACACCAAAAGTAATAATTTACAAAAAAATTAATAACTTAAAATATATGTTTGGAATGTCCACTATGGATGTGCTCAAAGCCCTCCTAACATCAATCATCTATATTATGGATGTATAGAACATAAAGATCTCAAATAAATATTTAAAAAGGGTGTTTGTGCGAACGAAGCCCATGTGTTATTAATTGTAGCTGTAAGTACTCGCTTTGACGGTTTGACCATTAGCTTAATATTTTGATTTTTTTGTGTAAAATATTCTCCCACAAATATATTAAAAAAAATTCTCAGTAGTCCTAATTTTACACAATTGTAATTCTATAAAATCGTCACATATTGATTACGATGAAAATTTCTTGTAAAAATAAGCACGTTTTTTTTTTTTTTTTTTTTTTTTTTTTTTTTTTTTTTTAACTTCATTCACGTCGAAGAAAGAGAAAAAGAGAAGCTTCCAAAAGTCCCTACTTCGTTCACGTCGTCGTCGGAAGAGAGAGAGAGAAAGAAGCTTCCAAAAGTCCTTACAAAAATCACTTACGCATCTACTCCAAAATCCAAAAAAAAAAGGAAATATAAAATAATGACAAGGTCTAATTTGAAAAAAGTACTACTGAGTACTTCCTATAGAAGAAGGAAACTACTATCAGCAGTAGAAAGAATTAAAGAGAGAGAGAGTCCAAAACCCTAACCTTCAATTCCGGATCGGATCTATGGACGACGCGGCGGCAAAGAACTTCCGGCCCGGACCCGACAACGTCCCCGTCAATCCGCGCTGGACATTCGACTGCGGCGGCGACGAGGGGAGCGGCCTGTTCGGCTACGGCTTCCCTGCTCCATCGCCTTTCGATATTGCAGATCTGATCGTCGATCGATCTCAGCCGTCGGCTCGATCGCGATCGAGCTCGAGCGAGGAGACGGAGCCTCCGCCGGAGCCGGAGGAGAAGCCGCCGGAGAGCAGCTCAGCGACGGCGACGTTGTCAGCTTCAGCAGCAGTACTGTGAGTGGCAATATCGTAGATAGAATAAAACAAGAACAAACAAACTGCGGATTATTTTTATATTTTATTTTTGCACTTTTTTTATATTTAGTTCATTTCAGACAAAGAAATGAAAGGGAGGGAAGGGGCGATACCGTAAATTAGGGGGAAATTGAGGGGAGTAATGTTTATAGCTGTCGTCGCGGCGGGAATTCCGTCTTCAATCTTTACGCGGTTTCTTGTTTTTTTTTTTTTAATTTAAATTATTTATTGACCTACTGACGTAATTCTCGGCTGATATTTAATTTAGTAGTGGATGACCATAACTATAGAGTAGTCATCTACTAATTTATTGAGTGAATAATAATCTTTCAGTATTTTTAAAATATATTTGCTAAATAACATTAAAAAAATTGAAGCATATAAGTGAAGTGATCTCCGTCAATTAGTTGTTGCGAATGTTGTTGTTTTTTTTTTTTTTTTTGCTATTTGGTTGTCGACAAATATATAATTTGTTCTAATATTAAATTTGTAGTATGTAAGTAAGGATGCATTCACCTTCAATATATATGTATATATATCATTTGCACTTAGCTATAATTAATTACTAATACAATAATCTGTAATATGTTGTTTTGCTTACATTATCGTGTGTTTATTATTATTTTTTCTATTGAGTTAAGCAATGGAAAATGCTATTTTCTTTGTTATTCATCCACTCATTCTCTCACGTCGCACAGATCTATCGTTATCATTTATATATTTTGAAATATTAATCAAATCGTATTTCTGATCATCATATATATAGCCTCTTGAAATGCGGAATACAAAATGTTTTCCCATTTATTACTTTTTCAACTCCAGAATGTGTATGTCTAATTTACATTACTTAATTTATAGAGTAAATCTTAGTTTCAATGACAATTTTTCATTATGTTTTTATTTTCAGTAAGCAACTGAGAGTATTGTATTCATGTATCCATTATCGCTTCACTTAGTTTTTCTCTCCGATTTTAAAGTTTTAAACGTATATGAGTTTCAAAATCTTTATAGTAATTCAATTTTTGTTGTTAATTTATGTATTTAGTCAAAAAATAATTGCTGATTATTTGGTTAATTAATTAGCTAGCTTCTGTTTCACATAATCCATAGTACCTTAATGAAAATCAAATGAATTTCATCATGTGTGTCGCTCGCTGAGGACAGTCTTTAAGTTACTGAGAGAAAATCCGTAGAAACTAGAACTAATGAATGGAGAGTTAAGGAATCGATGTGGGACTAAAATAATTTGTTCCATATTGAATCACATCGGCAACTACAATTCATGATTGATAAGTTTTCAAAAAGGACAATCGTAATTTTTCAGACTAGGAATATATATATATACATATCTCCCAATCGCCCAGTATGAACATATGATCATTTTGCAATTTGGAATTATTCCTTTCGCTTTCGTATATATGAACAAAATCAATAAGTTGTGTTTCTCAGCTGAAGTTGTGAATGCAGGAGTAAAGGTGCAAAGAAGGGGCAAAAGCGGAGCCGCCAACCGAGGGTTGCGTTCATGACAAAGAGCGAAATCGACAATCTAGAAGATGGCTACCGTTGGAGGAAGTACGGGCAGAAAGCTGTCAAGAGCAGCCCATTTCCAAGGTTTAACGCATCAACGAAACAAACTTCATATTTCCCTCTTAATTATTTGAACAATTTCAAGTAACTACTTGATTAATTGCACTACTTACAAACTCAGATTGATTCATGTACAATACAGCACAATTTTATTACAATCTTCTAGCTACTCAAATTTGTTCTGGTTATTCTTACAACTGTAAATCCTGGTGTCATATTATTATTTTTTTCCCAGAAAATTGCATTCAGAACATAGAAGTTAGGTGATATTGCTTTCAAAGTACAAAGTTTCCAGAAATTGAGATGAAAGCATGAAAACGTTCTTCTTATTTGTTTTGCAAAGAAAACATCCTTCTGAAGGACGTTTGCATTCTTTATTTCGGTTATTCATAATCTATTTTCGAACGATAAAAAAAAATTTACTACGTACAAAAACGTCCTTGGCTGTCAGAAATTATGTCCATCAAAACGGCGTTTTGGTCCTCTAAATGTAAATTTTCTAAACTGTGTTGTGGATGAAATTTTATCAAAAATTTGTGTTTGGTATACAATTTTCTGTATTTTTTTTTTATAGGTTTTCAAAGTGCTAATGAATGCTGAATTTAATTGCAATTTTCCATCCGAGACCAGATCATTCAGTACTCATTTTTAACCTAATTTCTTATTCAGTTTTGAGTGGAAGAGTACAGATTATATGTAGTTCAGCTAATTATGAATCAAGCACAAACACTCATTAAACCCACTTCCTAACTAGTGACTACTGATCTCCCCAGGAGCTACTACAGATGTACCAACAGCAAATGCACGGTGAAGAAGAGAGTGGAGCGGTCCTCCGACGACGCGGCCATCGTGATCACCACATACGAAGGCCAGCACTGTCACCACACCGTCTCCTTCCCCCGCGGTGGCTCCGCTACCGAAGGTTCTGCCGCCGCCGCACATTCCCTAGCTGACCAGTTCACAATGTCGATGCCGCCGCAGTTCTACTTCCAGTCCCTCCTCCACTTCAATATTCCGAACCGTCCCATCGGCTCCTCCGGTAGCCATCTCCTTCTCCGACCCCCTTCAACCAATCAACAGCTGCGACAGCAACAACCGCAAATGCCGGCAACACCTTCATTGGAGCTAAGATCATCTCCTCTAACCACCGCCGCCGCCGCAGCCGCCAGTGGTGGCGGCGAAGGTCTCTTAGGTGATATAGTAGGGGTGCCTGGCATGAGTAATCGATGAAGAGCATATTCAAGAGATTGATTTGGTACTACTTAATTAACCCCCTCTAATTCCTAATTGCATTCTTCAACTAGGGCCTGTATGTTTGAATTCCCATGTGCATGCTTTCATTGTCATCATGGTTTAGGGTATACTGCAATAAATTTCAACGGTCGGTGATGAGTATCAGCATAATTCTTCTATCGACTCTGAGCAATACGATGCAGACGGCCTGCTCCACCAGTTCTGATCCGAGTATTTGTCGCTCATCGACTTCATCCCAGCATATCGGTGACCGACACTTCCTCCCGTAGAGTGTCTCATATATACGGGACCATTTTATGCTCGACTAATAGCAATTGTTACAATTGTGGTCAGTGATAATTTACAATAATTTACATAAATATGATTGTTATAACGAAAAAGATATTAGGCACGTGCACGTGCTTGTGCCCAACGGACGAGAGGGAAAGGACCGGGGAGGGAGGGGGAGTACTGCCCAACGCCGCCCTCCCACCTACTGCTCCACCCTCCACCGTTGGTACGAGCACGCGCGCATACCAAATAGCACGGTTGTTATAATCATGTGAAGTTTAAAGAAAGAAGCAAGAATATTCAACCAATCAAATTAAATGAGAGGTTGACATCTAGTTTTCCAGTTGAGGTTAAACCCAATGGGCCCAGCATGCCCATGAAGCTTTTAGGTACCACAAGCTTCATGATTGGTGCTCATACTTCTACTATGCATGATAGTAAATTAGTACATGACATGAAAAAAAAATGGAGCTGATTTATACAACTCTATTTATATACAATGCAGATCAGTACTTAAAGATGCAATCAACGCCACTGGAGAATCGCAAGCTTAATTTTGGGTATCGTATCAGAAGATTCAATGACTCGGCATACGGATCAGTATTTGGATGAGAGGCCTGTTGTACTCATGCATGTAGATTGATTCATTCAGTGTAATTCTAATGTTAATTTGCTATGATTGAGTTATGGCAGGTTTTGATGCCTACACTCTTTCTTAATTTTCTTCTCTACCACTGTCACAATCTAATTTATGTGTACTGACCAATTAATGCTTAATTTGTTTCCCATTTTCTAATTTAGAAACCCTTCTTCTAGCTGGAACTTATGGTTACAGTGAAACCCTAGTTTTACCACGTAGGTGTGTGACATATACGAATACAATGTCTGTCAGGCTCAGTTTTGATTATCCTGCATCTCATCTTTCTTACAGGTACTCCCCTACTCTGTATATTTCTCTATGGCACTGAAATCCATAGCTCGATTCCTTGGGAGTATATAAATTCCACAACTGTTACAAATTTGGAAGTGACAGCTGTTACTATTACTGAGACATTGTGCCACTTTATTAGCAATTTCGGGATACAATGATATATTTGATTGTTTGCTGAATTAATAGCTCAGATTAGTTGTCTTGTCATTTATTAATGCGTGTTGATATTTCTTCTGCTATCATCAGTTGTTCCTGGAAAATTGGGATTGAGAAGAAGGATATATTTATTGGTTGATTCAAAATATTTACTTACATTTACAAATGCAGAACTTTTAATTCAATGGATGGGTTAGGTTAAAATATTCTATTTTGTTAGTTAGTTACACCTAGTTGTTTATAGGGTTATACCAAGCAGATATCACTGCTAGATAGTTCAAGATTCATTTTTGGGATGCCTATTTGGTAAGGAAAAAATAGTCTTATTTTGATAGATATGTAGATAGTAACTAGTATGATAGAGAGATGTAAACCTTATTGGGTTATATCCAGATTGCCAGGTCCTGCATCCATTGCATAATCAGTTGTTTACCATCAACTGACCTTTGTTACACAAATATGCATGTTCTTACATTTTCCAGTATATCAGCCGAGAAAAGACGATTTTTTTAGGGTATTTTGGCATATGTACATAAAAGTGCAATTGATATCATTTGATCAGCTGTAAGTAGAAATTACCATTTATTTTGGGTAGAAAGTATAGAAACTTACCACATCCATCATAAACTGCATCATACGAAATATTCACGAATGGTTATTTTCATTCAAATTCACTAATGAATTGAGGAAGAAAGAAACTAAAATAGGCTTTCATGAAGTGACATGCTGCAGCTGCTGCAGAAGGATCTTGGGCACAAGCATTTTCTTAACAAGTTTTTCATCACAATGTTGACAGCTGATCGTTTTCCTTGTTGCCAAACAAAACATCAATTAGCATCCTCTCCAACACCATATGTAATCCAAAAATTGTGAAAGAAACCCCGACTGAAAGAAGGTCTAATATTCACCACAATCAATTTACATGGTGCCACATGACAATACAAACACCCCAACAAGTTTATGGGGCAATACATATGGGAAATGTCTAATCTAAGTCAAGGAAGTGCAGCTACATGCCAATAAATAACACATGAGAACCATAGAACATCTCCACCCACCTCCACTTATACAGGTGCAGCTTGCTGCTGGTTTAACTTTGCGATATGCTTCTGCCCTGCAATATGAGAATTGAACACTGACTCACTGTTGCAAACTACATTGCAAAGGCCACACACTCTAACTGCGCCAACTGCAGCACCTCCGTGGAGAACCTTCAGTTTTTTTGACTCCAGATCTTCCTTCGTTGGCAAGGTCTTTGGTTGGTTCTGAACCACATTCTTCTCAGGAGCACTTGCTGGCTTTGGTGTGACAGAAACCTGGAGCTTCTGCACATTTTTCATATGTTTCTTCCCCATCTTGTGGCTGTTGAAAGCTTCTTGACTGTTACAATTTATCTTGCATACCTGGCAGTATACCGCTGATTGGGCAAATGTAGTAAGACCCTTAGAGGCTTTTTTGACAGCCTTTTTCATTGAGTATAAGGCTTTAACATGAGCAGGAACCTTTGGTTTAATTGCCATTTGTGCTCTTCCTCTCGCCTGCAGGGTGAATTTTACGGTCAACTTGATTCAAAAGCAACAGGAGCTAAAGTATACACAAACACTCCATGTGAAGATACATTAATAAGTCTTACTTTTATGTGTCTTAGAAATCTTATGTCAAGAACCAGATTACTATTTATACCTTAAGAATATGTTTTTCTCCTGCAACATGGGAGGTAAACACCTTGTCACTGTTGCACACAACATTGCATATTGTGCAAACTCTTACTGAATCAGCTGGTGCACCCCCTTGAATAACTTTCTGTTTCTTAGTCTCCAATTCTGTATATGTTCTTGCAGCTCCAACCTTATTTGTCAGAAAGATGAAGATCACAAGTTATAGTCATATGGATAATAATGCATCAACCATGAAGAAAATGAATATGCACATCTAAACGATCCCTATCATGAATACAGCGCAGAGGCTCCATCTACGAATCCACAACGGCACAAAACTCTTGGGCTGGGTTTAATTGGCACAGCTTATTGGCGCTGCTTCTACCTTCTTCCTGAAAAGCAGTAGCTAAATATGTTTGGTAACAACAACTGTTTTTTATTTTTTGCCAGTTCTTTGAGCAGCTTATGAGATCAGGGAAGGGTTTTTTTCTTCCATAAAGAAGCAATAATACTAAACCAAGTCTTAAAGTTTTCCTCTTGAGTGTGATATAATGGACCACGAAATAGTTTAACATCCTAGGAAAAGAGCAGTCTTTTGCTTCCATGGCCTACCTATGACAACAATTCACACTTGATGAATGTACATAGAGGGACATCACAGTATCCCATATATCACAGACGCATCAAAAAACACCCATGGGCAAACAATAAGCTGCTGTAAGGACTTTCATCAACATGCATCCTGAGTTTTCAAAGTGCACGTCCTTTTATTTTATTATATGAGGTAACATCACCCACTGATCCATGTGTATTGGAGATCCCCAACACACAATTTTCACTAACAGATGTCAGAAGATATGGAGAAGATGGTAAATGGCGTCCATACAGGATGGCTCATGATATATATTGGCAAATGCCCTATTAGTATATATGGTATTAGAAAATAACAAAAAATGTGCATCAAAATAGCTAGAAATGTAAAATAAAGGAGATGCAGAACAATAAAGAATGAGATAGTGCAGTTATTATATGATCTATTATAGATTTAGATCTCACAGGTTTAGATCTAACTTTGTCTTCTAGTTGCTGGCCTGGGTCCCTCTTTTCCTTTACCCCTGCTACAACTTCTTCTAACCATTTAACAATTTCATTGTAGTTTTATCATCATATCAATGGAAAGAGTTGTTCACTGCCCTCTCATATACAGATGTAGAATCCACCAACAGTAGGAGACTAACATTTGAAACGACCTGCAAGTAAAAAGTATCTAAACATGCTATAATTCATGTTGAGGCCAAATTTGTCAGTGCTTGAGCTACAGTTTTTCAAAGCAATTCTACCTTTGTTTCAAAGTCAAGCATCCTATAACCAACCCAATGTCAGAGTCCTGGAAGATACACAACTGTTCATGCTGCAGAATCTTCAGCTACCACACAAATAGTATGCACCTTCTTACATGTTATTTCTTCATCTCTAGACCTTTAGTACTCTATAACTCTTCTGACATCTATCAACTCTTCCATAATTTGAGGCTCTGGAATCTTCTGTGTTAGTTTCCTTGCTTCTAAATTATATCTAGATTTCCAAACCCTATATATGCTTAAGACTCCATCTATATACCTTTTAACAAACATGTCACAATTTAACATTAAGAATTTTAAGTTGGCTATTTCCACAGAAGCACTCAAGCAGGACTATTATTTTCATGACCCTGCACTACCACTTATATAGCCTTGAAGATGATCTTCAAGTAGCCTAGTAAGGTTAAAGAAGACAGTTCTGGTTCTAGACTTATGTCTAGCCAAAGCACATTGATTATGTGTTAGCATAGTTATTAGAGCACGGCGCACCGCAGAGCAAAGGGTGTAAAAGACCGAGGTGCGAGGTGAAGGCGCAATCCTCGTTAAGACGAGGTGCACATTTATTAAAAATATATATATTTATAAATCATATATGTAATAGATATTGAAAGTCAGACATGCCAGAGTGGTTATTGGGCATGACAAAAAACCATGTGGGCTTTTTTCTCCCCTTTTGATCTACTGAGCAGAGAAACTTCTGAAAGTTTAGGATTTTTTTTCCCCCTTTGGCTTTGTTACACGGGCACAAATACAACACGGACACGACACCTATTTTGGTGTGTCCAAGTGTATTTTGGAGTGTCCAATACGTGTTAGGGGTATCCGACAGGACACAACCACATTTTTGGAGTGTCTATGCTTCCTAGTCCAAAGGTGGTCCCTACTCACAGGGAAAAAATATTGGTTACTAGAAAAATATATAAAAGGGAACATAAAGCAGCATATGCACGAGGCGCACCTCAACTGGGTATTAGCCTCACTGAGCCACACGCCTTACAAAGGGCCTCACCTCACATTTTATGAGGTGCAGAGGCGCCTTTGCGTCTTGCGCCTTTAATAACTATGTGTTAGATTTGATGGTCGGATTAAGCATGGGTATTCTTCACCATCATGACCTATCGACACACAGGCAAGGGCGGAACCAAGGGGGTCATCAAAGCCATGGATGTGGATCCACTATTATAGGATCCTATATTTTTGACACTTAACCCCCTCCCCCCTCCCACCTCCCCCCACCCCCATCCCGCCTCTCGCATGCACGCGAGAGAGTAAGGAGAAAGTTTACAAATGTTTCCATCTAAAATTGATATTAAATTCTGAAATAAGACAAGCACCTTTCATTTAAAAAGGGTACATTTATCCAAATGCCATCATCACTCACTTGAGTTAGTTGTAGACCACTGGAATTTACAACATTTTTCAAATCATAAATGGGTATTAAGTAGAAGATTTGTAATTATCTTTTGCTCTATGAGAACAAGAAACCTCAAAGGGGAAAGGAACACAAAGAAGTAAGAAGCACCACATCACCACAAACATCTGATAAAAGGTGAGTCTCTCAGAATTGCTACTGATGATTATATTCATAATGATCAACAATAATTAACTGAAACATGAAATATTATTAGACCGCAATTCCCGTTTCAGTTGAAACCTAAGATGAATCAAGCAACTCCATCAACCAAACCAATGCTTTGATGTCTTATTAGTTTGCATGTATTGATTGAGGTTTAACTATAGCTTGTATCTTTTTATTTACCCAGTTTTGTCAAAGAAACAATTGAGAAATTCAGTTTTGATAACAAGAAACTAAGTACCAATCTTTGGAGGCTCTTATTTGTAGGACTTGGATGACATATGCTCAAGTGGATGCTTTTGCAGAAATCTACTCATGATTGCTAGCAATGAGGACCTACGCTTTATATACATCTATTTCTTAAAACTAAGATAAATGAGTAGGTTCACACGCCCCACCCCAATCAACCACAAAAATACTCAAAAAATAATAATAATAATAATAACAAACGAAAAAGAAAAACATGAACAAACAGAAAGGGCTCAATCTTGGTTCTGCCACTGGAAGCAGGAAACAAAAGGTTGCTCTCATTTTTGTTTCCTAGAATGTCTACATAAAAAGGCTTGCTTTTTCACCTCAAACACTCTATAATACAAGAAAATGCTTCCATGTGCCATGAGGCTCCCACTTATGCAGGAGCCGGAGGGTCAAGATGTACACAGCCTTACCATCATCACATATATGGGGAAGTTCTTTCTGTGACTCAATGTCTCAAACTTGCATCCTTCATGATGCAACCAACAAGCCTCACCGTTTCACCCTCAAGACTATGGAATAAATAGTACCAAATGCAATAGGACAGCAAGTAATAGGCTAATCTACACTTTTTTAGAAGTACTTATTATTTACTTTAAGAGCAATACAAGGAGTTTCTCTCAGCAGATCCTCATGACCCCTCATGCCAAATTCATGTAATTGAAGTACATGCAAGCAGTGATGTACCTGTTAATCAGGCTTCACTTACACTACACTTATCAGAGAAAGGTTCACAGGATTATGTAAAAACTTGTGTTCATTCCTGCAAAATCAGAGTGGAGGTGGTCTGGTAGTTGTTCTGTTCCATTTAAGGACAAAGCAAATGAGGATAAAAAAGAGGGGGCTAAAGTTGAATTCGCAATGGGCCTTATCACCCAGCCATTTATGACATGACAGAGGGAGCGGAGAATATAAAGAGTTGGGACTTCTGTTGATTGATACTGGGCTGGCAACTTCAGCCTAGAATCACTTTAGCATCTCCATTTTTTAATTCATAAAATACAAAAAAACTACTTAAAACTATAAACCTCTTGGTTAACAAATCCCTACTGTTTTAACAATTACAATAAAAATTCCCTAATAAACTCATGCTTTTGTTTGGTAATTGGTAACTCTCGAAAGATAACCAATGGTTAACAAAGCCCTCCACTTCTCTTGTCTAATCTAAGTTTGTTACTTTTTGAAGTATTTATTCTTGTTTATAATAAATATTATTTTCATTTATTTTCTTTCATTTTTTGCTGAATACTAGGTGTTATAAAGATGTTAATTCTGATTTTTCATATAGGATAGTTGGAGTCTATAAACCAAGGTTCGCAGTATCGGTATCGAAATCAGTTTCAGTCCATTCCTATGAGTATCGGGATCGGCGGTATAGGTAGTATCGATGGTTTCAGATCGGTGTATCGGATTTTTTGGTGTCCTAAATAGCGGTTGAGGCGGCCGTCTAGGCGCTAGGCGGCCACTCTCCGCACCACTTTTGTCGTTGGCAGTGGCGCGGCCGGTGGAGATTTGACGGCGTAGGCGGATGTGAAGCGACGTAGGAGGGCGTATAGGCGGAGCAATACCTGACTAGATGTTTTGGCAAACAGTTCTGCAAACATTATGGACCTATGGTTCACTTTTACAAACCTGAAACTTCATAAATCTTTGTTCTACAACTTAGTTATGTATAAAACAGTCTTTAAATATACATATTATGCACACACAAAAAATAGTAAAATGCCAAAAATGTATGAGTCACCTAAGCGGCCTAGGCGTTAGGTGGACCATCTCCGATGCACACCCGTCTACCGCCATTTAGAACCTTAGTAAAAATTTTAAAATATATTTATACAAATAGGCATAATTTTAAGTATTTTATGTGTTGTTTCATAGTTGTTTTAAAATTGAATCAAATAATAGTCACCACTGCCGATTGGTTTACCTGCAATACATAAGTTTTCTTCATTTACATATTTTACAACTTTACTATGCTTTTACATCCTTGTTGATTAGTATTTTTCAATCAATTTTCTTTGTCGAATTGACTGGAAAAAAGAACCCTAATGTTGCTATCGGTCGGTATTGGTATCGGTCAGTATCGGATAGGGACATGCCAACTGTATCGGTATCGCCTGTGTCGGATCAGTATCGACCGATACTGTAAACTATGTTATAAACCCTTACATACTATATCATGAATGACCAAACAAACCACGTGAGAGTAAAACTTGCTTGTTAGAGATTTAAGATTAAATATCATCATTGCAAACTCATAGCTAACATTTTAGTTTGACTTCATAATTATTGATAATTACATGAAATATTCTAAGTCACATTATCTATATGTGATTTTCTTTTGACATTTTGGAAATTTTTGCTCTAGGCACCCATCTACTGCTAGGCAGTCCCTCTAGGTAGCCAACCAAAAGGGTTTATTGCTGAAGGCTACCCAATGTAAATTGAAATGCTCACATTAATACATCCATCATCTATGACAAATCATTCCATGATATAAATAAGAAGATGCACCATAAGAAATGATGGTAACATATGGTACAATGCGATGTGGGTCTTTACTCATAACATACTAAGAAATATCTTAAGTTATGTATCTATATTTCTATACAAAAGAATAAGTCATTTCCTACTTTGGGTCTATTACTCTTATACCCACGTGCCTTAGCTTAAGCAATATATCTTAAGCAGATTTACCCTTTGTGTAACAAGTTTTGCATATTATCCTATTATAAGGTATATACTGCAGCCTAACTATGAAATAATGTATAATCTCTCTGACAATTATTTTAACAAAAGAATCTCATGAAATATAACTATAAAACTAAGTATTTAGATTTGGTTTTAGACTCATTTCTAATGCATTAATTAAAGTTAAAATGTGAACTCATACAAAACCATTATCAGTTTGAACGATTGAGGATATGCTTACAACTCCATGATAACAAGAGGATAGAACCACAGGAGAAGGGCATCAAGCAACAAACACCTACTACCACTGGCAACTGGCAAACTCCAAGGAAGGGAGACAAGGGATTCTAGTAGAAAGAAAGGCAAAAGAATTTTTGTAAGTGCAATTATGAGAGCATTTATATGAAGATGTATTCCAACACTTACCAGCCTATTTGGTATATGAAATGACAAGAAAGGATGTCAGGTTGTGTCGGGCATAAACATACACCAGAAAGGGCCCTGCCTCAACAAGAGGCCTATACACACTACTAGTTGAAATAGGAATGTGCTGAATTGGCACATGTTGATTTAAACACACACCGGAAATCGGAAATAGAAACCAGTCCATATGTGGTTATCAAGGGACATATATGCGCTAAGGGATTGAGAGTGAGGATCAATGGATCTTTGAAGTGGGTGTGTTACACTGAAAACAAGAGGTTCAAGATGTAGACAATAATCTTATCCTCATATTAGCGAAAGCATAAGATTCTAGGTGCAGCAAACTTGCGGTTAGTTGAGAGATGGTTTCATGTTTGGTTTGGTTTGGTTTGAGATCGTATCGTGTGTGTAGGAGTTACCTAGTTATAGTTTTTGCTTCTTTAACTGTCAAGTAGTTTGCGTTTTTAACTCTTATACAGCATGCCCTTGGACTAACACCGTTTTAAAAAGGGCATTACTGGCCTGATAATGTAGTAGTTTTTTATTTGTGTGTAAATTAACTTTCAAATATTACATCAACACAAGAAAAGCACATCATTGTTTCTCCAAGTCCAATCACCTGCGCTAGTCATAACTAATTTTCATTTATTCTTTCTAAAATGTCATGATGTGTATCGATTTTGGTGAAATCATCTAATTCCTGAATTTGGGAAATGACGAGAAAGGGATAAAGTTATGCGGAATCTACCATACACCAGAAATGGGAGTCAACCATCAGGATGTGTCCCTATAGGGCGCTAGCGACTTTCTTTTCAGCCTCTTTTTGCTGGAATCGAAATAGTTGAGAACAAAGTGTCGAACGGGTGCGTAAGGCGTGGGAATCTGCCGAACAGTTCGGGCAACAAGGGGCCTAGACTACACATTGATACATAATTTGGGTATTTTAATTGGACAAGGGGCATAAATACACATTGGCAGTGCGAAGCAAGATATGTTGGGCCCTCAAGGAACACATACAGGCCATGGAATTGAGATCAAGGATCAATGGGTTAGGGATTCCCAATGTCATGAGACACTCGCTTACGCAGGGTTTGGGGATGGTCAAGACATGAGCAGCATTTCCCCCCATATATGTTGAGGTCGTTTCCGTGACTCGCACATGCATCCTCCAATATCAATTGGTCTTGCTCCTATTAGTGAACATGAAGGATTCAAGACCAACTCTTGGAGGATGCAGGTTCGAGTTTCTATCTTGTGTCTCTCTTCGTTTTTGTTTGTATTCTCATCTATTTACATTTGGTATATTTCATTAATACCATCATTTGAACAAGGGGGATTTTACTCCCACCGCTGGCCACAAGGAAAAAGATCTGAATGCATAACATATTATGTTTTTAATCCTTACTTGGGCATGCCTCTCAAATGTGGCACGACCTTCGACTAATCATGGTTGTAAAAGCCATTACAGGCCTCACGGTGTAGTAGTTAGTTCTCCTTTCAAATGTAAAATCCCGCAAATACTATATTTGCACAAGAAAAGTTCATTCATTAGGCCGTCTCCAATGGGGATTTCTAAAATTGAGTTTCTATCCTACTTAGCACTGTACTTTTAAGGAAATTTCTATCCTACTTGTAGAGTTTCTACATAGAAATTACACACAACAAAAAATACTCTCCAATGGTTCTTCATTTCTATCTTACGTGACTGAAAATAAAAGAATCGATATAATGATGTAGGGCCCGCCATGAGAGAGGGAAAATTTCTACGAGAGTTTCTACATGTTGAAATCCTCTTCATCCATTGGAAGAAGTTTTTTTCTAAAAATGATTTCTAGAGATAGAAACCCCCATTGGAGGTGGCCTTATTTTTCCCCTTATTTTCTTTGTAACTGGTTAGAATGTGTATTGAGTTTCTGGCGAAATCAACTGATATTTTTGAAATCAAAGGTGTGAATTGACTCCAATAAATTCCAGACCTAAACCACAATCTTCTTTATTAGCAATTAACACCTAAATAATTCTGAGAATCAAAAGAGGGAGGGAGGGAGGGAGGGACTGACAGCTGTTGCATAGGAGAAGGGTTCCGGCGGAGGAGCGTACTGCTGGTGAACCAGGTCTCCTCCGACGCCGTAGTAGTAGTAGCTCTCCGCCGAAGGCGCTGGTGCTGCCGCTGCCGCCGCCGCATGAGGATCCTGGGGGTATGCGTAGTGGTGGTGTTGGACGTATCCGTCGGTCCCCGGCGGGAGGATACCAGCATCGGCGGCGACGGCGGTGGCGGATGGGAGGACGGAGTTAGGGTTAGGGTTTGCGAAGTATGAGGATGAGGAGGGGTTTAGTAGGGATGACCCGTAGAGTTGCTGCTGCTGGTAGTACTGCTGGTGATAATTCCCTTCCATTTTGTAGGAACAAGAGGAAAATGACGATGATGATGGAGAAGAAGAAAAAGGAAGAGAAAGAGAGAGAGAGAGAATGAAGATTTTGGCTTTCTGTTGATTTCAGTTGGGCTCAAAATATGGGCCATATGCTTGCTTTTATGTTAACCATCTATAATCATCGAGGAGAGATATAAGCTCCTGACTGGATGGCAAAAGACCAGTGAATCGAGCCACCATGTCACGTCTCAGTTCCAAAATACCGAGGGACTGGACACGTGGCACTGGCCAGCAGCACACACCCATGGACAAACCCAATTTAATGGATCCATCAGAGTTTACTTAAGCTGTAGTACAACAATAAAGGTCCAATTATACAAGTCAAAGTCTATTCTAATCTCATCCACGGAATATAAACACAGATCAATTGCCAGAATAAATCAAAATAAATATAATCTAACATGTCTCAATAAAAGTGTCTCGGGGAACAACCCGAGAATAAGTCTGATACATTAGACAGGGAATAAAGTAACTAGAAACAGAAATAACTTAGTATATAAAGCCAATACTCAGGAGAAGTCCTCTGGCACGATCTCGTCCTCGGGTTCTGGTACTGCTCCAATGTATGCTCCTATCCCGTATACCTCGGGATAGATCTCTTCGGCTATACCTGGGGACACAATCCGGATCCAGGTCCTCAGGGGACGTAGCAAGGTACAAGAATAACTTAAGCCAATATAAATACAGTGCAATAATAAATGAAACAAGAGGGTAAACTATGTAACAAGCTATGTGATATGCAAGTGAGAGCATTAATCATACTCAGGCTGAGACTACTATAGGCTCTGTGTCGGGGAAACCCATAGCAGCATTCTCTCGAAGGGCCAGTACATGTGCCAAAGCTCTGTGTCAGAGCCTAAGGCACCTCCAGATAACTATATATATATATATATATATATATATATATATATATATATATATATATATATATATAATATAATCAGCCTTTCGTATGGTAAGTCTCTCCCCACCCCATGTAATCACACGTCTCATGTTCACGATGTCTCATGTCCATGTCACGCAAGATCATGACATCTAACTAATGCAGCGAGTCATAAGGATTGCTAAACAGATGCAATATCTATGTCACAAGTCCTGTAGCCTATACAGAATCACCATGAATAACTCAGAAGATTCTGTCATATGAAAAGTATCAGGTGTCCTGAGGTTTGACGTACTTGATTATGCAAGCACGATAATATATAAAGTGTCTCGATATCCATCTCTAGTGACGTTACCCGATACCGCGTACGGCATTGACACCCGAATGTTATTCAGACGCTAAGCAATGTCACACGGTCCTAGGTTGAACATTTATATCAAGATTATATATGTATGTACAAAGAACTCAAGCAACTACTATAACAGGAATCACTGTGAGTTGGCAAGGTATACTTGCCTGGTGTTTGGTTTCCAACTGCAGCTCTGGTATTCGTGAAATCTCCAGAAATATCTCCGGATGCTGAAACAAATATTACCATCATGCTCAGAAGATATCAAATAGCTAGAATCGCTTGTCCTTGAGTCCAATTTGGACACAGGGGCAAAAAAGTGACAATTTCTAGTTAAAGCGGGGTCCACATATGGCCCACTTCGCACCGAAAAACGTGTCAGAAATAATATTCTCCAAATTCATCAAACTTAGTGTTAACAAGTCCAGAACGATGATACGAACCCAACGGAACGTCCAGAACTGGATTCCGATGAGCCGATCAAGTGGAGCCGCGGGGCCCACGATACGCAATTTTGTCAACGTTCTCAGAATCGAACCAAACTTGGGTCACAGGACCAGCGTATTGCTACAAGTCCGATGGCGCAAGTTTCGTTTCGATCCGACGTGTGTACACGAAGTTACAACGAGTTCCAGAACTGGACCGATACGAGGCGTTGTCGACGGATACGCGTTGATTTCTGTGTGCACGCACATCCAAATCAACTTCCGCGAAATCCCACGCGTCCGTATTAACGGCGCGCACCTTTCGGTGAAGTCCGCACGAGACCAAGTCGTCCCGTTTGGCGGGGCGCACTCAGTTCCGGGGTAAAATAGGGCATTATTTTTTCCGATTTTGGGTCGCAGTTTGCGATAGCCACAGGACGCGACACACCGAGCGGGTTGCACGGGTATCGAGAGGGTCACGCAGGGTTCGTGTCACAGCAGACAGAACGGAAAATGGGACAGCGAGGAGAGAGAAACGGCTACCTAAACAGGGCTCCGCAGAGGGCGAAAATCGCGATTCCGCGAGGCGGCGTGACACGGCGACGGCGGGGCTAGGGTTAGGGTTAGGGTTTCGGCCACTGGCGGCCGGGGGACGGCGGAGGTGGCATCGCCGGAGGCGGTGGAATGCGCTGGGGGTGGGCTGGGCGTCGCCGGGGGCTCTGGTGGCCGGAGGACGGTCGCTGCTGCTGCTGCTCTTAAAGGATTGTCACGTTTTACCAAGGATTGTCACGTTTTACCAAGCTAGCTGTATCATTTTTCATATTCTTTTTTTTCCAGCCAGATATGACTTTTTTGAATTTTTCATAGAATACCCTATCGTCTACTTGTGGGCATATATGTGCACAAAGGTATCATGTCAAGCTGGCCATTTTCATTACAGTCGGGATTTTCCATAGTTGCGATGATACTCGAAGTTTGTTACTAGGTTCCACTTCTGTAGCACCATTAAGCTACCGTCAAACATCTATGACCCATTCTTCATGATTATGTTCCAGTCTTTCTCAAGGGAAAGTTTGATAAAATAGAACTTCGTTCTTCCTCGAGAACACTTCCATGGTGCCCTTCGGTCCTCGTACCCGCTGTGTAGATGCTTTTATCTTGCCGTAAAATGGTCGTGCCTCTACAACATAAAGTACTAGCATGTGCTACCAATACTCCAAAATATCCGTTTCGGACCGAGTCACGGTATCGGACTGGGTCGGATGCCAATCCGATCTGATCGGACCGGTCCGATCCGACCCGCTCTCTCCACCAGATTGAGTCCGAACCGAATCAAATCCGATCAAATCCAGTCAGATCGAACCGCGAGTCGGACCGGACTGACCCAATACACAACTTGACCCCAAAGAAAGAAATGTTTCACTTCTTAATGGCTTTTGATAAGGGCACTGCACATTTTACTCGGGGCTAGCCCAGGATTGGGGCTAGCCCACTAAAGAGGAACTTTTACTTATACTAACCCAATATTTTACTCATACTAGCCCACTACTTCCAAACCCTCCCAAACCCTCCCAAACCCTCCCTACCCGACCGGAGCCCTCCCCCCTCCCGCCGTCCTCCTCCGCCTCATCCCCCGTCCTCCACCGCAACCTCCCGTCGTCGTCGCCGTCAAAACCAAAAAAGAAAATGAAAAAATAGAAGAACTGTCAAAATGTTGATTTTTAGGACTGTCAAAATTTTGACAGTCCTACCAATTGGAAGGACTGTCAAAATTTTGACAGTCCTAAAAATGTATGTTGAATTTTTAGGACTGTCAAAATTTTGACAGTCCTACAAATTGGTAGGATTGTCAAATTTTTTACAGTCCTTCCCATTGGTAGGACTGTCAAAATTTTGACAGTCCTAAATTTTTTTTTTTCTGTTAATTGTTGGGGAGGCCTATTTCAAAATATTCTTAAAATTTCTATCCTTAAAATTTGTTAAAGTATTAAGTTATTTAAAATAGTAAATTTATTATTGGTACATTAAATATTTTATAAAAAAAAATTACCAAAAGTAAAATTTGGAGGTCGAAACATCATTTTTTTGCGATTCTAAAAATTTGGGAAGTCCATTAAACGGTGAAACGGTTTATCCCGAAGTACTTTTCCATACGGTCATTTTGGCTCAAACTGGAGCTTGTTTCGATCTCCCAGTCAAAAGTTATGATACTTTAAAGTTTTATATTTTATATTTTTGCCTGTAATATATACGTCTTACTTCGGATGAAAATTCTCTCTACACGAATTGTGTTACTCTCGTCGAAAACATACAAATAGACCTATTGTGTGACGAAAAACAATTTGAAAACAAATAGTTATGGCCGTTTGAAGTCTGGTCGACGGCAGACGTAATATTCGTACGGTAGATTTTTTTTTTTGGGTTCAATGATAACATATTTTATTTTGGATATTAAACTAAATAAAAAAATCAAAATCTAAAACTAACTAAATAGAAATAAACTAAAAAAAAATCCTGACAATTAAAATGAGGACTGTCAAAATTTTGACAGTCCTCATTGTTTGTGGGACTGTCAAAATCCTGACAGTCCTAGTTTTATATAAAATTTTCAGTGGGTCAAAATTAGGACTGTCAAAATTTTGACAGTCCACATAGCTTGTGGGACTGTCAAAATTATGACAGTCCTAACAATTTGTAGGACTGTCAAAATTTTGACAGTCCCACAAGCTATGTGGACTGTCAAAATTTTGACAGTCCTGATTATAACAATTTGGGCTAGCTCCAAATGAGGACTGTCAAAATTTTGACAATCCTTCCAAGTGGAAGGATTGTCAAAATTTTGACAGTCCTGATTATAACAATTTGGGCTAGCCCCAAATGAGGACTGTCAAAATTTTGACAGTCCTCATTTCTTGTGAGACTGTCAATATCCTGACCGTCCTAGTTTTATATAAAATTTTCAGTGGGTTAAAATTAGGAATGTCAAAATTTTGACAGTCTACATAACTTGTGGGACTGTCAAAATTATGACAGTCCTAACAATTTGTAGGACTGTCAAAATTCCTTCCAAGTGGTAGGACTGTCAAAATTTTGACAGTCCTGATTATAACAATTTGGGCTAACCCCAAGTAACTTTGGAAAACTTGTAATTTTAGGAAATGAGACTGTCAAAATTTTGACAGTCCTTCCAAGTGGTAGGACTGTCAAAATTTTGACAGTCCTGATTATAACAGTGGGCTAGTCCCGAGTAACTTTCATGATGGCAAACTTGTAATTTTTTTTAAATTTTTAATGGACTAGTCCCGAGTAAAATGTACAATACCCTTATCAAAAGCCCTTCTTAATCTATCCAAATAAGAAAAGTTGAAAAAGTGCGTTAGAATGAGTCCAACACCACAAGAACACAACAAACAAGAACACCAAACACCTTCTCCAGCACTACCACATTGCCTGGAGATCCTTTCCCCCTCATGATTCCTACGTGGCAACATCAGGACCCTCTGTTGCCTACACGTGCTGCTGATCTTCTCTTGCTCTGTTTTCTTTCTTCTTTTTTCTTCCGTGCATGCATTTCTCCTCCCCTTGCCATTCTCATTCGGACACCAGCATTGTCAGTTTAGGTGCAGGCAAGGATCAAGGATCAGTGCAGAGTTCTCGCTGGATATCATGTTTCGGTTACAGGACCGGCTCAGGGGACTGGATTGTCTAAGCCGGAACTAATTTTGGTTGCTCCTGGACCCTTATTAAATAGATATAGGTTTAAGTTGGATTTGGTCTAGGATGGCTCTAAGAAAACCAAATGACCTGAAAGGTTGTCCTATGGAGAATGTTGGAGAATCCCGTAATTCTCTCTTCTCTTGTTATTAGTCATTATTAGAGAAAATTTTCTGTTTTCATTTAGTTTTCTTTTCCCCTAAGGTTCTTCTTGATTAAAGGATGGACATTGATTATATTTTTTATATTTAAATCAACCTTGGGACTGAAGAATAAAATATGAAGCATTCACCACTTGTTTTCTATTATGGTATCAGAGCCAAGTTCCCTAACATAGGGTTTATAAGGTTTTTTTTTCTAAACCCGTTTCTACAACTCTGTTAGGATCTCAATGGCCGATTCCAATAGATGGCTGCAAGCCCTCACCGGCTCAACAAACAACGACGACTCCTCACAACAGAAGGCGGAGCAGGCCGTGGCGATGGTGGTGGTGTTGGTTGCGGTGCTGGCACTGGCGGAGGTGTTGGTCGCGGCACTAGCGGAGGCGCTGGTCGCGGCACTGGCGGCGGTACTGGCCGTGGATATGGCGGCGGCAATGGAGACAAAAATTTGGAAAAGATACCACTGCCAACTCTTCGTGAAACTTTTTCAGAAATAAGAAGGGAGGAGGCACGACAAGGAATCATGATGGGTAAGGTACCTCAAAGTTCAGAATCTGAATGCTCGCCTGGCCACTAGGAACTTCAACGAAAGTAAGAAGTCGGACAAACCTTGGTGTGATCACTGCAAACACGCATGACATATTCGTGAAACATGTTGGAAGCTCCATGGCAAGCCTCTAAAGTGGAAGAAGAAATGTGGTAATGAGGGTCGTGCATTCCAGGCTAGTAATTCAGATTAAGGGCAGCAATCTTCTTCAACTCAACTTTCACTCACGACGGAACAACTAGACAAACTGTTCAAACTTCTCGTATCTCAAACTCCTTCTTGCTTTATAGCACAAAAAGGTAACTCTGCTCTTCTTAGTCTCAGTCCCAACCACACTTGGATAGTAGATTCAGGTGCAACCGATCACATGACAAGAGAATCTACTCTATTTTCTTCATATAGTCCCTGTGCAGGGAATCAAAAAATAAAAGTCGCAAATGGCTCTTTTTTAGCCATTGCAGGTAAATGTTCAGTTGTGTTGTCTCCGATGTTGACTCTTAAAGATGTCCTTCATGTTCCAAACCTATCTTGTAGCCTAGTGTCTGTCAGTAAATTAGTCCAAGAAAAAAATTGTCAAACTAACTTTTTTCGTTCTCAATGTGTTTTTCAGGATTTGAAATCGGGGAAGATGATTGACAGTGCTAAGGAGAATGAATGACTCTACTACTTCGACATTGGACCTAAATCACAACTACCTTCCAAATCGATAATTTTCTGCTTTGAGTCTTTTTTTTTTTGTTTCGAATAATGATGACAACATTATATTATGGCATTTACGATTATGTCATCCTAGTTTTCGTTATTTAAAATACTTGTTTCCTAAGTTATTTCGTAATAAAGATTTGTCGTTGTTTAAATGTGAAGCATGTGAATTTGTAAAACATCATCGTTCCCATTTTCCAATACAGCCTTATAAACCATCAAAACATTATTCTATTTTTCACAGTGATGTTTGGGGTCCTAACCGTACAAGTACACTTTCTCACAAAAAAATAGTTTATCACATTTATAGATGACCATTCAAGAGTATGTTGGGTGTATTTATTAAAGGAGAAATCTGATGTTTGTCAGGCTGTAAAGGACTTTTTTAAAATGGTGCAAAATTAATTCCAGACAACTATTCAAGTCTTTAGAAGTGACAATGACGGAGAATACTTTAACACAATTTTGGGTGATTTTTCTTCAAAATGGAATTGTGCATCAAAGTTCATGTCCTAATACTCCCAAAAAACAATGGAGTTGCAGAAAGAAAAAATAAACACTTATTGGAGGTGTCTAGATCTTTACTCTTCTCAAATAAAGTACCAAATTATTTGTGGGGTGAAACAATTTTAACTGCTTTGTATTTAATTAACAGAATGTCCTCCAAAGTTCTTAATTTTCAAACTCCAATTCATATTTTCAAAGAATATTTTTCTGTTACTCGTGTTTCAACTGATTTGACATAAAAAAAAATTTGGTTGCACAACATTTGTTCATGAACATAAAAATATTGGCAAACTCGAACCACGTGCTATAAAATATATTTTTGTAGGGTACTTTCCAACCCAGAAGGGTTATAAATGTTTTGATCCAAAAAACAAGAAAATGTTTGTCACTATGGATGCCACATTCTTTGAAAACAAACTTTTTTTGATGATACTCATCTTCAGGGGAAAAACTTAAAGGAAGACTCGTTTTAAACTAAGAACATAAGTTTTTTAAATAACTTGTCCATGCCTATATCACAAAATTCTAAGACTTGTACTTCTGCACCAACTAAAAATGACCATGATTCATTATCTGAACCTACTCCTGCCATGAGTAAGAAACTCGATGAATCCGAGCCTACACATTCTCATGAAAAAAATAATGAGAATCTTGAAGATGATAATAATGATGAACTAATTGAAATGCCACAAAATGATGAGTCATCTAAAGAGAACATGTTCGAAGTAGGAAACAAGACTTGGAAATGAAAGGTGTTTGTGAGGAAGAACCATAAAGAAGGGGATGCGTCCACATCTCAACACTGTAATGAATCTGAACCGAAAAATAATCAACCTCCTAAGAAAAGAAAAGGTAAATATATCTCTGTTTCTGAGAGTCGTATCAGGTATCATGATATAGATGATCCCATAGCTGTTAGAAAACCTGTTAGATCTTGCTCTAAATACTTTATGCCCAATTTTATATCATATTCAAACTTGTCTTCATCTTTTTCTGCCTTCACCTCTCAATTGTCTAGTGTAGAGATTCCAAAAAATGTACAGGATGCTCTAAAAGTTTCAAAGTGGAGGAAAGCTGTATTTGAGGAGATGAAAGCTCTTGAAAAGAACAAAACTTAGAGAGTCATGACACTACCAGTTGATAAGAAAACCGTGGGATGTAAGTGGGTGTTTAATGTGAAGTACAATTCAGATGGGTCAGTTGAAAGGTATAAGGCTCGCTTGGTGGCTAAGGGTTTCACTCAAACTTATGGCATAGATTACTCAGAGATATTTGCTCTTGTTGCAAAATTGAACACTGTCAGAATACTTTTATCTCTTGCGGCTAACCTGGATTGGCCTCTACATCAGTTGGATGTTAAAAATACCTTCCTCATTAATAGTGATCTAGAAGAAGAAGTAAACATGGATAGTCCTCCTGGCTTTGAAGACAAATTCGGATCAAAGGTATGCAAGTTGAAGAAGTTTTTTTATGGCTTAAAGCAATATCCGAGAGCTTGGTTTGAAAGATTTATTCAGTCTATGAAGAACCAAGTGTATACTCAAGGACAAGTTGATCACACTTTATTCACCAAATTCTCCTCCGATGAAAAATTTGCCGCCTTGATTATTTATGTAGATGATATTGTCCTCACTGGAGATGATACAGTTGAAATGAGAAGAGTAAAATAGAGACTTGCTACAGACTTTGAAATCAAGGACTTAGGATCCTTGAGATACTTTCTTGGTATGAAGGTTGCTCGTTCGAAGAAAGGAATTGTGGTTTCACAGCAGAAATACATTATCGATCTATTGCGAAAAATATGAATGAGTAGTTGTCGACCAGCCGACACCCCCATGGATTCTAATGCAAAACTTTGGGGAGAAGAAAATGTTCCTGTTGATACCGGAAGATACCAGAGGTTGGTGGGTAAGCTAATTTACTTATCTCACACTAGACCTGGCATCGCCTTCTCAGTCAGTGTAGTGAGTCAGTTTATGCATTCTCCTTATGAGGAACATCTTGAGGCAGTTTATAGGATACTGAGATACTTGAAAGTCAATCCCGGAAATGATTTATTTTTTTAAGAAGACTAGTGAAAGGAATGTGTCTATCTTCACTGATGCAGATTGGACAGGTTCAGTAACAGACAAAAGATCAACCTTTGAATATTGTACCTATGTATGGGGTAATCTTGTGACATGGAGAAGCAAAAAACAAGGAGTTGTAGCAAGAAGTAGTGCAGAAGCCGAGTTTAGAGCTATGACTCAGGATATTTGTGAAGGACTATGGATTCAAAGAGTCCTGGAGGAACTTAAGATAAAAATTGAGCTTTCATTAAAGTTATATTCTGACAGTAAAGCTGCCATAAGCATAGCCCACAACCCGGTTTAGCATGATAGAACCAAACATATTGAGATTGATCGCCGCTTCATGAAAGAGAAATTAGATGCTGGAATCATATGTCTACCATTTGTGACATCTATTCAGCAAACTGCGGACATCTTAACCAAAAGTTTGGCAAGACCCATCTTTGAGCATTTGGTAAGCAAGTTGGATATGATAGATATCTATGCACCAACTTAAGGGGAGGTGTTAGAGAATCCCGTGATTCTCTCTCCTCTTGTTATTAGTCATTATTAGAGAAGATCCTCTTGTTATTAGTCATTATTAGAGAAGATTTTCTGTTTTTATTTAGTTTTCTTTTCCCTTAAGGTTCTCTTTGATTCAATGATGGACATTGATTGTATTTTTTCTATTTAAACCAGCCTTGGGACTGAAAAATAAAATATGAAGCATTCACCACTTGTTTTCTAATGTAGAAGCGTTGTCCAAATCGGACGTCTTGTCGGACTTACCTCTGGCCGGCCATGTTCGACCACTGAGTGACTTAAGTTACAACTGATTGAATCAGCATTAACTTTTTGTTCACTTCTGACAAGTTCGGGGTGAGTCTTTCAGGACTCTAGTCTCATCGACGGACATTTTATTAATAAGACCTCTTCAATAATTGTAGTTAATATTTTATTACGAATAATTCCGACAACGTTCGGAGAGAAAAAAAAAATGTCATTTATCTATAGGGATGGTGTGATTTGATTCCGTAAAAAAAAAAAAAATTCCATTGGCCCTCAAAGAAAACAATGGAGTAGGCCAAATCAAGGTCCCTTGAATGAAAATCCCGGTCAAGAGTTTTTTGTACTGATCGTGGCGGTGCTTATCGATAAGCGCCACATTGTCCAGGCGGGCGTTGTTGGATTACAGAGAATTAAGCTGGTCTACTTGCTGCTGCAGCACCTGGCACAATGTAGTAAACCTGAGCACATTCAAGGGGTATGATCCTTCCAAAAGGAAGAAACTGTCACCAATAACCCTGTGGTCAGTACTGGTGCTTTTCTTGCATCCAAAGTAAAGATTTAAGTTGTTGTCCAATTGTAGTATATATGCTTTTGCCTACAAAGGTTTATACCAGTTGGCATGAGCCCACTCCGTAGCCGGTCACCACTACGTAGCCGGTCAACTACAGTCGTGTCGTGTCCAGAAACACTAATAAATAAATGAAGAAGCAGCTGTGCTAGGAAAGCAAAACACATGAACTTATGCCAGGGTTCTGTCAATAGATGGAAAGTGTTAAAATGAGTGTTGTTTGTTTAGGCAGTGGAGAGTGATACATGGGCATCTGGATGATGTGAGAAGGGAATTGAAAGGGACAAGGAGAGGGCAGGCTAGCCCCTGAATTGTTGGTTAGGCATGATCAAGCTGTCCCTTTAGTAATCGCTTTTGGGTGAGGGACTTGCCTACACCATTGGGTTTTATAAATGGGCATGTGTGGGATTAGGTACTTCATTGCAGTAAGCATGAAATTAGCTGATTATCTCAACAAAAACATGCGATTTGGTTTTACTCTGGGCAGGTGCACTTAGGCAAGAAAGGGGAATATTAAATATTTAACCCTCGATCCACTCTAGAATTTTGATAAAACAACCGATTTGGAAGCTTTGATCGCAATGGCAACTTGCGCAAAAAACAAACAAGTGTAGATTTGGAAGCAGAGGTAGCATCGAGCGAGACATCTTTTTGACTATCAACCATGGGAGAAACGACATGATCAAGATAATCTCGATAGTATCTTTTTAGATTCTGATACTATGTTAAAGTTCCTGCTAATGTACTACTATTGTACCAAAAGTTTAGAATTATAGTGAGCGTTAAATATTTATATTATACCAACAAGAGGTACAAAGAACCTTAACAACACTAGGTTAGTGATACGACAGTGTATTAGTAGCAATCATGACAGTTTAATTAATAGGTATGTGCTTGGCTTGTATGTTGGTCTGTGAGATTGTAATGTGTGGAGAGTTTTGTGACTGTTGTTTTCTTATCAGTACGACTTGGACTCCTTTTAGATTGATGAAACGTGTGGTTTTACCACCGTTTTCCCTTCTCTTTTTTTTTTTTTTTTGCTTTTACGTAAATTAAATTGGCTGATCTCTTTGCTTTGAGCTGTGTTCTCAAACTACATCCTCAATAACAGGGCAAATAAACATCTACAATGATTAATGCATATAGTAATAGTAACAGTAAACCCTTCCTTTCACAATCTCTACCAACATTTAATTCTAGGTATCGCTAATTAAATTTTGATACTACACTATTTCGGTTACTATTACTATAAATATTAACATGTTTCATTAATATATATATGACTATAGTACGAGAAAAGTTTTCTACATCGTAGTACATCTGAAAAATCAGGCAAATCAACAATGGAAAACAAGTCAGATCTATACAGAAACCATATTTCTACAAGAAATGTGCTATATCAGCAGATGAAATATATATAAATATATATATATATATAGCCCGTCCCCTTCTTATTCTGTAAAGTCGACATCCTTTTCCTATATCAATGGGAAATGTCCTACCTTTGAGTGCGGTTTGAACTATTGATTTACGTAATTGGAAGTAACCAATTAGGTTTACGACGAAACCTAGAAATCGATCACTGATCCAATTTGAATACTATATATATTCAGACATTTGCTTCATTTGAGAAGAAAATTATCGCAACTCAAAACTTTTACAATTTTGAGAAGAAGGTAAATTATCTACAAAGACGAGACTACAGATATTCATCAATCGTGTCCATGGGGGTGGCTCTCATGGGTCCAAATATATATATACTAACCAATCTTGCGTGCATGGCATCAAAATATGTGATGTGGCAATGGCTTGCCATAGAAAAGTTAACTACCCAAATCTCTTTGGCTAACTCTGGGAGCTGCAAGTGGAAGGGAGGTGCAAAGTTCCACTGGTGCTCTCTATTGCTCCTAAAATCGTCAGCTTCACTTCAGCCGACCACCATTTTTAAGTGTTAAAAAAAAGGAATTTCTCAACATTAGGCCTACAACTTGTAATATTAATAACTCTATATCTACAGACATTTTTAAAAGCAACCGAAAAAATCTTGTCGATCAACTAGTACATACATTTTCGGACCGCCATATAGAAACAACTCTATGTCTCTATATAGCGATAGCTATCTTCTGCCATATAGAAACAACCCTAGCTACGTTGGCCAGGAATTTAGTAACAACAAGGTATGCTAATGTCAGGTTAAATGAAAAGTAGTTCATAAGAACTTTTCTCAATTCTTTTCTGAAAATTTTGTTTCTATATAGTCTGTTCAACAAATATTTCAGAAAATTTGCTGATAGATATGTGCATGAATATCCACAAATCCAATTGCATAAGCATAATTATGTGACCCAAGCTTTTGCGACTTACAATTGTAGTTCTTCTGGATTTCAGTTCAGGATTTCTTTGTTTGATATGTGTGGTTTTGATTCTAACACCCCAACCCTGTGTTCAATAATTCCAAAAGGAATTATTAGTTATTGGATATGCTGTGCCAAACTATTAGTTAATTGTGATTATTGCTTGTACTCTTTTGGTGTCTAGACAACTTGGTCAATAATTTTTTTTTTCTTTTTCCCCCCTGAACTGAACTGTCTACAAATACAAATATGAAATGTTTGCAGTTTGCTAGTCACACCAGGTTATGCAAAGGAACACATTTATCTGTGTTTATAAGCAATTAAACAGTAATTTTAAATATGCAAAAATCTATACATATATAAAAAGTAGGCTAAATTTCAACTTGATATCCTCAACTATTCAAGTTTTTCAACTTGATATTCTAAACTTTAATATTATACAACTTAATATCTCAACTATAATTGTACAACTTAATAATCTAACAATGTTAACGAAAAATTCTAAATGACAAAAATATCTCTTTCATCAGTGATCACTTCAAATACTCCCAAGGGGAGAATTGGGATAATTTGGTCAAATTTTTTTTTTTTTTGAAATGGAAAATTTAACTCGTATCAATTTGAAAATATTTAATAGTTGAGAAAAAGTTTAGGGTATCAAATTGAAAAACTTGAAAAGTTGAAGATATCAAGTTGAAATTAAGCCAAAGAAAATTGTACTGAATTAGCACCTTTTCTCATTCATGTCCAAGCCTGATTCCGGGAAAAGGAGATCTCTTAATCAAATTGGCTACTCATTAATAATAGCCTAACCGTCGCCAACTAACTACTCCAAGGAACCAACTTTACTCAAAGAACAATCAATAGTTAGTAGAAGCATCCTACATATAAATTTATAACCACTTTCTTTTTATCAGTGGGTAGTATCAATCCTTCTGAATATAAACTATAACCAAATAGTTGGTTAGCCAACTAAGTAGATTTATGCGGGCAAACGAAGAAGAAGAAGATCGAAGACCATGACTAATACAGTGGTTGAGACTAAATTCATCCAACAATTTTGTGCAAAAAAAAAAAAAAAAAAATTCAGTATACAAATGTGCTACTTTCAGTCAGACAGGAATTGATACAAGTCCATCACCGATCGACAAATGCTATCAAGTCATTATATACGTATAGGTATCAATAGACCATATGCTTACGGTCAGGGGAGAGTAGACACATGCTTGTAGGGTCTACCAAATTGTTGCGGAAGATACTAATATATATGGTCAATGAGACCACAACAGCCATTCGGCAACTTGCTACGAATAGTCGAACGACAAGTGGCGACGGATACTCGAAGGCTAATGATGCAATGCTGTGTGATCTAGCTTGCACTTACGTTTGCTTCGCATAATCTAAATCTTGGAAAAGGAAAGCCATTCTTTTCCCGTATTTGGATGTCAAAGAAAATAAGTAGGTAAAGGAAATTAATTTTCAAGGAAAAGGAAAATAGGGGGGTGAGTCTCCCACTCATCACATGGATTTACTTTCTTTCCTCCCAATTTTTCGACCCTTTCCGAAAGAAAAATTAACAAAAAATGCAATTTTCCAAAAAAAAAAAAAGAAAAAAAAAAGAAAAGAAAAACGAGTAAAGAATTGATTTCTTTTCCATCTCCTTTCCGCAAACCAAAATAGGCCTCAGGGGAATCTACTTCTTCCCTGATTGTTTAAATCGCCTTCAAGTGATGCTCACACTACTTACGTGTGAGCTAGCCAGCACTCTTAGTTAGAGCTACACCCACGCTCCTGAATATAAGTCTGCATGTCATTAGCAGATGAAGTCGTAAAATAAACAAGATTGCATATGGTAAGGGAAGCCGGTTTTTGTGTCCGTATCTGTATAGTATCCGTATTTGTGCAGTTTGGATCAGAACAAGTCCTGAGTTATGGTGGTCAATTTGTAGCACTAGTACTAGTACTAGTACTAGTATTTTTAGTGGTCAGTATGTGGAGTGGGTGGAGAGAAAGAGGAAGACCTCTAGTTACGGGATCATGATTCCCAATGGCAACAGGAGCAAGAAAAGCAAGGAAGAGAAATTAAAGGCATGTACTCACAAGGGATGATAGGCTGTTGAGAGTGGGAGAGGAGCTAGCATTAATTCTAGACAATAAAGACAGATGATACACACAAACACAATGACTACTATTCTACTACTTGTCTTGGATTAAAGCATGGGTGGAAAAAAGCTAAAGACAGCAACATAGGTTATAGAGATGGGCTGTCGTGTTTTGGTGGACAAGTAAACAACCCAACTTTGAGTCTTTGATATCACATCCACATGATGCTAATCTAAACACAATTTGTTTTCAAAAAAAGAAGAGCTTTGCCATTAACCCTTCCTTCCTTCCTTGGCCTGCAGATGATTTCACAAAACCAATCATTTCCCACCCCCTAACTTTAAGCTTCCTACCAAGCCAACGGCAGCTATTGGCTGGTTGGAAAAGGCATCATGAGTGTCGTATACGTATACGTGTCGGTATTCGTGCAATATAATTGACTATATTGTATACTAGTATTGTATCTGTGTCTGCATTCGTAAACTTAGAAAGCGAAGCTTATATTTCTAGGCTGTGTCCTGATATATAATCTTCCATTTCCAACAAGTGACCAAGTTATGGAAGGATCAAGCAGAGAAAGAGAAGTTGGTGATGCAGTATTTTAATTCAACCACCAAACAAGTTGTTGTAGCCAATAAAATATTGGTATTGGAAACTCAGGAAGGGACTAAAAGTTCAACCACAACTATTAAATTGGCAGTGAAACTTCATCCTGGTAAAAAGATTGTGTGTACAAGTAAACTTCCATAGTGTACAATAAACTAATGGATTTTTTAGACTTTAATCTCGAATAAGAAGTAAAATTTGTATTTGGATCTCCATAATCATAATTAGTATTTGGATTTTAGATGAACGGTTGATTCAACTAATTAGGTTGTGTTCTTGTAAAATCTTTGTATCTACCTCGTGGTAGATATCCATACCTACTATAATTTCATTTATTCTGTGTATTAGAGTGACTCTTTCATCATCTGTGTACACGAATAACGAGTCAACCGTCGGTGCAAAATCAAAATGTTAATTAGGTCGATTATGAAAATCCAAATACAAATTTTACAACTTTTGGGGACCAAAAGTCTAAAAATCCCTAAACTAAGGTTTTTTTTTTTTAGACTTTTGTCTGGGCTAATCTTCTCCACTACAAACAGCTGGCTCAGTGTTAACAGCATCAGACTTTAGCAGTGGCAAAGCAGCAGAATGATAGCATGAACACTCACTTCAGAGAGTTTGATTGCATCAAATCACACCGGGCCAACTATTTGGATCTAAATTTCACTGAATACATATGTATATGTACCAATTTTGACCACAAAAAGTAGCATCAACAATGGACAATCCAGCACTGTGAAGAGAGTCAGTACTTGGAAACAAAATTGTAAGTTCCATATACTAATTCCCGAGAGTTGTAAAGAAGCAAATTATAAGTAGTGAAGTTATTCTCAAGCAGATTGAATGTTGTAGTACTGTCTTTAAGTCTCAACCAGAGATTTATTCCCAAGTCTCTCAAACGAAGAAGAAGAAAAAAAAAAAGCAAGAAGTAGAACCAAGGAGTGGAATGAGAGAATTTACACTGTTACTTCATCAATTCGCGATCATCCCGAGCATCGCCTCGTTCTTCAGATTGCTCCCACGCCACCAAGAATTGAACTCAGCAACAGCAGCCGCGGTCCCCCTTTGGCTGCTTGAATCCTCATCGACAGGAGCCGGCAAGTTGAGATCGAGTAACTCGGGCATCACTACCACCGCCTCCTCCTCGATCACGATCGTCGGAGAAGTACTCATCACCAAATGGGACCTCTTGTGCCCTCCCAATGCTTGTCCAGAAGCAAACACCTTCCCACAAACAGCACATTGGTAATTATTCCCTGCACCAGCCCTGGCACTGCCAACAACTATGGTCGGATCGACGTCGGTATCGAAGCTACTCTGACCGCCGCAACATCGCCCCTTGAGCCTCTTGTGGCTCGCGCGGTGGCCTCCTAGAGCTTGATAGGAGTGGAAGCTCTTCTTGCAAGTAGTACACTCATATCGGCTCTTCCCCAGTCCAGCACCATAACCGTCCAATCTAGTCGACCTCCTCCTCCTCCTCTTCCTCGACCCCTCGTCATCGGATTCGTCATCGACGTCGTCGTGGTAGTAGCTCTTTGGCTTCTTGAAGTCGTCCGAATCCCTATTAATATCCTCCTCCTCCTCCAAAATTCCAGAATTCTTGTCCGACGAAGACTCGATGGCGGCGGCTGCGGCGGCGGCAGGATTATCGGATCCCCAGTATCCAGCATCTCTAGAGAGCATCATGAGGCTGATGGCAACATCCTCCTGCTCGTGATCCTCCGAAGCCGAAGAAGACGAGGGCCCCGCGATCGCTGCGGGCCTCCTCGGCCTCCTGGGGACTCTCACCAAACCCTCACCACCACCACTCCAAGAACCTTCTTTTTCTTCTGTGATCTTGTCATGAGAGTGGCACCTCATGTGGCCGAACAGAGCTCTCCAGGAATGGAACTCCTTCCCGCACTCTCTACACTTCTTCTCCTCCTCCTCCTCCTCCTCCTCGTTATGGGACACGGAGGAGGAGAGCCTCCACGTTTTGTTGGGCTTCTGCCTGAGCCCGTAGCCATTGGTGGGCTTCGTCGACTCCTCCACGAAGGAAGTGGAGGACATGTGGGACCTCATGTGTCCGCCTAGGGATCTCCCGCAGAGGAAGCTCTTGCTGCAGAGCCTGCACTTGTGCCTCTGCTCCTTCAGATCCATTGGAAGATGCTCAAGAACAATGGAGATCTAAGTAGAAACCACGTGCTACTACTATTACTCAAGAAGAAGAATGAAATGAATGAATGGATGAATGAATTCTTTTGTTTGTTCACTCACACTCTCTCTCTCTCTCTCTCTCTATATATATATGTATAGAAGAAGAGACGGAGGAGGAGAAGGAGCTTTGGTGTTGTGTTGTTACATAGGAATGGGAGGAGAAATCCATGCACGGAAGCAAAAGAAGAGAGAGAACGGAGCAAGGAAAGATCAGCAGCACGTGTAGGCAACAGAAGGCCCTGATGTTGACACGTAGCAATTATGAGGAGGAAAGGATCCCAAAGACCTATTCTTGTAGTTATAGCTGTGTTGGTGTTTGGTGTTGTGTTTTTGTGGGGGTGTCCCAAATTTAGAGGGTAGCGCATGTTGTTGGAATCGCTATTAATACTTCCTTATTTGGATAGATATGACGTCAATTTTTTTTTTTTGGGAGACGAATTTCAAGGGTGATTTGTTATTGGGTAAGGCCCGTAAGTGGATGTTTGTTGATGGGAAGAGGGGTTGTAGCAAATCTCTCCCTCTTACTTTTATAACTTTTTGCAAGTGTGAAAGTGTAATTTTTAATATGTTGTGATATTAGTGGTATAACTTTTAAAATGTATGGATGGATGGTTTTTTTTGTCCTGAGTTTTATATTACTTTTGTTTGGACGGACAACGTAAAAATGAAAGTAAAAATTAAAAGTTTGGAATTTATTACAACATAGAGATGGAAGTAAAAATTTAAATTATCTATTAATTAACAAAAATTTAATATAGAGTGAACAACTTTACCTAATTTGTGCAGAACATGACATATTTGGAGAAATTGTAATGAACTGAATCTGACGCCAGTGTAACTGGCACCAGGCAAAAAAAATTAAAATAAATCTGTCGCCAGTGTGATTGGAGCCAAACTCCAAAATTTTGAAGTTTAGCGCCGTTATGAGTTGCGCCAAACATTGATTCTAGGATCAAGGTAATATTTCTTGGAAAGAGAAGATGGACTTGCACATATCAAGGTAATATTTCTTTCGATTTAATGAAAGACATTTCTGATTGATCACCATAAAGCCTCAAAAGCAAACATCAATGCCAAAATGTAACTGATAAAATATCTCCGTGCTCCATTCATGCCGTACTCAATATGTTATATTCTACATCACAACAAGTAAACTACTGATTTGTTAGCTAAGTTGATAGCTAAATTGCCTTGCGCATTAGCATCAGCATCAACATGTTTGACGCCAATCACACTGACGTTAGATTTTTTTATTTTTATCTGACACTAGTTACACTACACTGATGTAAAATCCTGTTGATTGCAAAATTTACAAACATATCTTGTTCTGCACAAATTATGGAAAGTTATTCACCCCATATAATTTTTTTGATTAATAAATAAATAAATATTAACAAATAGTTAACAAAAATTAATTATTTAAAATTAACAAAAATAATAATTTCAACCTTAATTAACGTAAAATTAACTGTCATTAATTTTTTCATTAACGAAGAACTAATTAATAACAAAATTTTAATAAAAATTGCTTGTGTCAGCATCGCTGCTTTTGTTAGCCTCCTTGTAGGCTTTTAGGAGTAAATGCCCACTCTAGGAGTTACTCCTAGTCTTTAGCCTACGTTGGCTATCAGTCCATACGGACTCCTAGTTTTTAGCCCACGTTGGCTGCCATGCCCTTTTTAAATTTTTTTATTATTTATTTTAGTTATCTATTATTAGTTATAATTAATGGTTTAATTATTTACCAACATTTTCTTTTTATTGATTACAAACTATTTTTCTGATTAAAAAATTACATTTAATATCTTCCATATCCCAATTTATAGTATACTTAAATATAATATGCATTATATTTTTTTTCTAATTTTTTTCTAATTTTTAGGTTTTTTTATTGATATATATATATAGTTATATATAACATTTACTTATATATAAGTAAAGAAAAAAGAAAACAAGAAAAAGAAAAAGAAAAAGAAAACACCTAACTACCGAGAATCCTCCCACCCGTGTGGATCACACGCGAACCCTAACCCTAAGACCTATATATATATATATATATATATATATATATATATATATATATATATATACTATAATCATCTAATCCTAACCCTAAACAAAGCACGCCTATCCCCTGCGACCAGTCCCGACCCCAGCGACCGACTCTGGCTGCCGCCGACTGCCTGCAGCCGCCGCAATCCGACCCACGCGCGACAGTCATTCAACACTGACCCCTATTTTCGGGTATGTTATCTCCCTCTTCGATCAATCGTTTTGCGAACCGATTATTTCCTTTGCTTCACAACATGACCATCTACAAGTTCCTTCAATTAGTTTATTTTTATACAGTTTTAAAACGTTTGAAAAATTAACGCAAAGTCGATGAAAAACTGTTTTAAATAAGTATATAAAACCAGTCCAAACTCCCATATTTACGATCTATTTTCTCCCAAAATATTTAGTATTTTAAAAAGCTATTTTATAGACTTGTAGATAACATATCCAAGATTATTTTTCTTCAAATAGTTTCGTTAATTTATTTTTAATATCAAGTTATTTCTGTTTAAAGTTGGCAAAAAATTATATTTTCAAAACCTAAAATTTTCTGATACGAGGTTCTTTCCGTCAAACTGGACCTTCTCATCGCATACTGTTTGCATTGAAATATACGTACAGTAGGTCCGTCTAACCTAGGACAACACCAAAAATTGGACCAATCTCGAATTTCACCCAAAATTGACACAAAACATAATGTCAAAGTCTCCAAACACATCCAAACAAGCTCCAACTTCCTCCCACGGGTAGCCCTAAGGTCTAGGAAGGTTCTAAACTACTAATTACACTATATTAGAGTAATCACAAGGAAAAAATCAGGATTTACCTCTTGGGAGTTGGAATCCCAAGCCAAAGTCTCCAAAAAGCCTCAAATCCACCACATCAAGCTTCCAAGCTTCCAACCCAAGCTCCAACACCAAATGTAAGCTCTACACATCTAGGTTAGAAAAAAGCAAAGGGTTAGGGTTTACATTGATGGAAGAAATAGAAGAAGGAAGAGAAGAAATGGAGAAAACTTACTTGGAATGTGAAAATTGGAAGAAGGAAGAAGAAGAAGAAGAAGAAGAAGAAGAAGAAGAAGTGAAGAAAGAAAATGAATGAAGGGGGGGGGGCTGCTGGTTTGATCGGCCAAGGGGTTAAGGGGTAGGTTTGGGGTTAGTTAAAATGACTAAAATGCCCTCAAATCAAGTCATCCTAATTGGAGTTTGGGTTTAGGGTTCCAAATGCACTCTAATAAATCCCTAATCACTCCAACTAGCTAATTAAAATATAAATAACTATTCTAAGTCAATAAATAAGTTTAACAAGGGTGTTGGTTGGGTCTGACATGGGTCTACTAGGGTCTGACATGGGTCCAGGCTAGCCAAAACACTAAAATAACTAATAAAAAATAATACAACCACTAATTAAATATTAATATAAATATTTATAATAAATACACAATTAACCAAATTAAAATAAAAAAATACCCTGCTCTGAAAATGGGATTATATATATATTAGTATATGATAATAAATATATAGATAGTTAGTTAGTTAGTTAGTTAGTTAGTTAGCTAGTGTTAGTGAGGGGTAAGACTTGAGTATCTCAATACCTTGAGATACTCAAGGTATTGAGCGTCGGGGCAAGGTATTGAGTTTTAGCCTAGGATTGAGGTTAGTGTAAACCCCCAGAAATTTTTAGATTTTTAAAATGAATTTTCTAGAATTTTCGGTAATTTTTAACTAATTAAATCAAGGTATTTTGAAATTAAAGTATTTTTAAATGTGTTTATTAAATATTAAAATATTATAAAAATAATATTTTCTAGTGTAAAATGAAAAATTAGACATAGTATAATTTTTCTGAAATTTATTGGACCCTGAAAGCATTTTTAAAGCCCTAAAAACCAAGTTTTAATTAAACCAATTTAACCCTAGAAATAAACCCGGTTTATTTCAGAATAAACCAAGCTAAACCGAACCGGACCGGTTTAAACCAACCCAACCCAAATTTCTTATTGGGTCGGATTCGGGTCCAAAACCCAACCCGACTCCGCGAAGATCCGGCCAGCCGCCAGCATCCTCCCGACTCCGGCGAAGCCCCTAAACCCTAGCCCTAGCCAGGACACGGCCCGGACACAGACCCAGTGTCTCGTGTCGACACGCGGATACGAGAACTCTCGAGCCCTGTTCAGGTAACCCGTTCTCTCTCCTCGTTGATCCGTTTTTGGTTCTGTCAGTTGTGACACGAACCCTGCGTGACCCTCTCGATGTCCGTGCAACCCGCTCGGTGCGTCGGGTCCTGTGGCGATCGCAAACCGCGATCCAAAAACAGAAAAACCAACGCCCCGTATCTGCCTTTTCTGAATCTCGCTGTAACTTTGTGTACACAAGTCGGATCAAAATAAAACTTGCGCCATCGGACTCGTAGTAATACGCTGGTCCTGTGACCCAAGTTTGGTTCGATTCTGAGAACGTTGACAAAATCGCGTATCGTGGGCCCCACGGCTCTACTTGACAGGCGATTTTGTGATCGGCTCATCGAAATCCAATTCTGGAAGTTCCATTGGGTTCGTATCATCGTTCTTGACCTGTTGACACTAAGTTTGACAGATTTGGTGACATTTGTTCTTGACATGTTTTTCGGTGCAAAGCGGCCCACATGTGGACCCCGCTTTGACCAGAAAATATCATTTTTGTCCCTGTGTCCAAATTGGACTCAAGGACAGGCATTTCTAGCTATTTGATGTCTTCTGAATCTGATGGTGATGTCTATTTCAGCAATCGGAGAAGTACCTGCAGAACCCGCTGAAACCAGAGCCGCAGTTGGTAACCAAAACCCAGGCATGTGTACCTTGCCAAATCTTGCAGCTTTGTTACTTATTTTCTTGTCTTATTTATTTGTTGAACATGCTTAACCTAGGACCGTGTGACTTACTTAGCGTCCGATTAATAGTCGGGTGCCAACACCGTACGCGGAGTTGTGTAACGTCACTTAGAGATGGATATCGTGACCCTTTACATTCTCGTACTTGCCATATCAAGTACATTATACCCAGGACACCTGACACGAATCATGAGACAGAATCTTTCTGAAATATTTAAAGTGATTCTGTATTGGATACAGGTTTATGACATATACATCTTTACATGCTTAGATTTTATCCTAACTGGTTGCATTAGTTTTGATCCTGCGTGTCATGGACATGAGACGTGTGATTACATTGGGTGGGGAGAGATTTACCATACAAAAGGCTGATTATATATATATAATACTTTACTGGAAGTGCCTTAGACTCTGATACAGAGCTTTGGCACATTTACTGGCCCTTCGAGAAAATACTGCTATGGATTTTCCCGACACAGATCCTGTAGTAGTCTCAGCCTGAGTATGAATAATGCTCTCACTTGCATTTCACATAGCTGGTTACATAGTTACCCTATTGCTTCATTTATTGCTGCACTGCATCTATTTTGGCATGTTGTTTCTTGTACCTTGTTACGTCCCTCTGAGGACCTGGTCCCCTGCCAGTTTTGCAGCATAGACCATTGTGGAGCCTGACTGGAGTTGCTGATGTGAGTTATTTTGTACCTTGCTATATCCCCTGAGGACCTGGATCCGGATTATGTCTCCAGGATTAGCAGACGAGATCTATCCCGAGATATACGGGACAGTAGCATTAGCAGGAGCAGGAACAGGAGCAGGCACTGGAGCAGTACCAGATCCAGTAGACGAGTGATCCCCGAGGTTATCTTCTGACTAGATGCTTTATCTATACTCAGTATTTGCAGTTGTTATCTTTATCTTGACTATTGTATCAGACTCATTATCGGGTTGTTCCCCGATTTATTTACTTGTGACTTGATGATGTTTATATTTTCTTTTGTTGATATTGATGTATTCATTCTGTGGATGAGATTAGTAGACCCTTATTATTGTACTACAGCTTAAGTACACCCTGATGGATCCATTAAATTGGATTTGTCCATCGGTGTGTGCTGCTGGCCATTGCCACGTGTCTAGTCCCTCGATATTTTGGGACTGGGGCGTGATAGTTAGAGATGCTTTTATATATATAGTTTTATATATATATATATATATATATATATATATATATATATATATATATATATGTGTGTGTGTGTGTGTGTGTGTGTGTGTGTGTGTGTGTGTGTGTGCTAGTATATATTTTAGAGGGTATAGACGGGGCGTATAGCTTAGGTCGAGGTATTGGATACCGAGGGTATCCCGGTATCTCAAGGAGGCGAGTTTGAGGGTTTATTAGCTTAATGACCTAGTTTTGACCTAGAATTTTAGGGGCACCCTAGTTTGACCTAGAGTTGACCGTAGATGACCCGGTTGACCGCCAAAGTCAACATTTGACCTAGTTTTGGTCTAGAGTTGACTTTTTGGATCCAGAGTTGACTTTTTGACCCAGATTTTACCGTTTTGACCCGTTTGACCTAGAACAACCCTAGAAGCTTATTTTTAGCTATTTTATATCTATTTAACTCATTAGAAACCTGTTTAATCTTGCTTTTCGCAATAGATCCTTGCGACACCAGTTTGGATCGCCAATTGCTCAGGTCGTCAGGCGAGTACATTCTCTGATAGTTTTCATTATCTGATGATTATTATGATTCAGCTTCTAGTATAGTATTCTCTAATTTTTCTGGCACGACACGGACTAGTATTTCTGGATTCATTTACTTGCGACACGTATATTTCATGTTTCTGGCCTCTATTCTGGAATCACCTACTGGCATCACTACAGGCATCACTCATGTTTCTGGCTGGACTCATACTTGATTTACGTGTCGGGTCTTGGATTCACTTGTACTAGTCGGGGCGGGGAAATACTCGAGTAGATATATAAATATTCCCAACTGGAATCACTGGAATTATCCCCTCTGGTCTAATCTGGAATGATAGCAGCCGCACACCCAGTGTGCGGTGAGCCGTACTTACCCCTAGCCATTTACATGTCGAAACAGGTATTTCAAAGATACGAGTTCATTCATTCTAGCCTGGACTCTCTTGCATTTCTTGCTGGTCTCACTTATAATTTTTGGACTTGACTCATTACATGTACTCTTGCTGGACTCACTACACGTTCTTGTGCACATACTTGATCTTAGTTTAGATTTCTTGTATCTTGCAGTCATTACTATCTTGCTTCTGATTTTTATGCATCTTTACCTTTATGCACCAGTGATATGTATATTTTCTTGTTTCATACTTTATTTCCTTCACCTTGCTACTTGCTACAACTGTTTTATAGTTTTTATCATTTAACTGGAACTGCTGTTAGAGGTGTACTTGCTCCAGTCCTGACTGGACATATTTTTTTCAGAGGATCCGGAGGATTGGTATCTGACGTTTTATGGACCTCAGTCTGTCGATGGTGTAGACAGGGACCCCCTAGTTTATGAGTGATTTCCGGGTTGGTAGCCAGGATCACTAGGACCTCAGTTGTTGTTTTATTAGCTTTGGTACTGGGTTTGTCACGCCCCAGTCCCAAAAATACGTAGGACTAGGACACTTAAGCATGCCAGCCGCATGGATATGGCAACTCCCATATATGGAAACCAAATCCATACGTACGCTGTATTATGAATATCAAATCCACAAGTGGTAAAAATGTAATACAAGTCACAGGGTAAAATCTAAATCTCATCCACCAAAATCATATAGAAATAAATAACCAGTATCTATGAAACTAGATCTCAATAAGAAGTATCTAAGGATGATAGTTGGATGGAAACAAATTCACTACCAACTCGAATGGGAAAAGTAAATACAATATAAGTACAACTCACTCAAACAATATAAGTACCAGCTGCCAATCACAGCTCGAAGAGAAGACATCCACGAAGCATCTATATCCTTCCAAATCTGTGCTCCTGCAATACTCAAGAACAGGTACACCTGGCAGCGGACCAGGTCCTCAAAGGGACATAACAAGTATACTTAAACACATGCCAATAAAGTACTGAAATAAATATCCAATGGGTTGCCTAACCGTCTAAAGTGAATGCAGTTTAAGAACAACTTTCCCCACAAGTGAGCTATCTGGCTGAAAACTAGGATTTGGCATGGTTCTCTTTTGAAGATCCAGGGGCCTAAAAGGCACGTCGTCTTTTGAACGCCGGTGGCCCGCCTGATAGTACATAATATATAATGGTCATCATGACCCGTATCTCCAGCGGAGAATCCGGGCGTACAGGAGAAAGTGCAAAGGAGCTCAAATGCGGTACTTGTTGTTCTCCCCACCCCATGCTCTAAGCATGTCACATTCATGACACGATTTGGTCCATAGCCTATTCTTAGTACCCTAGCCCAATCCTGCAACCATACAAAGACAAGGATGGGACCACCGTACTACAATAAGCTATGTCCCTGGACCTCTAATAACTGCCAAGTCTACTAGCATGCAATGTTTCTAACAGCAGTTATTCCTAACGCACGGCCCATACGCACAGGAGGCCAGACCTGTCACGCAGTCCGTGATCTATATGAGACTCACCCTCGTGTAACCACTGTGTCACGGCCAATGAACCTAATGGTGCTACATGATAATGGGGTAGTCTCATGAACAAGGTCAATGCAATACATAATTAAAAACATATCGCGACGTCAACGTCGCGCGCATTTTATATAACAGTTAAAATATATGAACTAAAGACAGAAAATAAAGATGCATGCAACATATGAAATATGAATAACAATACAATGGCAAGGTATACTTGCCTGGCAAGAAACTGCAAAATGTCACGTCCAGATGTCCAATACACAGGACCAGAAGCTATGGCCACAGAACAAATATCTCCGGATGCTAAAATAAATATCACCAACGTTTTCGGAATGAGCAAAATAGCTAAAAAGTACATCCCTTTTGTCCAATTTGGACAGAGGGGCAAAATGGTAATTTCGGGCAAAAGTGGGGTCTACGTGTGGCCCACTTTGCACCGAAAAGCGTGCTGAGGGTAACAGTCTCTAAATGGGACAAACTATGGGTCAAACAACTCTAAATGTCAATACGAACCCAACGGTATGTCCAAATGTGGATTCCGATGAGCCGAACACAATTTGGTCCAAAAAGTCAACTATGGGGCCCGCCACTTGGCGATCTGGTCAACCGTCTCAGAAATACGTGAAAATTGGGTCACAGGACCAGCGCGTTACCACGAGTCCAGTGGCACAAGTTTTGTCGCATTCTGACAAGCGTACACAAAATACGCGCGAGTTCCACAAAAGTGGCGACACGAAATGTGTCCGCGGATACGGTCTGATTCCGGCGCGCACACGCGTCCGAATCAGTCCTCACAAATTTTCACGTGTCCCGTTATGCTGCGTGCACCATTCGGTACACTTGGCACACGGCGGGGCGGTCCCGTTTGGTGGGGCGCGCTCCGATCTCCAACTTTTGGAAAACCGGAAAAAGTGGGTGCGCGCAGTTTTGTGACGACTACAATTATGTCCATGTAGAAGCATGAAAAATACGCTGGCAAAAGCTACGCGGCGTATTGATACAGAGCAGCGCAAGCAAAGGCCTTCAGTGCCATCAGGCGTAAGAGCTCAAGGGTGCAGCGCATCCAAAACCGCTCCGGCGTAGACAGGACCCCCCCATCGCTTCCAGGGCGTAAAAACTCAGCCGCTCTCAAAGCAGCGTTAAAATAGCGTACGAGAACGCTTCGTCTTCCCCGAAATGAACCTGTCAAGTCACGCAGTGAACCTGGCCTCTGACTCCTGACAAAAAGTGCTGCACGGCGACCCAGACGACGGCTGGAAACAGGCACAGACCCCTCGGGACGCACACCACAGTATGATGGCGGATCCCTACATTTAATGCAGAGGATTGGGTTAAGATACCACCGAACCGTCGTTTACTGACGTCCCCTCAGCATAAACCGCTCTTTTGCGTACAGAGGGATACGCTGCATTGTTTTACACAGGCAGGCATAAGCCGGTTTACGCTCCGCAGTAGACAAACCGCCTGCCACGTCAAAAGCTGCACATCGTACGGGGCTCGAGGCACGTCTCTATGTCTAATTGTACGGAGCGGTGACAGGCTCAGTCAAGGCACATCTCTGCAACGGATGCACAGAAAGGCTGCAGACCTTCGAAAACACGTCTTCGCATTTAATGCACAGGATGATGGCAAATCTCTGTAGAAGATTTGATTACATCTTCGAAAGCCGTGATTCCGGCTAAGACGTCCCCGTTAGCACTCGGGCACGGTACGCAGCGGCTTCTACGCCCATTCAAGACCTGTGCCCCTTCGGCTCTCAACGCCTCTCCGGCTTCAACGCCTCTCCGGCTTCAACGCCTCTCCGGCTCCTGCGCCTATCCGGCTTTCAACGCCTCTCCGGCTCCTACGCCTATCCGGCTTTCAACGCCTCTCCGGCTCCTACGCCTATCCGGCTTCTACGCCTCTCCGGCTCCTACGCCTACCCGGCTTCAACGCCTATCCGGCTTCTACGCCTATCCGGCTTCTACGCCTATTCGGCTTCTATGCCTATCTGGCCTCTGTGCCAGGGTGACAGTCATTTGGCTTCTACGCCAACCGTTTTTACACACGGGATACCTACCTGCGTGGCTCTTACACCGTGATCTTCGTAGCAATAGTACGCGTTGTGTTCCCTTAGTTGGACCCGCGTCATACGCTCATTCAAAAGATCATCCATACGCAGGCATTGGTTACTTTAACCGTTGTGTAAAAGGGTGTTGTACTTCCCACTCCTCGGTTTTTACACCGACGGAGTGGTCACTGTCACCAAAACTCTATAAATAGAGACCCCTATCAATGGGGAAGAAAGGCGGAAAAAGAATTATCATCCAGGAGAGAATTATCGTCCAAGGAGAGAGAGAGAGAGAAAGAGAGAGGGAGAGAGAGAGAGAGAGAGAGAGAGAGAGCCCGGAGAGCAGGCAAAGAGCAGGGATCGACGACCTTGGCCTCGTGCGTCCAACCTCTTCTGCAACCTTCGAAGCTGCTACCTGTCTTCCACGGCACTTCTTCAACATCATGTGGTCCAAGGGCTAAAGTGATCGACCGCAGATCAGATACCTATAGCAATTTATACCCAGATTAAATAAATTGTACTCCCACATCCTCGTATAGGATTACATTGTACAAGTTTGTTTGTAAACAGAAGGGCGCGGGTTTCGCATAAACCCCGTCATTGAAATACAATTTCATTCCTTTCGTTTAATACCACAAACAGTCCACAGCAACTAATAGCACAAAGTTATAATACAGAAAATAAAGTAGGTCATGTAGTCTACAGGTATCAAAAAGAATCACCGAATTCGGATCTCTGTGGTGGGAGATACGAACTCGGCAATATGGGTGGTCATCGCAAGTTTCTGCGATTTCAGAATTGGGTAAGTCCAGGCCAACTTGGGCGCTGTTTTTCACCTAGGGGCACACGTTTTCCGAGGTTGACTATAAAACAAATATTGGAGAGGGTTAAGGGATGATCATACCTGTGAAGACGGAACAGCGTTTGGTCGAGCGAGTCAACGGAAAATTATGCCGGAGCGAAGGTGCCTCGAGTGGGAGACTGCAGTTCGCGATGTCGGCGTCGACGGGATGGTTGGATGGCTTGGGGAGGCTTCTCTGGCTGTGGTGACGGCTCTCGATGGGAAGAGAAGGTCTGAAAATTAGGTTAGGATTTTTGGGAGCTAACTATATATATATATATATATATATATATTATATATTAGGGAGAGAGAGGGAACTAAGAGGCGGCCAAAGTGGGGGACAAGCCGCTGAAGGGTCGGCTTAATGTATAATGCTAAGAAGGGGGCGGGTCCATGTGGTTACTAGTGCTAAAGGGCCTAGAAAACAAAGTTGCTGTTGGCGGTCCGTGGAGCAAGTATTGCTAAGGAATGTAAGTGTTATTATTATCATTGTTATTATTATTATATTATTAGTATACTTATTATTAAATTTCTTTTACTTTCTTTTACTTTCTTTTCTTTTCCTTTATAAAATATATATATACATATATATATATTTGTATATACATATATATATATATATATTAACTCATAAGAAAATTTATAGATTAGGGTAATGCACATCGTTAGGCTAGCAATAGCTTAAGGGGTCTCCTACATGGAATAAATTTCAAAAAATTCCTGATGGTCACATAAGTCATCTAAGTGCCCGAACACCTAACATAAAAATTATTAAAAATCTATTTCTCCTATTTAGCTCTAATTACTACAATTTAATTAATAAATAATAAATAAAAAGGGTATATACGATTTTAGGAAGGGGGTTTTACATTCTACCCAACTTATAAAAATTTTGTCCTCGAAATTAAAATTAAGCCACGATAGAATGCAATGATGGTATAAGATTTGCATTGTTTAAAATGCAAGGCTAGGCTTAAAGGGGTGGGCGATGTTGCACGTTGCACATCCCAAAAAAATCATGGAAAAATCCACATGAGCGAAAAACAGGTTTCTTCATGTGTCATGTCCAATGGTGTGGACACATAAATGCTCTTTTGCATAAAAGCGTCCAACAATTGGAAAATTGTACAAAGATGAGAATTGGATGATGGGCATGTCTAGGATAAGGGTGTAGAATTTGTAGGAAGGCAGTGGCTAGTGACTTGCTCCATTTATCGTAGCAATGGTAAGGCGTGTCAAGTGATATCATGTTGTAAAACTAAATAAAAAATACCGTGTTCTATTCTAAGTGGATTCAAGCTAGCCTTAGTCTCACTAAGTCAGCCAAGTAGGTCAAATTTTGTGTGAGGGATTCACAATCTGTCTAACTTAAAACAATGTCGTCCTAAAAATTGAAATAAGGCAGAATCGGTTAATCCTTTATGTACAATAAAGCAAGTCAGTCGCAATCTTCTTGCGGTAACTAAAATCCTAATCATATCCATTGCAATCACTTCTAGGTTAAGATGACCACTGCTCCAATCAAAATTTAACCTATGGTTATCTCTTCTCCCCTTGTTTCAAATTATCCATATCCACATAACATCTCCAAGATTTACATACGCATATAACTTTTACCTCACGATCTCTAACTATCATAATCTCCTTTAGAAGTGGTTTGAGTCCAATATATTCCCATTTTCACTTATAAAATTTTGTATGCCTCATCTCTTTAAATTCCATTCACATCCTCATTATTTCAAATAGGTCGTCCAACCAAAATTTTATTTCTTAATTCAAATCGCCAAATTGAAAAATAATTTAAATGCAGTCCACCAATATTTAAGTCTGAAATTCTATATTTACCCTCTAAATTCAAATTGGTGATTCTACCTTCATTGTTCAAAAATTTAACTCATGCAATTAAGGTATAAATATTGGGTCCTCAATATCAATTCATTGGTCCTCATCATTTTAGTCATCCTTCTAAATTTCTCAAAATTACAATGGCTTGAATCTCTCCCAATCTAGTCTTACTCGATCATAATCTAAGAGAAATTTCTCCCGAGTTGACAATGCACTACTACCCAACTTAGAATGTACCCATCTATAACATAAGGCTATATACCTTAAGAAAATATCCCTTAATTTATTTACTCATGTCGTTCAATCCTCGAAACTTCAACGCCGATCATATCACATATGATATGTCCTTAATTACGAAAGAATAATCCTCAAGTATGTGATCGGCCTATGGGGTATATCTAGTACTCTCTGTGTATCAAACTTATACCAAGCACGAGGTTTCGTCTTTCCGAAATAAGGGAAGACGGAGATCAATAATAAAGAGTTCAAGGGAGAGGTAATAGAATAGAAGTATCGGGATCAAGGCGTTTAAATAATTCAATGGGAATTGTCAAAGCAGTTGTGGATTGAAATCATATTTTGGTAATCCCTTGTTTGCCTGTTCGTATTAGTACAGTTATGTAACTGATACGATACGCTTAGACATGTCTAGGGCAAGTATATTCGTCTACTAATCTTTACATATCCCAATCCACGTAAAGTAGTTATGCGAAGGGTGAACCAAAATGTACTAAGGTTGTCCAGACCGTAATACACTGATTCTGATTAGACAATTGTATCAGTAGGCGTCCCCAATAATACATGTCTCATGATCAAGCTCGATAAAAAATAAGCTTGCAAAGACTAGGCTATAATAGCAGCATAAGTCGAGGTAGCACAGAAAATATAACGCTGGATTATGACGAGAGAAGTTACAACTAATTCAAGTTTGCAAAAACAAAAACAACATAAGCAGCAATAACAAAGACTCTACAATCTCTACGGTTATCATATTAATCCTTGTCTAAGTCGATAGTCGACAAAATAGGGGTATGAGCCTCTAAGTTCTATAGTCTGAATAAACACTATCATCTTATGTTAACATACAATTAATGTCATTCAGTTACACTTCATCAATGGATCACAAGGGCTATATGATACTAGGTGGTGAGGTATACTACCCAACTTATAAAAATTAAACTAATACGGTGACAGTCTTAAGAGGGTCCTACACAATAATCTTGCACATGTAAATAGAGCAGAAACTCTTATTAGGATATATGAGGAAAAATCTTGGTATTGATTAGGGTATCCTTTTTATGTAGGTCATAGCACTTATAAGCAAGTGTCGATGGTAAAGATAGAAGAGTTACTGGCCGTTAAGAGGGAAAGGGGTCTAATTTGTATCGAGGTGAGGGTAAAAATTACACGATTTAAAAACTAAGGGTTAATCATTGGTCACAATCTACAAAACAACTTAAACTTATCAAGTTCTAACTACCAAGCAAAAAAAAATTTTATACTCAAGGCTACAACTATAATCCTAGCAAACTATGAGCCCTTAACAAAGAATAAATTACTTGGCCTACTATCCGAAGTGTCAGATGGCACGAGTTGAAAGATGAAGAGAAGAAACGTAATTAGCCGTCGCAAAATAGCGAGCGCTATGGTCGCAGGGAAACAATATATAAAATAAAGATAGAGGGCTCTAGATAGCATCATGGTTCTCTAAGGGGAGTGGGGTGTTAGTTGCTATGTTCGGGGTATGATCAAGGGAGAAGTGTTGATTACATTCCTCTAGGCTTCCTAGGGTGCTGTCTACTAGTAACAAGACAATGACATAAGTTTTATAGTTCTAGTATTATCTAACTATGAAGGTTAGGTTCAGTCCTAATTTTAAATTTTGGTTTTTCTATTGGTTCCTCAATACTAGGGTCAAACATTATGGTGAGACTTTTAACTAACTCTAGTTGTATCTATACTACTCACAGGTCCTCATAATACATCAGGGGTAATGGTAAACCAATCTAAAGATAAGAAATTCTAGGGTTCACTAGATATTCTAAACTTAGTGGTGTGTCTATATTCTCGTTGTATTCTTAATAGGAATGCTACTCTAATTATCATCCTAATAACAGGGGTTCCTATATTCTAGCAGAAGGCTATATATACTCAAGGAACTTATTAGGGAAGTACAGGAATCAAGCAGGATACAATTGTTCGAATAGAACAGAGAGGAGGAAGATGAATCATAGTCAATTATGGATGAGATCCTATACTCTAGTCCTAGGTGCAGGCTTGTTCGGTACAGTAACGTAACCGAGACAATATGCTCTTGACCTGCATGGGCCACCACAAAAACATGTCACGCCCCAGTCCCAAAAATACGTAGGACTAGGACACGTAAGCATGCCAGCCGCATGGATATGGCAACTCCCATATATGGAAACCAAATCCATACGTACGCTGTATTATGAATATCAAATCCACAAGTGGTAAAAATGTAATACAAGTCACAGGGTAAAATCTAAATCTCATCCACCAAAATCATATAGAAATAAATAACCAGTATCTATGAAACTAGATCTCAATAAGAAGTATCTAAGGATGATAGTTGGATGGAAACAAATCCACTACCAACTCAAATGGGAAAAGTAAATACAATATAAGTACAACTCACTCAAACAATATAAGTACCAGCTGCCAATCACGGCTCGAAGAGAAGACATCCACGAAGCATCTATATCCTTCCAAATCTGTGCTCCTGCAATACTCAAGAACAGGTACACCTGGCAGCGGACCAGGTCCTCAGAGGGACATAACAAGTATACTTAAACACATGCCAATAAAGTACTGAAATAAATATCCAATGGGTTGCCTAACCGTCTAAAGTGAATGCAGTTTAAGAACAACTTTCCCCACAAGTGAGCTATCTGGCTAAAAACTGGGATTTGGCATGGTTCTCTTTTGAAGATCCAGGGGCCTAAAAGGCACGTCGTCTTTTGAACGCCGGTGGCCCGCCTGATAGTACATAATATATAGTGGTCATCATGACCCGTATCTCCAGCGGAGAATCCGGGCGTACAGGAGAAAGTGCAAAGGAGCTCAAATGCGGTACTTGTTGTTCTCCCCACCCCATGCTCTAAGCATGTCACATCCATGACACGATTTGGTCCATAGCCTATTCTTAGTACCCTAGCCCAATCCTGCAACCATACAAGGACAAGGATGGGAGCACCGTACTACAATAAGCTATGTCCCTGGACCTCTAATAACTGCCAAGTCTACTAGCATGCAATATTTCTAACAGCAGTTATTCCTAACGCACGGCCCATACGCACAGGAGGCCAGACCTGTCACGCAGTCCGTGATCTATATGAGACTCACCCTCGTGTAACCACTGTGTCACGGCCAATGAACCTAATGGTGCTACATGATAATGGGGTAGTCTCATGAACAAGGTCAATGCAATACATAATTAAAAATATATCGCGACGTCACCGTCGCGCACATTTTATATAACAGTTAAAATATATGAACTAAAGACACAAAATAAAGATGCATGCAACATATGAAATATGAATAACAGTACAATGGCAAGGTATACTTGCCTGGCAAGAAACTGCAAAATGTCACGTCCAGATGTCCAATACACAGGACCAGAAGCTATGGCCACAGAACAAATATCTCCGGATGCTGAAATAAATATCACCAACGTTTCCGGAATGAGCAAAATAGCTAAAAAGCACATCTCTTTTGTCCAATTTGGACACAGGGGCAAAATGGTAATTTTGGGCAAAAGTGGGGTCCACGTGTGGCCCACTTTGCACCGAAAAGCGTACCGAGGGTAACAGTCTCTAAATGGGACAAACTATGGGTCAAATAACTCTAAATGTTAATACGAACCCAACGGTATGTCCAAATGTGGATTCCGATGAGCCGAACACAATTTGGTCCAAAAAGTCAACTATGGGGCCCGCCACTTGGCGATCTGGTCAACCGTCTCAGAAATGCGTGAAAATTGGGTCACAGGACCAGCGCGTTACCACGAGTCCAGTGGCGTAAGTTTCGTCGCATTCTGACAAGCGTGCACAAAATACGCGTGAGTTCCACAAAAGTGGCGACACGAAATGTGTCCGCGGATACGGTCTGATTCCGGCGCGCACACGCGTCCGAATCAGTCCCCACAAATTTTCACGTGTCCCGTTATGCTGCGTGCACCATTCGGTACACTTGGCATACGGCGGGGCGGTCCCGTTTGGCGGGGCGCGCTCCGATCTCCAACTTTTGGAAAACCGGAAAAAGTGGGTGCGCGCAGTTTTGTGACGACTACAATTATGTCCACAGCAACTAATAGCACAAAGTTATAATACAGAAAATAAACTAGGTCATGTAGTCTACAGGTATCAAAAAGAATCACCGAATTCGGATCTCTGTGGTGGGAGATACGAACTCGGCAATATGGGTGGTCATCGCAAGTTTCTGCGATTTCAGAATTGGGTAAGTCCGGGCCAACTTGGGCGCTATTTTTCACCTAGGGGCACACGTTTTCCGAGGTTGACTATAAAATAAATATTGGAGAGGGTTAAGGGATGATCATACCTATGAAGACGGAACAGCGTTTGGTCGAGCGAGTCAACGAAAAATCACGCCGGAGCGAAGGTGCCTCGAGTGGGAGACTGCAGTTCGCGATGTCGGCGTCGACGGGATGGTTGGATGGCTTGGGGAGGCTTCTTTGGCTGTGGTGACGGCTCTCGATGGGAAGAGAAGGTCTGAAAATTAGGTTAGAATTTTTGGGAGCTAACTATATATATATATATATATATATATATATATATATATATATATATATATATTATATATATTAGGGAGAGAGAGGGAACTAAGAGGCGGCCAAAGTGGGGGACAAGCCGCTGAAGGGTCGGCTTAATGTATAATGCTAAGAAGGGGGCGGGTCCCTGTGGTTACTAGTGCTAAAGGGCCTAGCAAACAAAGTTGCTGTTGGCGGTCCGTGGAGCAAGTATTGCTAAGGAATGTAAGTGTTATTATTATCATTGTTATTATTATTATATTATTAGTATACTTATTATTAAATTTCTTTTACTTTCTTTTCTTTTCCTTTATAAAATATATATATACATATATATATATTTGTATATACATATATATATATATATATATATTAACTCATAAGAAAATTTATAGATTAGGGTAATGCACATCGTTAGGCTAGCAACAGCTTAAGGGGTCTCCTACATGGAATAAATTTCGAAAAATTCCTGATGGTCACATAAGTCATCTAAGTGCCCGAACACCTAACATAAAAATTATTAAAAATCTACTTCTCCTATTTAGCTCTAATTACTATAATTTAATTAATAAATAATAAATAAAAAGGGTATATACGATTTTAGGAAGGGGGTTTTACAGGGTTTGTCCCCGGTTTTGGATTGAGACTGGACATTTTTTCTAGAGTATCCGAAATATTGGTGTCCGACGTTTTGTGGACCTCAGCCTATCGATGGTGCAGACATGGACCCCCTAGTTTAGGAGTGATTTCCGGGTTGGTAGCCGGGATCATTAGGACCTTAGTTGTTATTTTTATATAGAAACACACACACACACACACACACACACACACACACACACACACACATATATATATATATATATATATATATATATATATATATATATATATATATATACACACACACACACACACACACTAGCACACTAACACAACACACACAACACACAAACACCAACACCAACGCACGCACAACCACCCAAACACCTAGAAATATATATAAATATAACTCGAGAACTCTAATACACACTCCCCGAAGCTAAACCAATGTGCGCACAAGCCAAAAATCTAGAAACCAAGTCGAAATGGCCATTCGGTCATTTCGACGAACACGTGGAGTACGGTTCGCAAAACCTCATAAAACGCACACCAAACCTACTCAGAATCGGCCCAAAATTTATCCACGGGTTCTAATCGATGTCTAGAACCTAGAAAAAAAATGCTAACTCGTCGATTCTAGGTCCGTGGCAAAAATACGCACGCACATAGAACCTACGACGACGAAAACTCCCAAATCGCCCGAAATGCCCAAATCTTCGTGACACGATCTCACGTGTCCGAACGGGGATACGTACTTATCCTCAAGACACCCAAGCACGTCTACCTAACAGCAGTTCCAGTTAAATGATAAAAACTATAAAGCAGTTGTAGCAAGTAGCAAGGTGAAGGAAATAAAGTATAAACAAGAAAATATACATATCACTGGTGCATAAAGGTAAAGATGTATGAATATCAGAAGCAAGATAGTAATGACTGTAAAATACAAGAAATCTAAACAAAGATCAAGTATGTACACAAGAATGTGTAGTGAGTCCAGCAAGAGTACATGTAATGAGTCCAGTCCAGAAACTATAAGTGAGACCAGCAAGAAATGCAAGAGAGTCCAGACTAGAAAGAATGAACTCGTGTCTTTGAAATACCTGTTTCGATATGTAAACGGCTAGGGGTAAGTACGGCTCACCGCACACTGGGTGCGCGACTGCTATCATTCCAGATTAGACCAGAGGGGGTGATTCCAGTTAGGAATGTTTACATGTCTACTCGAGTATTTTTTTGCCCCGACTAGTACAAGTGAATCCAAGATCCGACACGTAAATCAAGTATGAGTCCAGCCAGAAATATGAGTGATGCATGTAGTGATGCCTGTAGGTGATGCCAGTAAGTGATTCCAGAATAGAGGTCAGAAACATAAAATATACGTGTCGCAAGTAAATGAATCCAGAAATACTAGTCCGTGTTGTACCAGAAAATTAGAAGATACTATACTAGAAGCTGAATCATAATAATCATCAGATAATGGAAACTATCAGAGAATGTACTCGCCTGACGTCCTGAGCAACTGGCGATCCGAACTGGTGTCGCAAGGACCTATTATAAAAATCAAGGTTAAACAGGTTTCTAATGAGTTAAACAAATATAAAATAACTAAAAATAGGCTTCTAGGGTCGTTCTAGGTCAAACGGGTCAAACCGGTGAAATCGTGATCAAAAAGTCAACTCTGGATCCAAAAAGTCAACCCTGGGTCAAATTTAGGTCAAAAGTTGACTTTGGCGGTCAACCGGGTCAACTACGGTCAACTCTAGGTCAAACTAGGGTGCCCCTAAAATTCTAGATCAAAACTAGGTCATTAAGCTAATAAACCCTCAAACTCGCCTCCTTGAGATACCGGGATACCCTCGGTATCCGATACCTCAACCTATGCTATACGCCTCGCCTATACCCTCTAAAATATATACTAGCACGTATGTATATATATAACTATATATATAAAAGCATCTCTAACCTCAATCATAGGCTAAAACTCAATACCTTGCCCCGACGCTCAATACCTTGAGTATCTCAAGGTATTGATATACTCAAGCCTTACCCCTCACTAACACTAGCTAACTAACTATGTATCTATATATATACACTACCATATACTAATATATATATATATATATATAACATATATCTAACTATATAGATATATATAACCTAGTGTATAGGTAAACACCTCAATACCTTACCCTCGATACCCAACTTATCTCAATACCTTGGTATCTCAAGGTATTGAGATACCTTGTCACGCCCCGATCTCCCGCAGGCTAATCGGCCGTTCCCGCTAGGCGGGAATCACCCTCGCCAGCGCTCCCGCGGAATGATCGCTTGACCCATCCGGGCGTGATGCCGCACGAGCGTGAACCGCGCCCGTGCAAGGCCGTGATTCATTGGCTGGCGATAAGAGTTCTAAGCCACAGAGTCGCACAGATTGTCCGAGTGCAGCGGAGTCATGAACGCATAGCGATTCGGTAACAAGTTCTCTGAGTTGACGAATATAGCGGAAGCATTGAAACACAAGTTGAAGTAAAGCAAGCTCTTTTATTGATATAAACAAGTGTTACAGGCGACGTATAGCCGAGATTACAAGTCGCTCAAGCCTCTCTCTGAAACAGTAAAAGCGTGCCAAGTGGCTACAATTGTGGATGATTGTAGAGGCGATGTTCAGGCGATGTTCACAACTTATGTCTTGTATATGTGCTTCAGTCCCGGAAGCACCGTTGCTTCGGAGTGATGTCCACGCCTTAGCACGTACGTTGGAGACGTCCGCACCGAAATGAGGTTCTCCCGCACCCTGCATACAAACTGGTGGATTATCAGTACATTGAATGCACTGGTGGGGAAGCTACTCGCCCGCTCGACAAATCCAAACACGTAACACAGGTTCCGTGCACAACTATTAAGTTGTCTTTCTAGTTGCCTTAGGATCAGTTTCATGCAGATATTGAATAGCCTAACGTGTCGGGCAGTGCGCCGTGCGATGTTTGAGGAAACACGGTGAGACTTACCAACTTACCATCTCCTTCCCTGTCCAAGGCAAACATTGTTAATTCAAGCACGGGCAAGTATAAGCATTCAGGAGCATAGCATATGCAACATGCAACACGAGAGTTATTGAACGGAACAGTATTTGGTGTGCTCAGTTGTTCTTGATGCGATGCAGTAACTCGCACGCGGATAGCCGCTAAGCGAGGATGACTTATCTATATGAACATGAGTCGCTGGCAAAGCCATAAAGGACTAATCCTAGACGAGAGTGGAACGCAACGAGAGTACACGATGCGCTACGAACCATCTCGCCCGTACACGATGGATTGCATATGTAGTCCAAGGCCAAGATGGAATGCAACCAAGTACACGATATGTTGCAAACTATCTCGCCAGCACACGATAGACTACACATGATGTGGTCCTAGGCCAAGTGGAATGCAACCGAGTACACGATATGCTGCAAACCACTCGCCTGCATACGATGAACCACACTTGAAGTTCCATCCGGATCGGAGCGGCCCCAGTGCCCCGGTGACCGTTCGTGGAACTATGCCTCATTTTCGAGTTGTCCGCGACATACAAGTCAGGGTTAAACCAATCTCAGGCAACACGATTTATTTCACCAATCTCAGGCAACACGATTTATTTGACCAATCTCAGGCAACACGATTACACGATTATTTGACCAATTTCAGGCAACACGATTACACGATTATTTGACCAATTTCAGGCAACACGATTACACGTTCAGTGAGTAACTTGTCTTGATGCATTCCCCTGGTTCGGGGCTGCCTTGGGTGACCTAACGGTCCCGGATACTTGCAGGTTCGTTCAGGCACGGAACGACTACGTAGTAGTCTTTCGGGGTTTGGATGAAAACATGGCAACATTACAAGCAGACAAGCATGCGTTTCTAAGGAACATAAGCAGGCACGTTGCTCGGACCCGAAGGTAAGCCGAGAGATGAAACCGTTAAGGGACTTAGCATGCGAGGGTCTGAACATAAGCAGTGTTTCAATTTCCATGTTCTAGCAAGCAATACAAGTTGGGATTATTCCCTTAGCTAGGTGCGTTAGATTTATTAGCATGCAGGGGGTGAATCACCTAGCGACTAGCATAAATATTCCAGATTTTATGTGTGCTGGCTAAGCAAAGACAAGTTCACCGTAGCCACCCACCTTAGCGATGATTCGCCTCGGTAGAGCGATACGTCAAGCGAGCCTCTGAAAGCCTAAGCCGGATTCCTGTAGGGGCAAGTCTGAATATCCTTGCTTCTTGTTTGAGGCAAAGCGGGTCGGGACAGTTGCACTTTTGCCGTTTGAGACGGCAGTCCGCTAGAACGGAACGGGGTGTTACATCCTACCCAACTCAGAAAAACTCTCGTCCTCGAGACTTACTGAGGACAAGCAGTAATCTAGGTTGAGGCAATCCTAGACAAGTTGTTGTACTTGTTCATTTGGATATTCACTTGCACAAGCGTCAAAATCAGCATATCGCTTAGACTGGATCGTGCGCACTTTCGAAGGGCCCCTCTAGCGTGAACACGTCAACCAGCTTAGTGATAACGAAGTCTCAGCACTCGAGTTTCACCTTTTTCTAAGTCTTGGATGGTGCACTAGTTCAAGGCGTCCCTCGAATAGATGCATTCAACCAAACTTAGGGTTAGTGAAAATCTCGGACAAGCTACTAGCGATACTCTCAAGGGTTCGCACAGGTTGGCACAAAGGCCACTCGCAGCATACAACCAGACAAGTAAGCATACCAATCAAAACGTATTTTGAAAGTATTTAGACTTATTGTTGGAACATCCCATCGAGGCATTGAGAGAGAGCGTGCACATAACCCACGAACGAGCTTTCGAAACAGAGATATCGAATCGAAGTCCAAAGGCGTAGAAGCCAGGCTCTGATACCAACATGTCACGCCCCGATCTCCCGCAGGCTAATCGGCCATTCCCGCTAGGCGGGAATCACCCTCGCCAGCGCTCCCGCGGAACGATCGCTTGACCCATCCGGGCGTGATGCCGCACGAGCGTGAACCGCGCCCGTGCAAGGCCGTGATTCATTGGCTGGCGATAAGAGTTCTAAGCCACAGAGTCGCACAGATTGTCCGAGTGCAGCGGAGTCATGAACGCATAGCGATTCGGTAACAAGTTCTCTGAGTTGACGAATATAGCGGAAGCATTGAAACACAAGTTGAAGTAAAGCAAGCTCTTTTATTGATATAAACAAGTGTTACAGGCGACGTATAGCCGAGATTACAAGTCGCTCAAGCCTCTCTCTGAAACAGTAAAAGCGTGCCAAGTGGCTACAATTGTGGATGATTGTAGAGGCGATGTTCAGGCGATGTTCACAACTTATGTCTTGTATATGTGCTTCAGTCCCGGACGCACCGTTGCTTCGGAGTGATGTCCACGCCTTAGCACGTACGTTGGAGGCGTCCGCACCGAACGAGGTTCTCCCGCACCCTGCATACAAACTGGTGGATTATCAGTACATTGAATGCACTGGTGGGGAAGCTACTCGCCCGCTCGACAAATCCAAACACGTAACACAGGTTCCGTGCACAACTATTAAGTTGTCTTTCTAGTTGCCTTAGGATCAGTTTTATGCAGATATTGAATAGCCTAACGTGTCGGGCAGTGCGCCGTGCGATGTTTGAGGAAACACGGCGAGACTTACCAACTTACCATCTCCTTCCCTGTCCAAGGCAAACATTGTTAATTCAAGCACGGGCAAGTATAAGCATTCAGGAGCATAGCATATGCAACATGCAACACGAGAGTTATTGAACGGAACAGTATTTGGTGTGCTCAGTTGTTCTTGATGCGATGCAGTAACTCGCACGCGGATAGCCGCTAAGCGAGGATGACTTATCTATATGAACATGAGTCGCTGGCAAAGCCATAAAGGACTAATCCCAGACGAGAGTGGAACGCAACGAGAGCACACGATGCGCTACGAACCATCTCGCCCGTACACGATAGATTACATATGTAGTCCAAGGCCAAGATGGAATGCAACCAAGTACACAATATGTTGCAAACCATCTCGCCAGCACACGATAGACTACACATGATGTGGTCCTAGGCCAAGTGGAATGCAACCGAGTACACGATATGCTGCAAACTACTCGCCTGCACACGATGAACCACACTTGAAGTTCCATCCGGATCGGAGCGGCCCCAGTGCCCCGGTGACCGTCCGTGGAACTATGCCTCGTTTTCGAGTTGTCCGCGACATGCAAGTCAGGGTTAAACCAATCTCAGGCAACACGATTTATTTCACCAATCTCAGGCAACACGATTTATTTGACCAATCTCAGGCAACACGATTACACGATTATTTGACCAATTTCAGGCAACACGATTACACGATTATTTGACCAATTTCAGGCAACACGATTACACGTTCAGTGAGTAACTTGTCTTGATGCATTCCCCTGGTTCGGGGCTGCCTTGGGTGACCTAACGGTCCCGGATACTTGCAGGTTCGTTCAGGCACGGAACGACTACGTAGTAGTCTTCCGGGGTTTGGATAAAAATATGGCAACATTACAAGCAGACAAGCATGCGTTTCTAAGGAACATAAGCAGGCACGTTGCTCGGACCCGAAGGTAAGCCGAGAGATGAAACCGTTAAGGGACTTAGCATGCGAGGGTCTGAACATAAGCAGTGTTTCAATTTCCATGTTCTAGCAAGCAATACAAGTTGGGATTATTCCCTTAGCTAGGTGCGTTGGATTTATTAGCATGCAGGGGGTGAATCACCTAGCGACTAGCATAAATATTCTAGATTTTATGTGTGCTGGCTAAGCAAAGACAAGTTCACCGTAGCCACCCACCTTAGCGATGATTCGCCTCGGTAGAGCGATACGTCAAGCGAGCCTCTGAAAGCCTAAGCCGGATTCCTGTAGGGGCAAGTCTGAATATCCTTGCTTCTTGTTTGAGGCAAAGCGGGTCGGGACAGTTGCACTTTTGCCGTTTGAGACGGCAGTCCGCTAGAACGGAACGGGATGTTACATACCTTACCCTCTAACTCTAACTAACTAGCTAGCTATCTATAATATATACTTATATATATATCATCAATATATATATATATATATATATATATATATATATATATATATATATATAACTTAGTATTAGGCTATACCTCAATACCTTGGTATCTCAAGGTATTGAGATACCCAACTATCCCTCTCTCTAACACTAACCATATAGCTAACTATCTATATAAACATATGCACCTAGCTATATATCTAGGCTAATATATATATATATATAAACACATATGCATACATACCTACATATCTCTATATATATAACCACATACACATATACATGTATCCACACATCTCACATATATATATATATATATATATATATATATATATATATATATATATATGTAGATATATTAAGATATATATATATTAGGTATATATATATATCTCAATATATATATATATATATATATAAAAGCAGGGGGGAAAGCTAGCTCGAGCGCGCGTGCGCGCTGCGAAACCGCGCTGCCGCTGCCGCTGCCCGCAGCTGCTGCTGCTGCCGCGGCGCTGCGCGGATGCACGAGCTGCTGCCGCTGCTGCACGCAACTGCTGCTGCTGTCCCGGCGCTGCTGCCCTGCTGCAGCTAGCTGCTGCTGCGCTCCGCATCGCCTGCAAACGCTGCTGCAGCTGCTCCTATCTCACCCCTCACTCTCTCACCTCGACACACACTAACACACACACACAGACACACACATAAACATATATATATACACATACACACACACACATATATATATATATATATAAACACACACACACACACACACACACACACACACACACACACACACACATATATATATATATACACACTAGCACACTAACACAACACACACAACCACACACAAACACCAACACCAACGCACACACAACCACCCAAACACCTAGAAATATATATAAATATATAAAATATAACTCAAGAACTCTAATACACACTCTTTAAAGCTAAACCAACGCGCGCACAAGTCCGAAACCTAGAAACCAAGTCGAAATGGCCATTCGGTCATTTCGACGAACATGTGGAGTACGGTTCACAAGACCTCGTGAAACGCATACCAAACCTACTCGGAATCGGCCCAAAATTTACCTACGGATTCTAATCGATGTCTAGAACCTAGAAAAAATACTAACTCGTCGATTCTAGGTCCGTGGCAAAAACGTACACCCGCATAGAACCTACGACGATGAAAACTCCCAAATCGCCCGAAACGTCCAAATCTCTGTGACACGATCTCACATGTACGAACGGGGATACGTACTTATCCTCAAGATACCTAAGCACGTCTACCTATGTCCGTCTAACCTAGGACAACACCAAAAATTGGGTCAATCTCGAATTTTACCCAAAATTGACACAAAACCTAATGTCAAAGTCTTCAAACACATCCAAACAAGCTCCAACTTTCTCCCACGGATAGTCCTAAGGTCTAGGAAGGTTCTAAACTACTAATTACACTATATTAGAGTAATCACAATGGGAAAAATTAGGGTTTACCTCTTGGGAGTTGAAATCCCAAGCCAAAGTCTCCAAAAAGTCTCAAATCCACCACACCAAGCTTCCAAGCTTCCAACCCAAGCTCCAACGCCAAATCTAAGCTCTACACATCTAGGTTATGGAAAAGCAAAGGGTTAGGGTTTACATTGATGGAAGAAATAGAAGAAGGAAGAGAAGAAATGGAGAAAACTTACTTGGAATGTGAAAATTGGAAGAAGGAAGAAGAAGAAAAGGAGTGGAGAAGAAGAAGAAGAAGAAGAAGAAGAAGTGAAGAAAGAAAATGAATGAAGAAAGGGGGGGTTGCTGGTTTGATCGGCCAAGGGGTTAAGGGTTAGGTTTGGGGTTAGTTAAAATGACTCAAATGCCCTCAAATCAAGTCATCCTAATTGGGGTTCCAAATACACTCTAATAAATCCCTAATCACTCCAACTAGCTAATTAAAATATAAATAACTATTCTAAGTCAATAAATAAGTCTAACAAGGGTGTTGGTTGGGTCTTACATGGGTCCACTAGGGTCTGACATGGGTCCAGGCTAGCCAAAACACTAAAATAACTAATAAAAAAATAATATAACCACTAATTAAATATTAATATAAATATTTATGATAAATACACAATTAACCAAATTAAAATAAAAAAATATCCTGCTCTGGAAATGTGGTAGTGACAGCGATGCTAGAGTTCCTTCTGATCGCATGTCCCTGCAGTCCGTCTGGGATATCCATACGCACAAACCACACAAGATACTCCTCAAGATACTCCATAATAAAAACCACTGGATACTCCACAAGATAACTGTACGAATAACTGGGATTGCATGCAATCTAAAAAATCCTTAGCCATGTACTAAGTGGATCTCTAGTTATTTAACCCCTAGCAGTTTCTTGTAAGAATCCGGGTGTGACAATATGCAGAATCTATCCTAGACATGATACAGCCAAATCAGGTTTTATTAGTAATATAATCCAATTTTAATATACATTGCACAAACGGACTCATGTAAGCCACGACAACAACCAAGCCACGTGAAACTAAGTGAAGCCAGGTAAACCCAAGTAAAGCCATATCAATTCAGGTGAAGCCAAGTGAAACCATGAACCACCATGTGAAGCCATGTAAAGTCATGCCAAGTCAAGTCAAGTCAATCATGTCACGTGTAGCCGGGCAAAGCCGGGTTAAACTGAGTAAAGCCAAGTCAAGTCAAGTTATCTGAAGCCATATAAGTTCATGTCTTGACAGGTCAAGTCAACCATGTGTCCAAACAAAAGCCAGAAGAATCAACGAAATAACGAAAAACTGAGAATTCCTAAAGAAATAGCAGGATCGGTATACTGTCGGTATAGTCCAGTACATCGTCGGTATACCGGTCAAAAGAGAGAAAAAATATAGCAAGTTCTAGATTCCAATAAACTGGTATACAGTCGGTATACTGAAGTATACCATCGGTATGCCGTTCCAAGTAGGCAAGAAAGCTGCTGGAAATCAAAGTTCCACAAATTGGTATACCGTCGGCACAGCCCAGTGCACCATCGGAATACCAGCCAAGACAAATATCTAACAATGTCGACAAGATCGGTATACCGTCGGTACACTATAGTATATTGTCGGTATGCCGATAAGGTTCACGAAAATATCTAGAAGTCAAAATTGATATACCGTCGGTATACTGTAGTATATCGATGGTATACTGTAGTATACCGTCGGTATGCCAATTTCTGAGGGAAAAAATAGTCCAAAGTCATATCTAATTTCTGGGACCCAAATCAAACCCCCAAAATCACCAGAACCAAGTCTAATAAGAAGTCAAGTCTAATGGTAAGTCCCATATCACAATATGGACTAAAACTCACGGTCACAACCCCGGTATCATTTCTCGTTACCGAGTTACCAAAAAGGGACGGGACAAGATTCTACCAGAAATTAAAACTGAGATGGTCAAAAGACTAAAAATTACGAGAAGAACAAATATAGTAAAGCAAGTCTAAGCTAAAAGCAACTACCAAAGCTCCAAAAAAGAAAATGATAGAAAGTAAAAGAAGTTCATGAAATCAGCAAGGTGTACTTGCCTAAAGCGAGCTCCCAGCCTACATTTTTTAGTCCACCACCTCGAAGGAGTTTAGAAACCACATTCCAGATCTTATGACCAAGCTCCAAGCTCAAGAGAGAAAGGGTGAAGAGAAGAGAGAGAAAGAGAAAAGAGAAAAGAGAAAAGAAAAGAAATCAAGTACTATATATAGAGTATTCTTAAAAAGTGAAACAAATATCTCCATGATCGGTATACCGTTGGTATACTGTAGCATACCAACGGTATACCGGTCAAGTAATAAAGTTTCAATTTTTGAGAATTTTGAGTTGCCTCGAGAGCCAATAAAATGCAATAAATAGCATAAAATACGTATCCGCATAAAATACCAATACTGTGAGACGAGTCTCACAATAGCATCTCTGGTCTTCATCGTCTCATCATAGGTAAGCGAATCTGCTTCCACATGATAGGTGATAAAATTATCTTCGAAGTTCTTCAATCTTCTCACTCGCTTAGAAACCGGTTCTGCGAGTTCTTGTTCGAACGTTATCTCTGGAATGACAACTTCTCCTTGGACTACATCTTTATTGGAAGCGTTAGCCTCCTGTGTACCCACACTATTCTCTGAAATATCCGTGATAACAATGTTCTTGTGCCTTACAAATTTATCTCCAAAGAATTTTGCGTGGCGAGATTCAATGATATGATTTGATTATATATCAAGAAACCTCCGATCATCACTCTTCTCAGCATAACCCAGAAAGATGGTCTTCGTTGTCCTCGTACCCAGCTTCTGTATCTTTAAGTCTAGAAGCTTCACATATGCCAGATACTGCCACACTCGAATGACATTTAAGTTGGGTCCGACTTTGAACTAGAGTTCTGGAGGAGTCACATCAAAAGTTACGTACGGTAGTCTGTTTAGGATAAATATAGCCGTCAGCACAGCTTCTCCCCAGAAGCAGTTTGGAAGTCCTGCAGTCAACAACATTGAGTTCATCATTTCTGTCAACGTCATGTTGTTCCTTTCTGCTACTTTATTTGATTAAGGAGATTACGGAGCAGTTGTCTTATTGATAATTCCATGTTCTTTAACGAACGATGCGAATTCAATAGACCTATACTCTCCATCTCGATCACTTCTGAGTCTCTTGAGTTATTGTCAGGTTTGACGTTCATCCTCAACACTGAACTCATTGAATTTCTCGAATGCTTTATCTTTTGATTTGAGTAGATAGACGAATGCGCCCTTCGAGTAGTGGTCAATGAAAGTAATAAAGTAATTCATCTTGGCCTTTGTGGAGAACTGCTTGAAGTCACAGATATCTGAGTGCACCAACTCCAGAAGATCTGTGCTTGGGTTTACCAGTTTGAACAATTTTTTTGTGAACTTTGTCTGCGCACAGACTTCACACTTCTCCACCTTCTTACTCCCACATTTGGCGATAAGCCCTAGACTAGACATCTTGTGGTACAGAGTATATGTCCTAGTATGGTATTCCACAACTCTTATAATGAGGCTCTACTTACAAGCAGAAGCTCGAACATCCATCTGATACTGAAAGCCTTATTTTAAAGTATGTCTCCTGCCAAAATATCACAATCTGGCAACCATGGATGTTCACCCTCAAGTCTGCAACATACTTCCTGAGATCAGGTCCTTGGTAGTCATTGGTTCTGTGCTACACACACTCCTTTAACTGTAACTTTTACTACCAGAATAAATCAAATTAGCGACGTCTGGAAACGTAGTTTCCAAGAAATGGCATAAAAATGTCGCTAAAAAATTTAGCGATGTAATTAGCGACGTTTCAATGAAGTCGCGTTTAAGCTAGTCGCTGACAGAAAAAATATCACAAAACATCGCTATAGCGACATTTTCTAGCGACGTTAATATTTTTATATTAGCGACGTTTAGCGACGCAATATAGCTAAATTAGCGACATGTGTGTGTCGCTAAATGTCACTAATATTTTTCTATTTAAAGATATTTTGTAACATATTTAGCAAAGTTTTGTTGACCTGACAAATACTGTCGTGTCAACAATTTAGCGACATTCAGCGACGTATTTAGCGACGAATTTAGCGACGTATTCAGCGACAAATTTAGCGATGTATATAAACGTCGCTAAATGCCGCTAAATTTCCAGTAAAAATATAAAATATAAAATGGTTTCCAAACCAATTTTTTTTGTAGTTTATGAATTCATAATTTATATAAATAGACCCGGAGCAACCCTTCGTTGAATTCCCTGGGTTCGCCGACCCCTTCGGTGGAACACTAAATACTGGTAAATTAACATACATTTAATATGAATAATAAAGTAAAATTTGAAGAAAACAAAATATTAAAATTATAAACCGAGTCTGAAGAAAATCTTGTCGTAAAGAATGCATAAATATCCAAACAACTGAGTACAAGAAATAAAGTCTGAAAGCCTAAAAATGTATAATATTCATAAATGATCAAATATCATGGGTCAAAATATAAACAACCAGTAAACTATCCTAACTAGGACTACTGCATATCTACAGGAGGATGACAACCGGTGCTCATCAGGGATAAGAACAAATCATATTGCTCCCGTAAAATTGACACTGATGTCGATGAAGAAGGCAGTTATGTTAGTGGAGTCCATGTCGATGAAGGTACACCAGGAGGAGGTATATGCTCCAACACTTCTAGTCGATGGTTGTATGAATCCATGGTAGATAACAGTCTCGCACTGCTATGAACCATTGAATCCTGCATCATCGTCAGCCTCTCGCCCATGGACAGTTGTGATGCCTGCAGCTCCGCCATGCTGTGCTCTGTCGACACTCTAAGATCAGCTGTCATATTCCTGAGCTCCATGATGATGCGCTCGAACGTATCAAATCATGCGATGAGCATCGCATCATTCGCCTACTGTAACACCCCGTTTCGCTCAAGCGGACTGCCGTTTCAAACGGCAATAGTGCAACTGTCTCGACCCGCCTTGCCTCAAACGAGAAGCAAAAGATATCCAGATTTGTCCCTACAGGAATCCGGCTTAGGCTTTCAGAGGCTCGCTTGGCGTATCGCTCTACCGAGGCGAATCATCGCTAAGGTGGGTGGTTACGGTGAACTTGTCTTTGCTTAGCCAGCACACATAAAATTTGGAATATTCATGCTAGTCGCTAGGTGATTCACCCCCTGCATGCTAATAAGAATCCAACGCACCTAGCTAAGGGAATAATCCCAACTTGTATTATGCTAGAACATGGAAATGAAATACTGCTCATATATGTTCAGACCCTCGCATGCTAAGTCCCCTAACGGTTTCATCTCTCGGCTTACCTTCGGGTCCGAGCAAACGTGTTTACTTATGTTCCTTAGAAACGCATGCTTGTCTGCTTGTACGTTGCCTTGACTCAATACTTGTAACATAAGCCAGGCCAACACCCTGTTATACAGGATATTGTTCAGAACGACTATGAGAATGGAAATCAGGCAATGCCTCTTGTCTTGTACTATTGTTGCCTCATTAGCAATGCCACTTGTCTTGTACCCTTGTCTTGTACTCTTGTAGCACCAACCATATAAAAGGATAACTTAACCAAGGCCCCGTTCGATCATGGACAACCAGTGCACAGGGTCACGGTCTCGCGGGCGATGCTGGGGCACTGGCATCGACCCGGTCCCGGCGAGACCTATTGTTTTTAGTCTCTTGTTCGGCGGAATGGCTTGCAGCGCCTCTTATACTTTCGTTGCATACCATTCTCGTCAAGACTATACCGTCTATTATGGCATACGCTAGTGATTGCCTTGTACTTAACTTGTTGCATACTTGCTGGTAAAGAATAAAAGATAACAAGTCATCCTCGCTTAGCGGCTATCCGCGTGCGAGATATTGTATCGCATGAAATAAATGAACCGAACACCTGAACGATCTTGAAATAAATACTCGTGTTTGCATATGCTATCGCCTGAATGTTTATACATGTCCGTGCTTGAATTAATAATATTTGCCTTGGACAGGGAAGGTAAAATGGTAAGTTGGTAAGTCTCGCCGTGTTTCCTCTCATGTCGCACGGCGCACTGCCACACGAGTTAGACTATTCAATATTTGCATGAACTGATCCTAAGGCAACTAGAAAGACAACTTAATAGTTGGTGCACGGAACTTATATTACGTGTTTGGATTTGTCGAGCAAGCGAGTAGCTTCCCCACAAGTGCATTCAATGTACTAATAATCCACCAGTTTGTATGCAAGGTGCGGGAAAATCTCGTTCGGTGCGGATGCCTCCTTCGTGCGTGCTAAGGCGTGGATATCACTTCGAAGCAACGGTGCATCCGGAACTGAAGCACATATACAAGACATAATATTGGAACTTGTCTGAATATCGCCTGTACAATCATTCCACAATTGTAGCCACTTGGCACGTTTTTACTGTTTCAGAGAGAGAGGCTTGAGCGACTTGTAATCTCGGCCAAGCGCCGCCTGTAACACATGTTTATATCAATAAAAGAGCTTGCTTTACTTCAACTTGTGTTTCAATGCTTCCGCTATATTGTCAACTCAGAGAACTTGTTACCGAATTGCTATGCGTTCATGACTCCGCTGCACTCGGATAATCCGTGCGACTCTGTGGCTTAGAACTCTTACCGCCAGCCAATGAACCTCAGCCTTGCACGGGCGTGGCTCACGCTCGTGCGGCATCATGCCCGGATGGGTCAAGCGATCGTTCCGCAGGAGCGCTGGCGAGGGTGATTCCCGCCTAGCGGAGACGACCGATTTAGCCTACGGGAGATCGGGGCGTGACACCTACGGCTGGGACATGGGCTGCTCCTCCGTCCTTCGCAGCAACTCATCACGAAGAGACGCAATCTGACGGTCAATGGTCTCCTGGACTCGGGCCGACGCCTGCGAGGGCTGTGGGGATTGCGCACTTGCAGTAGAGGCCCTAGAGGACTGTGTCACAATAAGGGCGCCATAGGATCCCGTACCGTAGTATGTACCCCTCTGGAGACCACCAGCGGAGGTCATCCACAGCTTGTCCGCCGATGGAGCTGGAAAGGGCTGCGAGAAAGTACTAGCCTCTCCCGATGTAGGTACACTAGCAGTCACCTGCTCACGCAGCCTAAGATACTCGGCCTAGAAAAATATGGATACTCTATAATTGCTAATGTCTAAGGTACTTATTACTAACTACATGGATATTTATTTGCATATTTCCTAAGTTATATTAAAATTAACACAAAGTAAAGTAATACTTACATAAGTCTATGTCACCCTCTCATCAATGAGATTCCGGCCCTTTCGATGGATGGCCAGGAAGACGGTCACCATATTGGCATCCTTACCCCTCTGTACTTGTTAAAAATATATTATTTAGTACTAAAATTAAATATTTTATCCTACAATAATTTTATCGTACTTGCATTAAAATAATATATCTAAAATAAAAAATATACCAAACGACGAAAATATTCCGTCATAGGAATCGAGCCACCATACCATTTTACTGCCTTCTTCCTAGCCGTATTGGCCTTCTCAGACCTTTTCTTATACCTGAGATCGTCGAATATAGCCCTCATCGCAGTCCACTGCTCAGGTGTGATCCAACCTTGGATCGATTTTTCTTCATGATCACGAGCCTTTTGGTCATCCAGAGCATCACGGATCAGCTTGGCGGCAATGGCAGAAAATATCTGCTCGATCAACTCGACCCGGTGCGGTGGATAGAAATACATTTGCCACAAGAAGTAGTTTAGTAAGTTATAAAATATGCATAAATTTGATGATTGATATTAAAACTAAATATACTTTTACCTTGAAGTGCGCAAACCAGAACGCCTTTCTCTCATCCAGAGCATCAGAGTAGTTGATCAAAGGGCCACCAAAGTTGTACCTTAGAAAGAGCCTGACTTGATAGGATAAATGGTTCATAGCCTTGATATCTACGCTTGTAGTTTATATCCACAAGACCATGCTTGTCAATTTTCCAACCTTAATCTTGAATCGGATCGAACCATTCATACTTGAATATCATGATCTTAGCAGATTTTGTGCCAAAATTATATATCAACTCCACAATCTCTCGTAAGATGCCAAAGAAATTATTGCCTGGATCGATATCTTTATAGTTCGAAGATTTAATACACAAATAACTATTTTTCGTGGAATCAAGATCCAGAAAGATGTCTCTGATCGGAGCATTTGTTGACTTGAACCTAAATCCATTCACACAGTAACTTGGCCATATTTTGACGGCAGTAATTGGTCCCTTGGCTAGAGTTCTAATAGATTCAGTCTTGGGTGTTATTAGACGATCGACCTAAATACCAAAGTAGCGATAGTAAGTTATTTATTGTACAAGTACATATAGAAAAAAGTAATTATCGAGCTCCTTACATATGCGGTCAACCAAGAAGGAAAATGATGTCTCACTTCTTGTTCTACTTCTTCGTCTGTTATGTAGGGTCTAACCGACCTCAGCTCATCATTATATGTGCTAAAAAATAATGAAGCAACTGCTGATTAGTAGCATAATATTAGCTTATACTATTATATTGAGATAACATAAATGTGGACGTATTAATTACTTACCCGTCTAGCTTCTTCACTTTATCCTCATCATAATTGAGTAATATATACAACTGAGCAGCCCTTAGCTCGTCGTTATTCAAATATCTCTTCTTCATTTTTCCCGAAGGCTTTCCGGACGTATTGAATACTTTCAGTATTGCATCATTAGATTCCTGATATCCGTCGTCGTTTCTCGGAGCTCTCGTTCTATTAGTAGCAATATGAGATTTGAAATACGTCGAGCAAAAGTTTATAATCTCCTCGAGAACATAAGCTTCATAAATAGAGCCCTCAACCTGTGCCTTATTTTTTATCTTTCTCTTTAGGTGATTCAGATGCCGTTCGAATGGGTACATCCACCGATAACCGACAGGACCACCAACACGTGCCTCATAGGAAAGATGAATTGGCAAATGCTCCATAGAGTTAAAAAATCCAGGAGGAAACACTTTTTCGAGCCTGTACAGCGTTACTGCAATGTCCTTCTCTTGCTTTTCTAGACGATCAACGAGCAACTTAGTAGAACAAAGATCTTTAAAGAATATATTGAGCTCTGTCAATGGATCCTAAATGACCTGGGGTAAGAAATTCCGAAATAGAATCAGAATTAAACTCTACATGAATACGTAAAAATTGTGGCTCTTCATACCCGCCAGTTTATTCTTCTTGAGGTCAACGCATCTTCTCAAGTTCGACATATACCCGTCTAAAAATTTTAGACCCTGAATCCACCCACAAAGCTCCATTTTTCTCCTTCTCTAGTAAAAAATTGACTTAGGCTGCTTTAACTTTCCATTCTCCTCCTCTATCAAATGTAATGCATGACGTCTACATATTTCTTCTAAGTCCAACTTGGCCTTCGGATTATCTTTCATCTTCCCCTTTACCTCCATTATAATATTAATTATATTATCAAACGCATTCTTCTTGATATGCACGGCATCAAGGTTATGTCTGATCAGATTGGTGCTCCAATATGGCAGATCCCAGAATATACTCCTCTTCGTCCAGTTATGGGTGCGACCAAATCCGTCACACTTGTATCCCTTAGCAGGCTGTTCGATGGCACTTAATAAATCTTTTACCTCTTTCCATATCGTGTATCTGGGTCACCTTGTCGATGGATTGGCCTTCTCCATAACGCCCGTATAAAAAGCATTCATGTTCCTCCGGTACAGATGATCCTTCGGGCAGAAATTATCGATGATAATCGAAGAAGCACGGTTTGCCTCCGTGTTTCAAACGGAAAGCCTTAGTACGGTCCATGCAATATGGATATGAGAGACGACCATGAGTGCTCCATTCCGATAATATTCTATAGGCCGAAAAGTCGTTGATGGTCCACATAAGTGCTACCCTTATCTGAAAATTTTGGTTTTTAGAAATATCATATGTGTTGGCACCTACTTCCCACAGCTGATTCAACTCATTTATCAATGGCTATAAATACACATCGATATTTCTTTTCGAATTGTTCGGACCTGGGATAATAACGGTTAGGAATGTATACGGAGTCTTCATGCACATACAATGTGGTAGATTATACGGAGTGACGATCACAGGCCAACACGAATACTGGGATCCTGAAAGGGGTAAAATCGTCGGAGGAGAGCCCCAATCTGACATTACGCGGATCCAAAGAAAAATCTGGATACTCTCAATCAAAGTGCTTTCATGCTTCTCCATCGGATGGATGATCCAATACCCCTTCGATCTGTTCCCACCTGTGCCAACTCATGTTTTCTGCAGTCTTCTTCACCATAAACAACCTCTACAATCGCGGCGTCAAAGGCAAGTAGTGCATCAAATCAGTAGGCTTCCTTGCTGTCATGCCCCAGTCCCAAAATACGTAGGACTAGGATACGTAACTATGCCAGCCGCCCGTATATATGGCAACTCCAATATATGGAAACCATATATACGTGCGTACGCTGTATAATGATCAATAAATCACCAGTGGTATAATTAATCAAAAAATCACAGGGTAATATCTAAATCTCATCCACAGAATCAAATATGAATAAACTATAACCATGTAACTAGATCTCAATGACAAGTATCTAAAGAATGACAGTCAGATGGAAATAAATCTACTGCCGAAATAGAATATAAAAAAATGAACCAGAATACACACCATATAAGAACAACATCTGACAATCCCGAGGCTCGAAGAGAAGATCTCCTCGGAATATACATAACATGTCCGGATCTGTGCTCCTGCGAATACTCGAGAACATATACACCTGGCAGGGGACCAGGTCCTCAGAGGGACATAGCAAGATACAGAAAAATGACATGCCATAATGTAAATACTAAAAAAATAAATGGGGTGTGCTAACCATCTAAGTGAATGCAAATTAAAGACCTTGTAGTACGCATGGGAATGTGTGGCTAGACATATGCTGACGTAATTCACCAATCGTCGGGACTGGCTAGTATATGTGTCATATGCCCCCGACTCAGGGAACTCTGCAATCGTCCATCTCCGAGGAGCATGGATCGAAGGATAAAAGACTCAAGGAGGGGGTATCCCATACGCCTACTAAGTGTCTTTCCCGCCCAATATAGATGTACAAGTCGTGAAAACGACGTGGACACCTCCTACTATGATGCAAGTCTCAATAAAATAAACAACTGGGCTAAATACCACTACACGTGTTGCTCACACTGATGGCCAGTCGCGCATGAGGCACGCGTCCCTACATGTACTCACTCTGTGACGTGTAATGATACGTGTCAAGGCCTGGAAAGTTATATCAATAACTTCACAACTTTAGGTGGGTCTACTAGACACTAGGTCAGACACAAGTCCTAACGTCAACGCCATCGTTGACTGCACCCGAGTCTGCTCGGACGCGCACATTTATATAATATTAAATAAATAGACATGTAACTAGCAATAACTGAATTTAAACAGTACAACAAGGCAAGGTATACTTGCCTGGCAGGAGAGCTGCAAAATATAACGTCCAGATGTCAAATGCCAAAAGCCAGAAACTATGGCCTCAGAATAAATGTCTCTGAATGCTGAAATAAACATCACTAACAGTCTCAGAAAATATCAAATAGCTAGAAACGCCTGTCCTTAAGTCCAATTTGGACACAGGGGCAAAAATGACAGTTTTCGGTCAAAGCGGGGTCCACATGTGGCCCACTTTGCACCAAAAAATGTGTCAGGGTCAAAGGTCTCCAAATTCGCCAAACTTAGTGTCCACAAGTCCAGAACGTCGATACGAACCCAACGGAACTTCCAGAATTGGATTCCGATGAGCCGATCACAAAATCGCCCGTTAAGTGGAGCCGGTGGGGCCCACGATACGCGATTTGTCAACGTTCTCAGAATCGAACCAAACTTGGCTCACAGGACCAGCGTATTGCTACGAGTCCGATGGCGCAAGTTTCGTCTCGATCCGACGTGTGTACACAAAGTTGCAGCGTGTTCCAGAACTGACGGATACGGGGCGGTGTCGGCGGATACGCGTTGATTCCGGTGTGCACGCACATCCAAATCAACTTCTCCGAGTTCCTACACGTCCGTATCAACGTCGCGCACGTTTTGGTAAAGACCGCGTGCGACCAAGTCGTCCCGTTTGACGGGGCGTACCCAGTTCCGGGGTGAATCGGGTCGTTGTTTTTCCTGTATTTGGATCGCGTGCCGCGATCGCCACAGGGCGCGATGCTCCGAGCGGTTTGCACGGGCACCGAGGTGGTTACACAGTCTACACGACACAACTGACGGAATTGAAAACAGGGCTACGAGGTGAGAGGAAAATATACCTGAACAGGGCTCCGGGAAATCAATTTCTCGCGTTCGACTCGTGTCCGACACGTGCCGACACGACACGGCGTGTCCGAGTCGGATCCCACCTAGGGTTAGCGTTCTGGCCGTTGGGAAAGCTGCTGGCCGGAGCTGCGGGAGGAGGAGAGGGAGCTGGGGAGTCGGGCAGCGGGCTGCGGCGAGGAGATGGCGTCGATGGTGGTGATGATGATGGTGGTGGTGGTGGTGACAGATGATGGTGGTGGCGGTGGAGGGAAAGAGGGGAGGTTGGCGCCGGAGGGGCGATGGTCGACGAGGCCGCGGGGGTCGGGCGAGGTGGCCGGGCGGAGGCCGGAGGCGGCGGTCGGGCCGAGCTGGAAAGGAAGGAGGCGGAGAAGAAGAGGAGGCAGGGAGGGAGCGGGGAGAAGCTGGGGAGAGAGGGAGAGGAGAGCGGTGGCGGGCGGAGGGCGGCCGCCGCGGGGTCGGCTCCGGCGAAGGGAGCCGCGGGTGGGGGAAAAAGCAGTCGTCGCGGGGTGGAGATGGAGAAGAAGTGGAGGAAGAGAGAGGGAGCAGCGGGGGGGGGGGAAGAGTCGCCGCCGGCCAGGGGGTCGCGGGCGACTCCGGCGAGGGGTCGCCGCCGGGGGGGAAGGGGGGTCCGACTGGATCGGGGGGGAAAAAGTTTTTATTTTTTATTTTATTTTATTTTTCTTTTCTTTTTCTTTTACTTATAAGAAAATTATAATAATATATTAAGAAAATATCTAAAAATATCTCGAGATATTTGCAAGATATTTTCGGGATATTTTTGGGATCTTTTCGGGTGGGTCCCGCGTCCTAATGGACGGCGCAGGTTCACCGGCCAGTGAGGGGGTGACACTTCGCACTGCGATTTGCAGGAAAGTCCCTGTAATTTCCATAAATTGCATAATAGTCCTATTTCGGAAATTTGCGCAATTTACGAAATTGTCTGGAAAACACCCGATTCCTGAAAATGCTAAAAAACACAGAATTGAAGGGTAAAGCTGTGTGAGGGTCCCGAGGGGGTGGGGGTGAGTCTGGGCAGGGACTGGGCCTGGTTTCTGGGGGATACGGGTCACCGTATTTATTAAATAATAAATACTGCGCACGGTGTTCTCTAATTATTTAGAGGCAGTTAGGGTCATAATTTTTCTACGGTGTCAATACACTAAATGTAGTATACTCGGTGTAGAAAAATAACGTATTTTTGTTTGGGCAAAACAGGTGCATGTTGGGCCTCAAATCTCTAGGGGTACAGAGGTGGGTAAAGAGCAGGAAATTAAATAGGAAATAAATACGGACTTTTGTAACGATAGTTGTGCGTCTCAAACGAGGCTCAAAATAAAGCATCTGAGAGTTGCACAAAATTCAGGAAAATAGTCTGACATGTCTAGGACAGGTATGTGAACTTGTTCGGGGTTAACAGTCAAGATAAGGCTCCAAATAATTTGGTGACGGACAGGTGCACAAGTCAACAGGGTGTGTAGGCAAAATAAATTAAAATATTGCCATAAATCCTAAATTGTTAAAAATAATCCCAGAAATACTGAAATCTGGTCGAGGGGGTTTACACTTGCACCGACAGATATTCCTCTACTAGTGGCCTTGTAGCGATCAGCACCACAGAATCTGCACGCATCTTCATCCTTGTCGTCTTTGTAGTACAATATGCACCTGTTGCAACATGTATCAATTTTCTCATATCCCATCCAGAGCGATCTTACCATCCTCTTAGATCAGTAGAAGTCTTTAGACAACTTAGCACTCTCTGGCAAGATCTCTATAATCAACTCCATCAGTCAGTTGTACCATTCTTGCGACATGTTAAAATCGGACTTGATGCTCAACAATCTTGTAACCACCTCCAACGGTGAATGATCCTCACAACTATGATATAATGGAGTTCTTGCATTCTCCAGCAACTCCATGAACTTCGCAACATCGGCATTCGGTGCCTCCTCAGCTGCATTATGATTGTCCGGATCGAAACTAGGCCCCGCCGCATCAAAAATCATGTTCACCCACTTGTCATCATAAGCAGCATGGTCGTGGACATCCATATACGACACCACATAAGGTTCCGACTCTGATGCTAAAGACACAAGTTCTTCGTGCGCGGTCCACTGATAGTAATTTGGCGTAAAATCCTTTGAGTACAAATGATATGTGACTTTCACTTCTGGATGATATTTCAAGTTGCGATATATCACACACGAACACTTAATTTTGGTATCGCCCATGTATTGAGGGAACACCTTGACGAACTACAAGAACTTCTATACACCCTCTATGAATTCATCCCATATACCGCACATGTCATCAGGATGACGATTTTACATCCATGAACGATGACGCAGATAGTAATTTAGATTAATTTTTAGATACTTCTGCAAAGATGAATAGACATCTTTCAAGTATATACTCATGTGATATCCAAATGATACTCACTCCAGATATGCAAAGATGAATAGACATCGTTCAAGAAAATAATTTAAATTATAATACATGTCACAAGTCTAAATGGATTTCATATTGATAATTTTAATCCTCTTCAAAAATTTATATTCTTCGTTTAAATACAGTACATGCACTGATACTCATAGTCCTAGCATTGATACTTAGGAATACCCAATTATGTTATACACCTACTCGTCTACACACACATAAGAATGCCCTAAACTATTTCAGGGTCTGTTGAGTTAAAAATTATACTCTATGTATTACCCACTTGACATTTACACCGGTAGATATTATTTATATTGATATTGCAGTGTCAACTCTGTATCCTGGATACTCATATTGTAGTGTATCAGTAAGTGTCAACTCTATATCCTGGATATCCATACTTGACATTTGTTTAAGCTATGACTTTCTAATTAAAAAGTCAAGTCATGGATATCCATTGTCATTTTTTTTTGTCCAGGATACAGAGTTGACACTCACTGATATACTCCTGAATATCCATACTTGACATGTATGCGTGTGTTCGTGTCCGATAAAATGCTTACAACCTTATCCTCGATATCGTGTCCTAACCTTTCATATCAATGTATCCTACAATTTTACCATACATATCATGAGATGACATGATACAAACATGTGTCTGTGTTTGTGTCCGTGTTAGGGTTAGTGTATGCATGTTAGTGTGTTCGTGTGTCCGAGTTTGGGTTAGTGTTAGTATTCGCGTGTGTGTGTGTGTCCGAGTTAGGATTATGATAGGGTTAGTGTCCGCAGCACCGAGATATCCACACACACACACTCTCACTCCATTGTGCACAAGTGTGCACTGCACAATACCTCACTTGATACCCAAGACTGCGTCTAATTAACTCAGATATGGTTAGGGTCTGTGTTGTGTCTCAGCTTTGGATTAGGGTTTGTATCATATCTTGTGTCGTGTCAGTGAAGAGAGATAGGGTTAGGGTCTGTGTCATGTCCCGTGTCGTGTCAGTAACATGTCATGTCAGTGTATGTATCTGTGTCATATCCCGTGTCGTATCTATGTCTATGTTTGTGTCGTGTCCGCTATCAAATATCGTCTCTGTATCTGTGAGAGAGAGAGAGAAAGAGAGAGAGGGTTAGGGTTTACACCCTCTATGAATTTATCCCGCATACTACATTAATGCATAAGTAAAATCTCCGATTTGATTCTCCGATAAATATATAGAAACCCTATTTAGGATGGTCACACCTATCATTTATCAATTAAGTTAAATACACACATGCAATACTATTTACAACAAAAATATGTGTTAATATGGTAAATTCATTAATTACATGGATATATATCGTGTCGTGTCTATGTCAGTGTGTGTGTGTCGTGTCTGTCTCAGTGTGTGTGTTTGTGACAGTGTGTCGTGTCTATGTTAGTGTATGTATGTGTCGTGTCTGTGTCAGTGTGTGTGTCATGTCTGTGTCAGGATTTGTCTGTGACAGTGTGTGTGTCGTGTCTGTGTTTGTGTCATATTATGTCTGTATCTATGAGTGAGAGAGAGAGATATGGTTAGGGTTTACCTAGAAGAGGAGGAGGAGGAGGAGAAGCCCGAGGTCGTCGGAGGGGAGGAGTCAGTGGGGGGTAGGGACGGGGGAGGGGGGGAGGACGCCGGAGGGGGGGGGGAACTTCAACGGAGGAGGGGGGAATAGGGGGTTTCAAAATTTTGGGAAGGGGATCAACAAAATGGGAGAAAATAAAATCATGAACCATATATTAAAAAATTTAGCGACGCTATCAATTGACGTCGCTAAACGTTGTTAATTAAAAAGTTTGCGACGTTAGCGATGTCGCTAAAAATGTCGCTACAAATAAAAAAAAACGACGTCGATAAATACGTCGCTAAACGTTGCTAAATTAAAAAACTCAACGACGTTTAGCGATGTTAAAGAAGGTTATAACGACTATCCTTTAAAAAATCGAAGTACGGTCCCTAAACGTCGCTATGTGTCGCCAACAACGACGTATAGCGACGTTTATTTTTGGAGCCGCTCAAGTCTTTAATATTAGCGATATTTTATTATGACGTCGTTAAAAATATCGCTATTTCATCATATTTTGGTAGTGTTCTCGAAGTCCAGAACCATTGTCCCAATTCCATATCCTCTACTTGATCCTTGTTCGCTAACGAGACCTTCGACCTTCTTCAGTGATAGGCTTGACCTCGGTGAACTGCTCTTCCTAGATCTCTCGTAGCTAGATGCACTAGTGTTCATTCACCAGTCAACAACCACGCCAAATGTCTTAATCTGTGCAAACATAGCAACTAAGTTAAGTAATCAAAGTAACCAAGTTAATCTTTTATCTTGCTATTTTGGTTTGAAATTGGATTGGCAATCCTTGTTATCATGGTCATTCATGCTTGAAGAGACATGCGCCAAGGTGCACATAACCTGGTTGCGTATAGACCTTGCTTAGAGCCAGCGCCTAAAGGGCGCCATGCACAGTGACTATACTGTACCGAGCCCGCCATGAGCAGTGACTACCCTGCACCGAGCCCGCCATGCGTAGTGAGTGCCCTGCGCTGAGACTACTATGCACCGAGTTCTGCCATGTGTCAATTGTTGCCAGGCGCAGATGCAGCTCGCGCATAGTGCCAATCTCTCTTCGGCAACTGCCATAGAATTCTCTATGCGACAACTTGCATTAGACATCTCTATGTGACAACTTGCATCAGATGTCGTCTTTCTTCCTCTTGGAATGTATGTCTCTAGCGATACCAAATCAAGTTTAACTCCAACCGCAAGGATGGTAGATCCAGGATCTGCCAATACACATTCATCACTTGACAGAGGACTTCTTCCTCATCCAAATGAAAGAAGTATAGCACGTCAATCTTCTCAAGTATGTTAAAACTTGTCTCGAGAAGGTTTGTACGGGTGTTCTCCATCTTTTTTTCGGATCTTACTTTGAGATTGTTAGTCTCGGGGCTTAATCAAAAGATGAAAGAGCACGATCAAGGATAAAGCTTCTGATAAACTTTTTAGTCTACCCTCTATTTGATCCAAATATTGTAGTCGAGACTCAGAAGCTTCAGCAAACAAGTTTGCCTTCCGAGATCTCGATTCCAACGAATCACTATAAAGTATATTTCTGATTACAACTTGCTTACAAGAATACAAAAGAATCAGAAAGACAATCTCGGTTCTTCCTTGCAATCGTAGTTGCAGACAGACATAATGAGTTACAACTAGAGGAGAAGTAGAAGAGGAAGAAGAAGAAGAGGAAGAAGAAGAAGAAGGATAATGACTTACTGGGGTGATGGAGATCACTGTTTCTCAAAGCAAGATTCGTTCCACATGATCTGCTCCCGGGAACAAGCAAGTTCTCAAAAAACTTCTGGAACGCTCGCATCACCTCTCTCATGGACTCACACGATCTCCTGGACTCCTCTTGGTGGTGCATCAGCCTCTCTTCCTCTCTCTCTCTCTCTCTCTTGAAAATCTATTCCTTATGAGGGCTGAGAAGAGAGTATTTATAGAGGAGCCTGGCCACCTATTCGGTTACAAAGAGATAAGAACAAAATTAATTCAAATCCTACAAAATCGGATCTGAACTAAAGACGCAATCTTTCTATAACCGAATCCGAAACACTCCTGCCAGCAGCACAACATTGCAGCGACCCAACGGCCCAGCAACGCAGCGGCACAACAGCACATGCGCGCATACGCGTATAGTTGCACGTGGCCTGAACATGCGCCCGCTCAGCACCTGCTCCTCTCCCTGCTCATGCGCCCGCGCATGTAACTTGCACATCAAATGAGCACAAGTACTGATGCTAAGTGCAAAGTACAAAGTGCGCCATCAAAGTGCCACTTTGCGCCCTTGAGCCCGAGTTCAATCCCGAGCCCGAGTCACTAAGCCGCTATGGAATAAATTCCAAGAGCATGACAAAAAGCTGAAAAGCTTCCATTGAGGAGTTAATCATTTTTTCTCCCAATAAAATACCTCCATATGGCACCCATGTGCCCCACCACACCCCATGTGCACACCTTAACACAAGCAAAGTATTATATTGAGATACCCAATTGGTGGTGTAGCCAATGTGAGACTATCTTTACTAGTCCAAAGGCAAAAATACCAACAATTAGAACATACTCTCGATAACTCTGAATATTTTCGTGTTCGAATGTTCTAAGTTTTGGACTCGTAGGACACAAACACACTGACACCCAATCATAACAAATATTGAATCCAATTGTATCTTCCTTGTTCATGTAGATGAAATATTATGTTGAGTTATATACTCATTATCACGCCCCAGTCCCAAATTATCAAGGGACTAGACACGTGGCAATGGCCAGCAGCACACTCCGATGGGCAAACCCAATTTAATGGACCCATCATGGTGTACTTAAGCTGTAAAATAACAGTCAGGGTCTATGATACTAATCTTATCCACAACAGATAATTACAAAATAAATGGCAGAATATTCAAGATCAAATAATAAACAACAAGTCTCAATAAAAGTCTCAGGAAAATAACCCGATAATGAGTTTGATACATTAATTCAATAAACAAGAAACAACAGAAATAACTGAGTATAGAATAAGCAGATACTCAGGAAAAATCCTCGGCGATCACTCATCCTCGGGTTCTGGTACTACTCCAATGTATGCTCATATCCCGTATACTTCGGGGTAGATCTCCTCTGTTAAACCTGGGGACATAATCCGGATTTCAGGTCCTCATGGGATATAGCAAGGTACAAGAATAATTCAAGCTAAATAAGTGCAATATATGAAATGAATCAATAGGGCAAACTATATAACCAGCTAAGTGATATGCAAAATGAGAGCATCACTAGAACTCAGGCTGAGACTACTACAAGCTCTGTGTTGGGGAGCCGGTAGCAGTGATATCATGTCGGAGCCTAGCTCGGCGTGGCTACGGCACCGTAATAATATAATCAACCTGTAGCATGTGTGTCTCTCCCCATCCAATGTAATCACACGTCTTATGTCCACGACATCTCATGTCCATGTCACACAAGATTATATCTAATGCAGCAAGTCATATGATAGCTATGAATATAAAATCTATGTCACAAATCCTGTAGCTTATACAGAATCACCATGAATATCTCAGAAAGATTCTGTCTCATAAATAGTGTCAGGTATCCTGTGGTATGACGTACTTGATAATGCAAGCACGAAAATGTATAGTGTCTCGATATCCATGTCTAGGTGACGTTACACAACTCCGCGAACGGCGTTGACACCCGAATATTATTCGGACGTTAAGTAATGTCACACGGTCCTAGGTTGAATAGTTATAACTCAGAATAGATCAAGAGAAAAATAATAATTAATTTACTGCTACCATGGTAAGGTACACTTGTCTGGGGTTTGGTTTCCAACAGTTGCTCCGGTATCCGAGGGATCTTCAAGTATTCCTCCATTTGCTGAAATAAATATTACCATCATGTTCAGAAGATATCAAATAGCTAGAATTGCCTATCCATAAGTCCAATTTGGACACAGGGGCAAAAAGTAACAGTTTCTGGTCAAAGCGGGATCCACATGTGGCCCACTTCGCACCAAAAAATGTGCCAGAGATAATGTTCTCCAAATTCGTCAAACTTAGTGTCCACAAGTCCAAAACAATGATACAAACCCAACGGAATATCCAGAACTGGATTTTGATGAGCCGATCACAAAATCATCCGTCAAGTGGAGCCGTGGGGCCCACAATACGGGATTTTGTCAACGTTCTCAGAATCGAACCAAACTTGGGTGACAGGACCAGCGTATCGCTATGAGTCCGATGGCGCAAGTTTCGTTTTGAAACAATGAGCGTACACAAAGTTATAACGAGTTTCAGAACAGGACCGATATGGGGTGTTGTCGATGGATACGCGTTGATTCCGGTGTGCACGCACATCCAAATCAACTTCCATAAAATCTCACACGTCCGTATTAACGGCGCACACCTTTCAGTGAAGTTCGCATACGATCAAGTCGTCTCATTTAGCGGGGCACACCCAGTTCCGGGAAAAATTAGGGTTCTAAATAACTAATCTTTTGGTCATTTTTACCCTCAAATAACGTATAAATTACAGCTCAATAAATTGAACTAAAAATAGGGTTTAAAACTCGGTTATATGGTCTAAATAACTGTTCAGGTGATTTTGAAAACATTAACTAGGTTGGTCGCAAAACGGTCGTGAACTGGGAAGTTTGGGACAAATTCTGAATTTTCAGAAATTAGGAATTATTTTCCTGATTTTGCGTCGCAGTTTGCGACCGACACAGGACGTGATATCCCGAACTATTTGCACGAGTTTTGAGAGGGTCACGCGGTCTACGCGTATGATATGATAGAACGAAATACGGATCTACGTACAGGAAGTTATGAGAGCGACAAGACAGGTACCTCACTGATGTATATTGTTTGTGACAGGACGGCGCGGCGACGCACGGCGGTGGCGGCGGTTGCTGCGGTGGCTGCTGGAGTCGCCGGGGAAGTCGGGGTTGGCCGGAGGATGGTCGCGGGAGTCTCGGGTGGCAATGGCCGGGGTCGGCTGGGTCGAAGTCGGCCGGTGGAGGTGTAGCGGAGGAGACGGCGGTGGCTGTGGGGTTGACGGGGGCTCGGGGGAATTCTTATAGGCGAGGGGAGAGGGAGAGGCGGAGCGGCCGTTGGCAGGGGAGGCGTAACGGCCGTGGGGGCGGGGGAGGAGTAACCGCCGGCGGAGGGGGAGTAACGGCGGCGGAGGAGGCGATCGGGTGCGGGTTTTTTTTCATTTACTGTAGCAGTAAATAACGGGTCGGGCTAGCGGGTTCTGGGTCGGGTCCGAATTTGACCCGATCCATTAATGTTTGGGTCGGTTACGTGTTAGCGGGTACGGGTTTAAGTCCAACCCGTTAGGGTTGGTTTAGTGGTTCAGTTCAGGTTGGTTTGGTTTATTTAGGGTGGTTTAATCCGGTTTATTTTGGTTTATTTAGAAACTAAGTTTTTAGGTATTTAAAAATAGTTTTGGGGTCAATAAATTTCAGAAAAATTGCAGTAAGTCTAATTATTTATTTTACACTTAAAAATATTATTTTTATAATATTTTAATATTTAATAAAATCACAAAATTTATTTAATACTAGAAAATATTGATTTTAATTATTTAAAAATTCCAAAAAAATTCAAAAATTTATATTTAATTTCTAAAAAAATCTTGGTATTTACAATCTACCTCCTTAAGAGGATTGTGTCCTCGCAATCAAAGAATAACGAAACATAATCAGTCAGAAGAGATGACACAGTTGCAAGACATGTTCAAAGCACGATACAAACAAAGAATCATGATCAAGGAGAATTCGAATGATGAGGGTTAAACAAAACACATAGGAAAGGAATAAAATATTTCCCTAGACAATGAAAGTTAGGTAATTCATGAGTAAAGAAACCTGTATATAGCAAGGATATCTACAGCTTAGAAAAACTTGGGTATTAATTATTAACAAGTTCAAAATATTAGGTTTAGGCTAGGGAGTGGAATAACAAGCACATGCTAAGGCATTACTAGGATAGATAGCTACGATAAAACTTAAATTTTACGCGTATTTGCTATTCCATGAGTCTGTGTGTTCTCCATGGTCATCGCAAAAGCTTGTCCGCGTCCTTGTGGTGGTGTCCTCTGCTGTTACTGGGCTTGCTGAAAAAGTGTTGCCTGGATTGCCAAAGGTGGCCTCGGCTGATACCCTCCTGGAGCTAGTGGTATGACTCCTTCAACTCCCGTCTGTGGTGCTTCTAATGCTGGATAGGCTGGCCTCGGTGCTGGTAAAGCTTGTCGATTTACTATTGTTGCTTTCTCTCAACGCTCAGGGCATTCCTTGGCTAAATATTGGTTGGATCCGCAAATTAAACATAATCCCATTTTGCGTCTGCACTCGTTCTCAATATGGCCTCGCTTGCCACAATATTGACAGATAGGTAGTGCCTGCGGAGATGCTCTGGGTGGCTGGTGCATGTGAGATCTCTTTGCAGCTTCTTCCTGTGGTGCTCTGGCTAGTGCTGATGTGAAAGGCCGCTGCAGCAATGACGTCTGTGTATGATGTAGGTGCAACAGATCCGATCAATCTCTGTAGCTCAAACCTGAGTCCGTCGAAGAACTTCTCCGCCTTCTCTTCTTCTGTTGGAATTATAGTAGGGACGAAGCGACTAAGTCGAATGAACTCCGTATTGTATTCTTCCACCGTCATATTGCCTTCAATAAGGCGGTTGAACTTGTCTCGAAGTTTTGACCGAGCAATAGCTGGAATATACATCTCCTGAAAGAGTCTAGAGAACTCTTCCCAAGTGACTCGGTCATGTCCGAACCGTGTCTTCTCAGATAGCCACCAGTGATGTGCATTGTCCGTCAACTGCATCTGGACGGCAGTCATCCAATGTTCCCTTGGAAGCTCAGCTGCTTCTAATTGATGTTGAGTGTTTGTGAGCCACTCATGAACTTTAGTGGGCTCCTCATTGCCTGAAAAGGTATGAGGCTTCAGCTGGCAAAAATCGGTGATAGATCTCGTCGATGGCAGTCGAGCTGGTAGGTTCGCCTGCTCCAGTGCGATTACTAGGCTGTTCCTTAAGTTCTCCACCTCGTAACATAGAGCCTCTTGTTGAATCTGTTATTGGGCTTGCATCATTGCATAAAATATTTAAAATATCTGTTGCCCGTCCATAGCTTGCCCTTGTGGGAATATGGGCATTAGTGGAGTAAACTGTGGCAGAATATCATCTTGCTGGATTCTCGAGGCATGCTGATTTGCTTAACTACTTTGGTGAGTGGAGGGATCTCCACTTAATGGCGTTACTCTATCTCCTTCGTAGGTGGCTACAGCATCTTGTGGTGATCCCGCAGGAGTCTCCTTGCTTGCTGGTGGATCTATTACTCTGCATCCAAAATAAACTATAAGAGACGCACAGAGGAATCAAGGCAGGATACAAGTCAAGAATTTTAATTCGAATCCGATATAGAGATCAAGAATGATTCAATCAAGTGGATGAGATCCTATAACTTATCCTATATTTTTCGCAGGCTTGCTCGGTCCCTTAGTTAAAACCGAAGTAATTTAGTCGTAGACCTGCATGGGCCACCAAAAAAAATCATGTCACGCCCCAGTCCAAAAATACCAAGGGACTAGACACGTGGCAATGGCCAGCAGCACACTCCGATGGGCAAACCCAATTTAATGGACCCATCATGGTGTACTTAAGCTGTAAAACAACAGTCAGGGTCTATGATACTAATCTCATCCACAACAGATAATTATAAAATAAATAGCAGAATATTCAAGATCAAATAATAAACAACAAGTCTCAATAAAAGTCTCGGGGAAACAACCCAATAATGAGTTTGATATATCAATTCAATAAACAGGAAACAACATAAATAACTGAGTATAGAATAAGCAGATACTCAGGAAAAATCCTCGGCGATCACTCATCCTCGGGTTCTGGTACTGCTCCAATGTATGCTCCTGTCCCGTATACTTCGGGGTAGATCTCCTTTGCTAAACCTGGGGACATAATCGGAATTCCAGGTCCTCAGGGGACATAGCAAGGTACAAGAATAACTCAAGCCAAATAAGTGTAGTATATGAAATGAATCAATAGGACAAACTATATAACCAGCTAAGTGATATACAAAATGAGAGCATCACTAGAACTTAGGCTGAGACTACTACAAGCTCTGTGTCGGGGAGCCGGTAGCAGTGATATCATGTCGGAGCCTAGCTCGGCGTGGCTACGGCACCGTAATAATATAATCAACCTGTAGCATGTGTGTCTCTCCCTACCCAATGTAATCACACGTCTCATGCCTACGATATCTCATGTCCATGTCACGCAAGATCATATCTAATGCAGCAAGTCATATGATAGCTATGAATATAAAATCTATGTCACAAATTCTGTAGCCTATACAGAATCACCATGAATATCTCAGGAAGATTCTGTCTCATGAATAGTGTCACGTCCCAGTCCCAAAATATCGAGGGACTAGACACGTAGCAATGGCCAGCAGCACACACCGATGGACAAACCCAATTTAATGGATCCATCGGGGCATACTTAAGCTGTATTACAATAGTCAGGGTTTACTAATCTCATCCATAGAATAAAGATAGCAATAACAGCAAGAGAAATAAACAACATCCAATCACAAGTAATTAAAAATCGGAGAACAACCCGATATTAAGTCTGTTTACAAAAGTTCATTTAGACAGGAATTAAAGAGTTTAATTGCCAATAAACTGAGCATGAAAGAAGCAGATGTTCAGGAGAAGTCCTCAGCGATCACCTCGTCTTCAAGTTTTGGTGCTGCTCCGAGAAGTGCTCCTGTTCCGTACACCTCAGGATAAATCTCGTCTTCTAAATCAGGGGACATAATCCATTCCAGGTCCTCAGGGGACATAGCAAGGTACAGATAAAATAAGCCAAAAATAATGCAGTGCAGAAATAAAGGAAACAATAGGGTAAATAAACCAGCTAAGTGATATGCAAGTGAGAGTTTCAGTCATACTCAGGCTGAGACTACTACAGGATCAGTGTCGCAGAAACCATAGCAGTATTTTCTCGAAGGGCCAGTACGGTACCAAAGCTCTGTGTCAGAGTCTAAGGCACTTCCATTAAGTATTATATATATATTCAGCCTTTTGTATGGTAAATCTCTTCCCACCCAATGTAATCTCACGTCACAGTTTCATGATATCTCATGTCCATGTCACGCAAAACCATATCTAATGCAACAAGTCTGGATAAAATCTAAGCAGGTAAAATGTATAAGTCATAAACCTGTATCCTATACAGAATCACCTTGAATATTCAGGAAGATTCTGTATCATGATTTGTGTCAGGTGTCCTGGGTATAATGTACTTGATAGGGCAAGTACGAGAATGTAAATGTCACGATATCCATCTCTAGGTGACGTTACACAACCCCGCGTATGGTGTTGGCACCCGACTATTAATCGGAAGCTAAGTAAGTCACACGGCCCTAGGGTTGAGCATGTACAACAGTCACAGGAATAAACTAAGAGAATAAAATGAATCAATACACTGCAATTATGGCAAGGTACACTTGCCTGGGTTTCCGGCTCCAATTGTAGCTCTGGTTTCAGCAGAATTTGCAGGCAGTACTCCGGTCGCTGAAATAGACATCACCATCAGATCCAGAAAATATTAATCTGCTAAAAACGCCTATCCTTGAGTCCAATTTGGAGACAAGGGCAAAAATGATATTTCGGTTTAAAGCGGGGTCCACATGTGGGCCACTTTGCACCGAAAAATGTATCAGGGTCAAAGGTCTCCAAATCTGTCCAACTTAGTGTCAACAGGCCAGGAACGATGATACGAACCCAACGGAACTTCCAGAATTGGATTCCGATGAGCCGTTCTCAAAATTGCCCATCAAGTGGAGCCTGTGGGGCCCACGACACGCGATTTTGTCAACGTTCTCAGAATCGAACCAAACTTGGCTCACAGGACCAGCGTATTGCTACGAGTCCGATGGCGTAAGTTTCGTCTCGATCCGACGTGTGTACACTAAGTTACAGCGAGAACCAGAAAGGTCGGATACGGGACGGTGTCCGCGGATACGCATTGATTCCGGTGTGCACGCACATCCGAATCAGCTTTTGCGAAATCCCGCACGTCCGTATCAACGACGCGCACGTATCTGTGAAGACCGCACATGACCAAGTCATCCCGTTTGGCGGGGCGTACTCAGTTCCGGGGTGGAACAGGGCGTTGGTTTTTCCTGTTTTTGGATCGCGGTTCGCGATCACCACAGGACGCGATGCACCGAGCGGGTTGCGCGGGCACCGAGGGGGTCATGCAGGCTACGCGATACAACTGACGGAATGGAAAATAGAGCTACGAGGAGAAAGATATGAGTACCTGAACAGGGCTCCAAAAAATTGCGTTTCTCGTGTCCGACACGTGTCCGACACGTGTCAGGGTACAGTTCACAGAAGCTAGGGTTTGGGTTCTGGCCGGAGCTTGGCGGCCGGAGACGGGCCGGAGGGAGGCTGGGGCGCGGAGGCGTGCTGGCCGGAGGCGGGCTGCTGCGGGGGCTCGGCGTCGGGCGGAGTTCGAGCGGGCGGCCGGAGCTACGGGAGGAAGGCGACAGCGGGGTCGGAGCCTTGCTGCGGGGAAGAAGAAGGAGGGGAAGGCGGTCGCCGGCGGTGGGACAGCTGCGGGAGGCGCTGCGCTGCGGTGGTCGGGTGACAGAGGAGGGTAGGCGGGAGGCTAGGGCATCGGAGTCGGCCGGAGATGCGGGGCGGAGGAGGAGCTGGGCGGAGGGGATGGCTTTTTATAGGGGATGAGCGGGGAGGCGAACGGTGGCCGGTGAGGGAGAGGAGGCAGAGGGTCGGGGAAGACGGAGAGCGGCGGCGGCGGACGTTTGCAGGGAGCCGGAGGGTCGCCGGCGGCCGGAAGCTGAGGAGTCGGGCGGGTCTGGGCGTTTGGGAGATGAGGAGTTAGCGGGTCGGGCGGACGGGCGGACGGGTCGGGTCCTAGCGGATCCGGCCCGATCCAACACTGCGGGTCGGGTCTGGGCTAGTGGGTCGGGTCTGGGTTAGACCCGGATCCGACCCGCTAAGGATTTGGTTTAATTAAACCGGTTCAGAAATTGGTTTGGTTTGGTTTATTTCAAATAAATCCGATTTATTTTGGTTTAATTAATTAATTAGTTTTTAGGGCTTTTAAATTGCTTCCGGGGTCCAATAAATTTCTGAAAAATTATCCTATGTCTAGTTTTTCATTTTACACCATAAAATATTATTTTTCATAATATTTTAATATTATTTATTATTATTTAAAAATCACTTAATAATTAAAATATCTGAATTTAATTACAGAAAATTCCCAGAAAATTCCAGAAAATTGTGAAAAATCCAAATTTAAAAATTCTTGAAAATCAGGGGGTTTACAAATAGTGTCAGGTGTCATGTGGTATGACGTACTTGATAGTGCAAGCACAAAAATGTATAGTGTCTCGATATCCATGTCTAGGTGACGTTACACAACTCCGCGTACGACGTTGACACCCGAATATTATTCAGACGTTAAGTAATGTCACACGGTCCTAGGTTAAATAGTTATAACTCAGAATAGATCAAGAAAATAATAATAATCAATTTACTGCAAGTATAATAATGTACACTTGCCTGGGGTTTGGTTTCCAACAGTTGCTCCGGTATCCGAGGGATCTTCAAGTATTCCTCCGTTTGCTGAAATAAACATTATCATCATGTTCAAAAGATATTAAATAGCTAGAATTGCCTATCCATAAGTCCAATTTGGACACAGGGGCAAAAAGTGATAGTTTCTGGTCAAAGCGGGGTCCACATGTGGTCCACTTCGTACCGAAAAATGTGCCAGAGATAATATTCTCCAAATTCGTCAAACTTAGTATCCACAAGTCCAGAATGAAAATACGAACCCAACGGAATATCCAGAACTGGATTCCAAAGAGCCGATCACAAAATCGCCCGTCAAGTGGAGCCGTGGGGCCCACGATACATGATTTTGTCAACGTTATCAGAATCGAACCAAACTTGGGTCACAGGACCAGCGTATCGCTACGAGTCCGATGGCGCAAGTTTTGTTTCAAAACGACAAACGTACACAAAGTTATAATGAGTTTTATAACAGGAACGATACGTGGTGTTGTCGACGGATACGCGTTGATTCCGGTGTGCACGCACATCCAAATCAACTTCCGCAAAATCTTACACATCCGTATTGACGGCGCGCACCTTTCGGTGAAGTTCACACACGACCAAGTTACCTCGTTTAGCGGGACGCATCCAGTTTCGAGAAAATTAGGGTTTTAAATAACCAATCTTTTGGTCATTTTCACCCTCAAATAACGTGCAAATTGCAACTCAATAAATTGAACTAAAAACAGGGTTTAAAATTCGGTTATATGGTCTAAATAACTGTTCAAGTGATTTTGAAAATATTAACTAGGTTGGTCGCAAAACGGTCGTGAACTGGGGAGTTCGGGATAAATTCTGAATTTTCAGAAATTGAGAATTATTTTCCTGATTTTGCGTCGCAGTTTGCTACCGACACAGGACGCGATATCCCGAACTATTTATACGAGTTTCGAGAGGGTCACGCGGTCTACGTGTAGGATTCAACAGAACGAAATACGGATCTACGTACAGGAAGTTATGAGAGCGACAAGACAGGTACCTCACTGATGTATGTTGTTTGTGACAGGACGGTGCAGTGACGCACGACGGTGGCGGCGATTGCTGCGGTGGCTGCTGGAGTCGTCGGGGAAGTCGGGGTTGGCCGGAGGATGGTCGTCGGAGTCTCGGGTGGCAGTGGCCGGGGTCAGCTGGGTCGAAGTCGGCCGGTGGAGGTGTAGCGGAGGAGACGGCGGTGGTTGTGGGGTTGACGGGGGCTCGGGGGGATTCTTATAGGCGGGGGGAGAGGGAGAGGCGGAGCGGCCGTTGGCGGGGGAGGCATAACGGCCGCGGGGGCGGGGGAGGCATAACCACCGGCGGAGGGGGAGTAACGGCGGCGGAGGAGGCAATCAGGTGCGATTTTTTTCTCCATTTACTGTAGCAGTAAATAGCGGGTCGGGTTAGCGGGTTCTGGGTCGGGTCCGAATCCGACCCGATCCATTAAGGTTTGGGTCGGGTACGGGTTAACGGGTATGGGTTTAAGTCCGACCCGTTAGGGTTGGTTTAGTGGTTCGGTTCAGGTTGGTTTGGTTTATTTAGGGTGGTTTAATCCGGTTTGTTTTGGTTTATTTAGAAACTAAGTTTTTAGGTATTTAAAAATAGTTTTGGGGTCCAATAAATTCCAGAAAAATTGCAGTAAGTCTAATTATTTATTTTACACTAAAAAATATTATTTTTATAATATTTTAATATTTAATAAAATCATAAAATTTATTTAATACCAGAAAATATTGATTTTAATTATTTAAAAATTTAAATTTTTTTTGAAAATTCATATTTAATTTCTAAAAAAATAGGGTGTTTACACTCATACTATGTGATACTTGCTTCATGGAACGAGATATATATCATGTCCTATCTCATTTGATAGAATATCACGTTAAGTTGTATTCTCATATTGGGTAATATTTTGTACATATAGAGATACTTATCCGTGTTATTCCAATGAATGAGAATTGCCTACTGAATAATATTTTTGTATTCACGTGATACCTACAGTATACTGATTGAGATACATATTTGAGCCTGAAAATGAAGTTTAAAAAAAAAAATAATTTGATTGTGATTGTAAAATATAACATTGGGTGGGGAGAACACAATGCATCACACCGTATGAAATCATACAAATAACACACAAAAAAACTAATCAAATTGATGTTGCCTTATTTACAAGGCATTGCAAAAGGAGAATGCTTAGCTCACTGACCTGACCTGACCTGACCTGACATGTATATTTATTATAATTCATGTTTATGCCTATCTCGATAAAAAAACATCAATTAGATATTAAATAATATGTTTTATTACTGTCTCACTTCGTGAGGGGATGGACTTTAAGTGCCGTGCCAATACTGCCACTACATGATATAGGGTGAATTGGATTATTGTTGAGAAACTAGTCAAGTGTCGGATCCATAAATTGTTCTTTAAATTGTATCATCATATAGGTAAACTTGTATTGTGACTACGGTAGTGACTATTATGCTATAGAAATATTTTGGACACTTTTGAATCACTAGAATAATATCATAGTAGAGTCATATTCAAGCTGACACTATAATAGTTTCTTATGATTATTTATATTATTTTCTATCTGAATATCATATCATGTTTTCAATCATATAACTGTTTTATTTCATTTATTTCATCGTTCTTGGATCGAGGACTTGCATGTCTTTGATGACCTAGTATCACTAGATGAAATCATGCCAAAGGAGGAGTCGCTACCTCTATATAGCGTGGTTGAGTTTGGAGAGTAGTACAAACAAAGGGCAGAGTAGTAGTTTCATTATATAGTTGTATATTTTTTTTATTATATTAATTTTTGAGGCATGAAACAAACTTGTGAGATGTAAATATTGATGGTTTATATTTGTAGATGTAAATTATTCTTAATTTATTTATGGTTTTAGTTTGCCTATACTTTTATTCTAAAATTTTACAGAGGATAATCATGATACAGATACGAGTGTATTTGTTTGACAGGTAACCTGTGATGTTAGTTACATACTCGGGTCATTGTATTCTAGCAACGGGACGTGACATTAACATCAATAAATTGGTAGATAGAAATGATAAAACTACGGAAGGGGGAGTAATTCGAGGGACCGATAGTCAATTGGTGCTTACTTTAAATAATGACTATGGAAATGCACAAGCTTGATGGAAGAAAGTGAATAATCTCATAATTGGTCTAGGCATTTGCAGAGAATAGCACATTGATATCACTTGGGCAGAGGGACTCAAATGTATTGTATGATTTAATTACATGTAAAGTGAAGATCCCTCTGAGACATATCTATCAGTTCAGAAAAGTGTGAAAGCTTCTTATTACAGAGATGCATGTTGTTCATGTCGTGCAAGACGCAAATCATAAAACAAATACTTTTGCTATTCATGCTCACACTGATCACGGAGAGAGAATTTATAGATCTTTCTTGGAACTCTTGAGGAATGCTCATCATGAATTTATTGAAGATCAATATGGGTTCCTGATTTTAGATGTTAGTTTTAGTTACTTTCTTAGTTCTAGCCATTTGACACCTATGGTATGGACTATCTACATTGTTTTTAGATGCCAAATTTGGTTATTTTTATAGTTGTAGATTTTTTTGGCATTCGTGGAAATGATTATCTTCCTCACACTTGCTTCATTTTTTATAGTAACATACGTGCATAAAAAATGATAATTTTTAAAATATAAATTTATTATAAATACCATCGTTTCTAGAAATTGAACTCAGACAGCCAAAGAAAATATCTCCCACATTAACTACTTCAGTTAGAGTTGTTTAGTTATAAGTAAATCATATTAGATAATATAATAATTAGTTATTTTTAAAATAATTAATGGAATATTTATAAACGACTTAGACGGTTCATTTTGAATCGTTTTCAAGCTGCTTATATTAAATTGAACCGTTTTCAAACCACCTTATATTAGTAGAGATAAAGACTGAACATAGGTATAATCTAAAAAAAAAATACAATAATTAGCAATTCATAGGAATTAATGGATCTCTCAAAAATATTATTAGATTTGAGTGACATATATGCACAACCCTACTTAAATTTAAGCCGTGTATAAAGTCACTACAAAAAGGACTCGGGACTGGTCCAAATTTTTTTTTATAAGCTTTTCACTCGAAAATTTACTCAGGGCTAGCCCAAATATTTATTGGGACTATCAAAATTTCGATAGTCCTTCTAATAAGAAGGACTATCAAAATTTTGATAGTCATAATAAATATTTGGACTAGTCATGAGTAAATTTTTGAGTGAAAAGCTCATAAAAAAAATTTGAATCAATCCTGAGTCTTTTTTATGGTGCCTTTATCAAGAATCTAAATTTATGACCATCGAGTTTAGTTTGGATTCCGATTCGAGTACCACATCCAAACCCTTGATCCATTAAATTTAGGCACTTGATAAATGTATTAAAAAAAGACTCGAAACCTATCCAATTTTTTTTATAAATTTTTTACTCAAAAATTTACTTAGAACACATATTTATTAGAATTGTCAAAATTACGGTTCTTCCGACTCTCAACACCGCCTACATTTATAGCTTCCACCACCACCACCACCCTTCTTCTTCCTCTTCTTACTCGCATAAACCCCTATATTTTATCTTCCTCAGAATTTAGGGTTTTTAGAGCTTGAAATTTTCAATGGCGGACGAGAGCCATCTGAAGAACTGGGTCTCCGACAAGCTCATGTCGCTGATGGGCTTCTCGAAGAGCGTGCTCGTCCAGTACGTCATCGGCCTATGTAAAGATCCTGTGTCTTCTTCGTTCTTCTTCCTGTTCTTGTTGTTGCTTTAAAGTTTGTTTGTTTTTGGTTGGCAGCCAAGGAATCCTCTTCGCCGGTGGATCTCATGGCCCGGCTCGTGAACTATGGCTTCTCCTCGTCGTCGGAGTCGCGGTCGTTCGCTCAGGAGTTGTTCGCCAAGGTCCCGCGGAAACAGTCTGGTCCGAGTGTAAGCTTTCTACCAATCTATGCTACACGGACACGGATACGACACCCACAATGCGGACACGGCACTCGTGTGCTTCCTGACTTCCAATTGTATATATGAATGAAGAATTGAGATAATTTGCTGATTTGTATGGATTAGTAGCTTTACTTCTCCGTTTTAACCCTAAAAGAAAAGCCAAATTGCAAGTAATTAAGAAGGCTTAACTGGAATTGAGGAAATATAGTTCCTGGATGTGCTAAAAATTGTTCCTTTTGTATCCATTAACCTTACTTCCTGAATTCCTTTTGCTAATTCCAGCATGGAGAAGGAATTAGGAAGGTTTGACCAAAATCGAGGATTCATAATTTCTGGGTGTGCCAAAAATTGCGCCTTTTGCATGAATTAACCCTAGATCGTCAAACTCTAATGCTAATTTTAGTATCAAAAAGTGTGCGTGTGCATACTTAAAAGACTGTTACTAGGAATCACAAAAACTCCAAAAATTGGTGTCTAAGTACATGTCTCAGACGGTTCTCATGTCTGGCACATCTTGAACAGATACAAGAACTCCAAAATGCACTAGGATACACCAAAAATATGTGCCTTGTTTGTGTTTTGTCGTGTGTCGTGTTATGTTTGTGTACTTGCAAGTTGCAACCAAGGTTCGCAGAATCGGAATTAGTATCGGATCATACCTATGAGTTTCAGGATCGGCGGTATCGGCAGTATCGACGGTTTCGGATCAGAGTATCAGATTTTTTGGTATCAGAAAGCAAATAATTATTAACATTTTAGAAAATATATTTTATACATTTAGGCATAATTTAAATATTTTCAGTGTTGTTTCTTAGCACTTTTGAAATTGAATGAAATAGTAGTCACCCTTGCCGTTTGGTTTACATGCAATATATAACTTTTCTTTTTTTACATGCTTTTACACTTTACCCCCTTGCTGATTGGTCTTTTTTCGTTCAAACTTTTTTGCCGAATTGACTGGAATAAAGATCCCCAATGTTGGTATCAGTTGGTATAAGGTATTTGTCGGTATCGGATCAGGACACGTCAAGCCGTATCGGTGACGGCTGTATAGGATAGGTATCGGCCGTACTGCAAACTATGCTTGCAATATAGGGTCACTGTTATAATTAAAGTCTTGGACAGTGTCTTCTCTTCAATTGAGTTCTTGTTAAGGGTTGCTTATGATCGCTGAATTATGTTTGGATACTAGGTGCTTTGATTGCTAAAGAATAAAGTTTGGTTATGTACAATTTGTTTTTTGTTTGGTTGTTCTATTATTAACATTTGATTAAGGAGGTCATGGATCATCTTATTTTGTTGGATCATATCCTCGCCAATTTATAATCCATTCATTTCTCTTATGGCCCTAACATTTGTTCCATTAGTTCCCCCCCTTATGCAGTCTTCTTTGCTTTTTGTGTTTTAAAAATTTCTAAAATTTTCTAATGAAAACACTCATCTCCATGTACAGTTTGTCTTACTTGTTGCCATTAGCATTGCTTTTTTTTTAGATGCTTGCTCGGGTTAAAATGATCTTCTCCTACTACTTGTAACTGTATAAATTTAAGACTAACTTTTCATGTTCAGTGCTGATGTCTGTAACTAGAAGCTCTAAAATCGTAAATATTTAAGCTTGTAAAACAAAAACTTAATTGGATTATATGCGAATGAAATATACCACTAGTAACAGAATCAGATGATGATGAATATTTATTCTTGTCATCATTGATTTATCCAATTTCTGTGTTCCAGAGTTACCAAAAAGAGGAGAGAGAAGCAGCAATATTGGCAAAGAAGCAAACTAGCTACAGACTTCTGGATGCTGATGATGAGGATGATGATTATAACCAAGTTCCAAGTAGTAGTGTAGTTTCTCAGCAAGGGAAAGCTAGTGTTCGCCAGAAGCACTTTAGGAAGAAAGGAGAAAGCCGTGACAGTGAAGATGATGAGGCATACTATTGCACCTCTTTTCATTTCTATTTCTTATGATAGGCTGTCATACCAATGCTTCTCTTAATAGTTCTTACTCCATTTGACTTGAATATTCTGTTGCAGGCACCCTCAACTAAAGAAAATGTACGACATGTTCGAAGGCGAATTTCTGATGTGGACAATGATGACGACGATATAGAGGTAAAAGAGGAGTTCTATTAGTATTTATCATATTATGTAAACATTTTGTTTTCAAGTCTTTTCTTAGTCAACTGTATATTGGATATCGTTATGAAGAAAAGACTAGCTGTATTGCACATGAATCTATTTGAAGTAATGGACAAGACTCAAGAAAAAAAAACCCTTGAAATTTCTATTTTTATGATTCATTCAACAATTAGTCTTCGACAATAAAAACCTTAAAATATGACACATTATTTGGGAATTTTTTTGGGTGCCTTGTTTCCAACAAATTACTGCATAAAACTTTAATATCCAGAGAGATTTCACCATCTGATCTCCATTAGCAATGTCAGGTGTTCATAAGGGCATTGCTTACATTGTTTCTAGTTTAGTGGTATACCAGGTTATACTAGCAGGTGTAGAGGGCGGTTCACCAAACGGGAAGGTTATTTGCTAGTAAAATAGTACATTTGTGAGATGCAATAATGTCAGGGAAGTTGGGAAATGTTGAGCTACACACTATAACTATATATTTATAATATTGAAAATCTACATATTAGGACACTAAAATCCACATTGACTGACTGAGGCTATAAATGCTGGATTTTGGTGTGATGTGTAAAGTCTTAAATATTGTAGTCGATGTTTTAAAAATCGGACCGGAGATCTACCCTGTTAGGACACTGAATTGGGTCAGATCGGTCGAATCAGTGGGTTAATCCGTGTTGAACCAGTTATATAGGCTTACAATTTTACATTGAGTATATTACATAGTACACAATTTCATATATACTACTTAGAAGTTCTGTGTGTTTACTATAGTAGAATTAGTCAAGAAGTAAACATATTAACTTTGATTGCATGTAAAGTCCAAAACAAAAGTCAAAAGTCAGGGTCAAACCGGTTCAAAATCCAACTGGGTCAGATGGTTCCGCGGTCTGACCGTCCGGGTTTGACCGGTTTTTTGGAAAAAAACAGTGGGTTGGTATTAAACCATCCCCAAAAAACCTACACTAATGGTTCACGGTTTGACCGGTTCAACCGGCCGGATCGGTCCGATTTTAAGACACGGAATAACATTATGTATTTGGGATCGGGCAACATCCTATTCATTGCTCAATGAGATCTTGTTTATTTTGCATGGTATTATAGTTTGACTAGCATATGAGTATGTGCTCTAGTTATATAGACCGGTACTATGAGAATAAGAGAACATCAGTTTGTCTTTGTATTTGACCATAAAGGGAGATGTAGTTAGCTGTATTGTCTGCTTCTTCATTAAGGAGTCGGATTTCTTCAATATACATGAAGAATGCTATAATGGAACGAGTAATTTGCAAGCTTGTTAAAGTTAAATGAGGCGTTGAGGCACAAGGGGCCTCAAGACTAAAATTAAGGGGGAATATAGGGGAACAACCTCTTTCGCCCTTATCCACATCAATGTTACATGAATTCACCATATAGGTGGCGAACCGCATCCCAGTTCCAACGTACCGAAATGTGGTACGCCAGCGAACTGGCACGTGGTTTCCACGTTCCGCTGATCTAAAAACGGTGACCTATTATATGGGATGTGGATCCAGAAGACACTATCTTCAATGATTTTCATGTGAGATTAGAGGAGCTTTGATGACAATCTTTGGAGAATGATAGCTTTGAGGCCCTTACACTCAAGAAGAAATAGAAGGTTGACTATCTCGAGATATAGTTCTCTTAGTTAATTTCAATAAAAAACTAAGTGAAAATGACTTTGTGCTTCTTTTAAAAAAAAATTATCGCTAAGAAGTTTGCAAATACTGAACTTCTATGATTTAAGTTTTGATTATATAATAAATTATATTGCATATGCATCCTTAAAAAAATGTTCCATGTAAAGGTTCAATGTACTGCGTTCTGGGTAAGTGTTCCAAAGCAGCCTACAAACTTGGTACCGTGTTTCGGATATGTGTTCCGAAGCAGCCTACCAACAACGTACCACATACCCTTTTTTGTTCCAGGTACTGAAGCATTCCATGTTCCAGGTAACCTTAATCCACATGCTTTTGGGACGTGTCACGTACTTACCCCATTCTCCCCGTACCATAGTTATAAAGAACAGGGTTTGGTTACAGATAAATGAAGAATGAGAGTAGACGAGCGCTGATGCTGCTACAAACGGTTCTTCTATAGTGATGCCAAACTAGGTTGTTGCCGCTTCTCCGAATATCACTCTGCTATAGGTAGATTCGATATGTAAGGAGAGCTAGACCTTTAGTCTAGGTTAAATTGGTCTAGGTTTGATTCTGTTTTCCACTTCTAGACTTGAAGCTGATGTGGCTATCTAAATATGACCCCATGTATTCAATCTGTCACCTGTATCCTACCATTAAACCCAGTTTTCGTCTTGGATCTGCACAGAAGCATATCCGCGTCGTATGTAGCATATTGGGTACAGACATAGAGGTGTTGCAAAGTTGACATGTGGCAAAAGAAATCCTAAGGTAGTTCTTCCACCTGTAACGTAGAATCTTCATCTAGTTCTGGATAATTTTCTTTTAGGATACACTCCCTCCAAACTAAGGGGAGCATAATCTTGTTGACTTCATGATTTAGAATGTGCTTTCAGTTGCAGGTCTTCTTGGGCAACATATTCTTCTGCTTGTATTAAAGGTTCACTAAGACGGGAGATTGGGTCTTTTGTGAAATTTGGACTTTGCACAATTTTGTCCTTGCAATGTGTATTTCTATCATGAGAAAGCATGAGCACTGACATCATATCAAGATAGTTTCTCAAAGGCAACTCCATTTTCTTCCTTTGCTTTTAAAATGTACATTGCTCACATTTTATGAAAATAGCTCTTGATTTGCATTTTGGCCCAATTATCCTTTCTTGGCATATTGTTGTATAGAAAATATTACTGAACATTATAGTGTGTATGTCTCTCTCTCTCTCTCTCTATATATATATATATATATATATATATATATATATATATATATATATTACTGAAAATTATAATTATAATCCCAAATGCAATGACTGAATGCCTTGTTATTTCTGTGTAGTCCGAGGAAGCCATGTTACGTGATCAAGAAGAGAGAGTGCAACTCGAGAGGAATATAAGAGAAAGAGATGCAGCTGGGACTAGAAAGGTTTGCTCGACCCTCATGCATAGGTCAAATTAACTCCAGTTCTATCAATAATTCAGCAATATCCTCCCTCTATATTCGATTTTAGAAACTGATATGAGTTCTTATAGGTCTTATACAGTCCTAGAATTTCCTCTGTTTCTTGGTGGCAAAGCCTATGGTTCTTATTGATTCTCTCGTTTAAAAATGTTAGGATAATTGGGCCACTCCAGTTTATCTCACTTTGTTTTTGCTTAACTTCACCATTCAATGCCTGCTCTATATGTATATCACTACTTTTGTTTGCAGACAGGCTTTAGATTGCTCTTTTTTGCTGATGCCCATTTACTATTCACTTTAAAGTTTAACTTATGTTCTGTATTTACTTTCTTTTGCCTTTTTTTTTTTTTTTTTTTTTGTTGTTCACAATTTTCATTACTTCGCCCATTCAATGGGACTCATGAAACTTAAAGAGTGTAAAATCTTGAATGTCCAATCTACCAACCCTGAACTTGATCCAGATTGTATACCCTGGCTCATTTATGCTTATATGACATTGACATGTACCTCAATCACAAAGTAAAAATTGCAATTTGTTTCACGGAACGATGGATTCGTCATTAATAGGCTATTCAGAAATAAAAAACTTTCTCCTTGTAATTGGACTTTCTTCGTTTGGCTTTCTCTATTTATTTGAAGCTCATATTTTGAAATGGAGAACAATCTTAACCCTTATTATTGTCTCTATCTATTCATCTTTGATCTTCCTCTCTTCTAACATAAATGTGCTAACTTATGTCTATTATCTCTCATTATAAGATTCCTAATCCACTTCTCATACAGAAAATGAAAGATCATCTCAAAATGCTATTGATCACTCTCTTCGGTTCATGTCGATCGCATGGTTCCTCTAATATTACTGGTCTCTTCTATTATGAGATATCATCACAAGAAAAGGCTAATTTTAGGTGCTTTAAGTGATATCCCATGCTTATCTTTGGTAGGCTGGTATTCATATGATGCGATAGGTTTGATTATTGTTAAAATTTCACAATGAGCTTTGTATACTCTAAATCAACTTCTGCTCATGTTTGCACTATTTACTATACATGCTATGATTTGAATATTTCCTTTGTTGCAATTGGAATGCTGTTTTAAAATTACTTATGGCTGCATTTGTTTTGTTCTTATAGTTAACCGAGCCAAAGTTATCAAAGAAGGACGAAGGTATTGCATATTCATTAATATTGATTGCTCGTTTATGTGGTAGTTGCCTTATTTAATTTAATTTTCTATATAGAGGAGATGATTCGGAGATCAAAAGCGCTCGAGGATGACGATACCTCTAGTCTAAGGTTTGTTAATCCATTTCCAATCGATTTTCTTTTATTTGTAGTGTATAAAACTTTTTAGGTAATGTAGCCTAATATTAAAATTAGGTTTAATGAAGCATAATATTGAAATAGCATCAAGGTTTGAGGTCGGTATACTGATATCTTGAGATTCTAACTAAGCAGCAAGCTGTATTACAAAAGGAAAACAAAGGTCTACTTGAGAATTTTCTGCACATATGTAGAGATAATTGAATATTACTATTTTGATAAATGACTAATACAACAACAAGACAACAACTAGAAAGCCTTTACCCAAATCTTTTGGGATTGGCTATTTGAACGCTTTTCTTCCATTAAGCATTAGCAGTATAAGATTGCTAATCTTTAGTCAATTTATGTGTTCGATAAGGGCTTGGTTTGATTAACATGTGGAGCATTTTGTATTATTTTAATTGTTTTTGTAAGTAAAAATAAATTAAATTTATTGCAGATTCATGTTTCATTATTTTTTGTGGCAGGAAAGTTTCGAGGCAAGCGTATCTACAGAAAAGGAGGGACCAAAAACTTCTAGAGATAAGGTATGGTGTACATGGTACTAATAAACTTATCCCTCTGTTACATTATTGTTTGTTTTTATTAGAGAATTCCTTTCTATTGGTAACTTGTACTATCATTATTTCTATTATTGATCCTAAACTGTCTCATGTGTAATCAAATACAGGGATGATATAATTGACCATGAGTACATCTTTGAAGGTGTTAAGCTGACAGAGGCAGAAGAGCGCGAATTGAGGTAATACATTTTGTAATTTATAGGCTTCAAGTAAACTATTACTCTCACACATTCTGCCATGTTGCGGCCTAGTTATACCTCTTTTAGATGTTACAATGTGTTGTTTCTTTGGGAACTAATATATCTGTTGAGGTTTTTGGAATTGGAAGAAGAATTTAAAAGGTAACTCTTCCAATAGATACTGATGTGCATGAATAATGCACAATCATTACTTACCAATCATATTATATTATTTCCTATAAAATTTGACTCATAATTTAAGTAGGAACATTACACTAACAGAAGGGCAGTAGCTGTGATACTACATGACCTTTTCCTACTGTTTTCAATGTAGAGATTTTTTTGGCTATGCGTGGCCAGGAAAATTATATCATCCAAGTGATGCCAATATTGCACTTACCCGAAACTCATAATAAAAGAACAATCATTCATGTGATTCCTCAACAAAAGCACTATTGATGGCGGAGAGGGAGACGTTGAGGGTAAGGGTAGTTGATGGCGGAGAGGGAGATGGTGAGTGTAAGGGAGAAGAAGAGGGGAGGAGATGATGGAAGAGGCGGCTATCAGAGAGTTTGATTCTGCAAGAGAGGGAGAGGAGAAGGGGCAGTAGCGGCATGGGTTATTGCCGGAGAGGGAGATGGGAAGAGAGGAGGATGCCATCTAAATAGGGAGGGGAAGCAAAATGAAGAGTTAAGGATCTCTCTCTCTCTCTCTCTCTCTCTCTCTCTCTCTTATATATATATATATATATATATATATATATATGGATAATTACTAATGGCTGGCGATGGCTGGCGATTTGGACGATTTTTGAGGCAGGGAGATCCTGGACTTTCGGGGGCTCAGGGAGGCGCTCCGGTGGGGGACGACGGGGCATGGGCTTCAGGAGCAGAGGAGGATGGTTGAAGGTCGGGCGGCATAGTCGAGGTAAGTTCTTTTCGCCGAGCGGAGTTATGGCTAGGAACAAGGAAGTAGCTGGCAAGCCAGCTGAAGGGGGGGAGGACTGCCACCGACCCGCTAAGGGAGGGTCGTGGTTCTGTGAGTGGCCTGCTTTGCGGTTTCAGCGGTCATGGTCCCATCAAGTGATGCCTGCTCGGGAGTCTCGTGGGGGTCATGTTGGTGCGGATCATGGCGGTGCCATTCAGGATTTGCAGGGCTCTGCCCCAACAAGTAGGAACCTGGGTAGGAACGATAGGCTGTCTCTTACATCCAAGTTGAAACTACAAACGAATCGAGGGACGCCTATGGTGATCTCTAATAAGAAGTCTATTTCGTGGGTTTCGTTGTGCAAGCCTTTCGTGGTTCACGAAGAACTTGTGCTTCAATATGTAGAGCCTGTCAGGGTTAATGAGGTGGTGCGTATGGTGGAGGTTACCCTTGAAGACATTGCAAAATCGGTGGAGTACTAAAAAATACTATGGTTATCTACGTGGTAGGGGACAAACCGTTTATAGCCAAATATGAGCTTATACGCTTCGTGTATGGGGCCCTAAGAGGGAGACGGAGATCTTCTCCAGAGAAAATGGTTTTTTCTTTATCAAGTTCTCGTATGCAGGAGGTGGAAAGGATTTGATGGAAGACTAGTAGTGGCGGAAAAATGGGATCCTTCAACTAACTTTGCGCGGGATCGCTTGTCGACAATTCCTATTTGGATTTGACTTCCTTGACTGTCACCACAAATATGGAATGCCCTTCCATAATGAAAATGGTAGAGACTGTCCTATTCTAGGATCTTTGTGGAGGTTAGGGCAACTGATCCCATTCCCCGTTCGATCAATCTTTTGTTGCCGAATAGAGAGTGGATTGAGCAGGTTGTCATGTACGAGTGGCTTCCCCTGCTTGTACTGCTTGTTCCTATTTTGGACATCTGCGCAACCAATGCTCTGCTGATGTTGCAGGATAAGCGAGTAAGTCCATAGTGCTGGTTCGGAGGTACCTCAGCAGGATGATGACATGCTCCTTGAAAATGACAACCAGCAGGACAAGGTAATGGCGGATGCGACCTCGGCTGCAATAACGCTTGAAGTGGCACTTGGATTGTCTCAAATCAGTGTACTCGGAACGGGTATGGAACCCAACCCAAGGAGGGACTCAGAGGTACTCCAGGATGATGCGATGGACGAGGAACTACACCCTCAATGTGCTTTGGTACTGTATTGATTAAATGAAGGGAATAAGGAGGACAGTTCCTCACCATAACAAGAAAAGGGAGTCGAGACTTGTACTCGAGCAAGGAAGAACCCAATAAGAAACCCAATGCTATGGGGGAGGTAGACACCCTCCATGTAGGAGATTGTTCCACACATGAGGAAGGGGGAGAAGGAGTTGGGGGGGGGGGGGGGGGGGGGGGTTGGTCCTGAGCTGGGTGGTTGGTCCTGAGCTCACCATGGACAACCTGATATGGGAACGTATGTTGGAGTCTTTACATCAGTTGACATGTGAGGTCCAGGGTGAGAACTCGAGCAGATGTGGGAGGGAGGTTACCACCCAATGTACTAGGGTGAGCCTTTGTGTCACTAAGGGCATCAACCGTCGGTTTTGATGTTAATGTTCATGACAATATGCGGTATGTTGAGGATGGAAAGGCTTCGCCCTTTTGTTTGTGTAGGATTCCTTTCCTGTTGGTTGTGAAAGGTTGCTGTGTTGAGGATTCCTTTCCCGTTGGTTGGGATAGGTTGCTGTGTCTGGGATACTTCTCCTTTTGGTTGGGATGTTGTTTAACTGTTTCTCATATATGTATGAGTTAAGGTTTTAGTTGTTGTTTTGATGGGCTTGATATATGGGTCCTAGTACTCTTTTGTAGCACATTATTCATTAATACAATTATTTTTTCAATATATATATATATATATATATATATATATATATATATATATATATATATATATATATGACAAATGACATCTAGCCTAGTGGTTAAGACCGATGCATATTACCCAGGAGGTTGCGGGTTCGAGCCTCCTGGGCGCCATTTAATTTTCCTTTGGGGAAATTAAGTGGTGAGTTGGTCATGAGTGCAGCGCATGTGCGATTCAAGTGCGGTGCACGTGCAGGTGTGGGGCTTTCGGGCCGGGATGTGGTGGGCCTTCGGGCCGAGTTTGTAGGCATCCGGGTCAGGAGTCTGTAACACAATTACCTCTTCCAATATATATATATATATATATATGTTAGAGTTATTTTATTTTGTTATTTTTCATATGAGGGTATAATAGTAATTGTGGGTGTATTGCATATCAATATAAATAGACATGAGACGCAACCTAGGGTTTAAGACCCTTGCAATCTCCTTTCTCATATTCTCTCTTCTCCTACTTCCCCTTCTCCTCTCCATCTCCAGACTTCACTTGGTATCAGAGCATATATTTAAGTATTGTACATCCCATCCACGACATGGCCGATCGAACTCGGCCGTGAGTTCGATAGGGGTTCGGGGACGGTAGCCCCTGATTGCAGGGTGGGGGCGGCAGCCCCGAAATTTTTTTTTCGGCTGTTTTTCGTCTACTTTTTATGATTCGCCGTTCGTTGTTCGTGGTCGTTTGTGGTTCGTTTATGAGATCTAGGGTTTCTACAGATCTTCGTTGGTTATTCGTCGTCGGTTGAGGTTCGTTGTGAGATCTAGGGTTTCAAAGATCTCGTCTTTCTATTGCATCTGCAAGTATGGTGTGGACCGAATCTTCTAGCGAGATTAATAGTGGTGGTGGTAGCGGAGGTGGTTCTCCTTTTACTGTTATTCATAATGATGAATTTGGAAAGTCGATTACAGCGGTGAAACTCAATAGTGCGAACTACCTTGTCTGGTCCAAGTCTATCAAAGTGGTGTTAAGGGCGAAGAAGAAGTTGAAGTTTTTGACGGAAGAACCCCTGCCTGAAACTTTCGCTGAGTATGAAGATTGGATGAGTGCAGATGCATACGTTATGTCGTGGTTGTGGCATAGTATGGAACCACATATCGCTGCTAATGTTCAGTTGTGTGAATCAAGCAAACAGATTTGGGCATCTCTGGAAGAATCATATTCGCAGAAGCGAAACGTTGTCCGTATCTATGAGTTGTACGAGTTATTGTTCAATACAAAGCAAAATGGGAAGCCTGTGAATGAATATCTGTTTCAAAGAAGGCTTTGTGGGAGGAACTGCTTCAATATCATCATGTTACTACTGATTTGAAGGAAGCTCGCAGACAGAAGGAAGAGTTTCATGTTTCACTTATCCTAACCGGCTTGGATCCTGCGCTCGAACCTTATAAAGCTCAAATCCTTGCTGGAGAGCAGTTACCTACGGTGGCAGATATTTTCTCCCGTCTCAATCGTTCCTTTCTGGGACAGAGTTCTGTGGTGCCGAGTACTGACTCTTCTGTCCTAGTTTCTAGTGTTGTTGGTCGTGGTGGTGAACGTGGTAGTGGACGTGGCGGTAGAGATGGTGGTCGTAGTTTTGGTCGAGGAGGCCGTGGTGGTAGAGAATGGTCGTGGTGGTGGCCGCGGTGGTGGTGGTGGCTGTGGTCAACCACGGAAGTGTAACTATTGTGGAATGCTCGGTCATGTAGAAGACTACTATTGGGACAAGTGGGGCAAACCAGAATATGCACATCAAGTGCATGCTGAAAATATGCAGTCCCAGGTCACCACTTCTGCTCCCAGAGATGATACTTCGGGTTTCAATCAGACTTCAACGTCCGATACCTCATCTCCATTTCAACAGATCCTCTAGAAGTTGAACGCGCTTGCTATTACCACCTCCCAACCTACTGCAACCATGGCACATATAGGTAATCCTGCTTTTGTGGCAACCCAGTCACCATCCACCTCTTGGGTCATTGACTCAGGAGCAAGCTCTCACATGTCTGGTATAACATCTATCTTTCATAATCGTAGTTCCATTAAACATAATATTATCTTGGCTGATGGGTCTACTCGTCCTGTGCTTGGAAAATGTGTCATTCACCCTACTAAATCACTATCATTATTTGATTCATTATATGTGCCTAATTTTCCATTTAATTTGTTATTTGTGAGCCAGTTAACCAAATCTTTTCAATGTTCTGTGACATTTTCTCCAAATTCGTGTGTTTTTCAGGACCTCAGGACGAAGAAGATGATTGGTTCGGGACATGAAAAAGATGGACTGTACTACTTGGATCTACATGGAAAATCTTTCACTTCTGTTTCTACTTCTCCGTTGCAGTGGCATTATCGTTTGGGACATCCATCTTTGGCTAAGTTGCGTCAAGTTGTTCCTAGTTTGAGTCATGTTTCTAGTCTTGAATGTGAGGCTTGTCAGTTAGGCAAGCATCACCGTAGTTCATTTCCTCGTCGTAGTGAGAGTCGTCAATTAGAGTCTTTTGATCTTGTTCATTCTGATATTTGGGGTCCGTCTAGAGTCAAAAATCCGAAAGGATTTCAGTATTTTGTTATTTTTATTGATGATTATTCCAGAATGACTTGGTGTTATTTAATGAAAGAAAGATCTGAGTTTCCAAATGTGTTATCTGTCTTTTATAATGAAGTCTATGTTCAGTTTAATAAACGTATCAAAATTCTGCGTTCTAATAATGCTTTGGAGTATACTCAATCTTCTGTGAACAGTTTCTGTGTTGATCGTGGTATGATTCATCAAACCAGTTGTGTCCACACCTCTCAACAAAATGGTATAGCCGAACGCAAGCATCGACACATTTTAGATGTGGCTCGAACTCTCATGTTCAATATGCATGTCCCTAAACAGTATTGGGCAGATGCCGTTCTTACTGCATGTTATCTTATTAATCGCATGCCATTATCTGTATTAAATAACAAAGTTTCATTTACCATATTACATACAGATGTCGTACCCTTTTCCTTATCTCCTCGAGTGTTTGGGTGTGTCGCTTTTATTCATAACTTGGAACCTAATCGAGATAAGTTGGCTCATAGATCTCTGAAGTGTGTCTTTCTTGGTTATCCCCGTACTCAAAAAGGTTATCGTTACAGTCCACAGTCACGCAAATATTATGTCAGTGCGGATGTTACATTCTTTGAGTCTACCCCTTTTTTCCTTCAGGAGACCGTTGTATTCCTTTTACAACAGATTTGATATCTTCTATACCACTTCCGGTCATTCCTGAATCAATTTCTGTCTCCATTCCCCATTTACAGGTTTATCAGAGATCCAAGGACAGGCCAGTGGTTCTGCAAAATTCAGCCTTCAACCAATCATCTTCCGTGCCTGAGGTTTTTGCTCCCATCACCACAGATCCAGATGATCTTCCTATTGCTCTCAGAAAAAGACGTCTTTGTACCACAAAGAATAAGTATCCCATTTCTAACTATGTTTTATTACACCGTGCTTCATCATCTTTTCATGCATTTGTTGTTTCATTGTCTTCTACTTTTATTCCCAAAACTTACAAGCAGGCTATGTCATCTTCTGGTTGGAAAAGTGCAATGGATGAGGAGATGTATGCTTTACATCAAAATCAGACTTGGGAGTTTACATCACTTCCTGTTGGAAAACAAACAGTGGGTTGTAGATGGGTGTACACTGTTAAGTATCATCCTGATGGTTCTGTTGAGCGCCTCAAGACACGGTTGGTTGCCAAAGGGTATACTTAGACATATGTCGTGGATTATATGGAGACTTTCTCTCCAGTGGCTCGGCTGAATTCAGTTCGGATTCTTATTTCTGTGGCGGTTAATCACCAATGGCCTATATATCAGCTGGACATAAAGAATGCTTTCTTGCATGGTGACTTACAGGAGGAGGTTTATATGGATCAACCACCGAGATATGTTGTAGCAGGAAATAAAAGACTCATATGTCGATTGAAGAAAGCATTATATGGACTGAAACAGTCACCTCGTGCTTGGTTTGACCAGTTCAGTTCTCATTCAGTATGGCTTTCGGCGTACCACATCAGATCATTCAGTATTTTGCCATTCTTCCTCAGCAGGTATTATCGTGTTGATTGTTTATGTTGATGATATCATTATATCTGGGAGTGATCATGCTGGAATTGTGGACTTAAAGGCCTACCTTAGTCGTCAGTTTTATACTAAGGATTTGGGTCTTCTTCGATATTTTCTTGGAATCGAGGTTGCTCGATCTAAGAAAGGTGTGTATCTATCACAACGCAAGTATGTTCTAGACTTGCTCTCCGAGACTGGGATGTTGGAGTGTCGGCCAGTTGAGACTCCTATGGATTATCATGACAAGCTTGATGCTGACAGGGGAGAGTTATTTGAGGATGTTGGATATTATAGACATTTGGTTGGCAAACTTATATTTCTTACTGTTACTCGACCAGACATCACATATGCAGTTGGAGTAGTTAGTCAGTTTATGCATGCCCCTCGGCAACCACATTGGGAGGCTATCCCTCGCATTCTTCGATACTTGAAGGGTGCACCTGGAAAGAGTTTGTTGTACAAACCTTCCCAGTTGCTTACAGTGACTGGGTTCAGTGATGCTGATTGGGCAGGCAGTCGTAGTGATAGGAGGTCTACTTCTGGCTATTGTACGTTTGTAGGTGGCAATTTTGTCACGTGGCGTAGTAAGAAGCAGAATGTTGTGGCTCGTTCTAGTGCAGAGGCCGAGTACCGTGCGATGGCTCATAAAGCTTCTGAGATGATGTGGGTGCAGTCTCTTCTTCATGAAATGGGAATCATGATTCCTATTCCGATGGAGATGTATTGTGATAATCAGTCGGCAATGTTTATCGCAAGTAATCCGGTGTTTCATGAGCGCACGAAGCATATCGAGGTGGATTGTCATTTTGTTCGTGATTTGTTGCTGAAGAAACAGATTGTCACTCCTTATGTTCGGTCAGAGGATCAATTATGTGATATCCTCACCAAACCACTTGCTCGTGGTCCATTTTCTGATTTATGTAGCAAGCTGGGCATGTCCGATCTATATGCTCCTGCTTGAGGGAGGGTGTTAGAGTTATTTTATTTTGTTATTTTTCATATGAGGGTATACTAGTAATTGTGGGTGTATACCGTGTATTGCATATCAATATAAATAGACATGAGATGCAACCTAGGGTTTAAGACCCTTGCAATCTCCTTTCTCATATTCTCTCTTCTCCTACTTCCCCTTCTCCTCTCCATCTCCAGACTTCACTATATATATATATATATATATATATATATATATATATATATGGGTCGCGGTTGAGCTTCTTCTTTTTAGTGTTTACTATTTTCTCAAGCATGCTTACTTCTGTATATATACTTGTGAATTCAAGAATGCTTAGTTCATTTAATATATTCTTAAATGTCTAATCTCTATCTATAAAGTTTGGGATCTCCAAAACGAGTGACTTAGTTCTTGTTTCCAAGTTGAAGTATTTATTGTCTTGTTTCTACTTGTGGATTCTGATTTTTCAACTATAAAAAGAACTAGGAAATTTTATTAGTTAAATAGATAATTATATAACTTACGATACCCATACGATACGGCTGATACCGATACTGTTTGGCATGTCTCGATCTGCTACCAACCGTCCGATACAGACATATACCGATGTTGGGAGTCTCTTTTCTAGTCAATTCAACAGAAAAAAATGAACGAAAAAGACCAATCAACAAGTGTGTAAAAAATAGTAAAGTAGTAAAAGCATGTAAATGAAGAAAACATTTATCGCAAGAAAACCAATAGGTAAGGGTGACTATTATTTCATTCAATTCCAAAACTACTAAAAAACAACACAGAAAATACGTAAAATTATGCCTAAATGTATACAATTTTTCTTAAATTTTAATAATTGATTAATAAGGATTTGCTTTTCGATTCAAACAAATCTCATATTCCGATCCCAAACCGCTGATCCCTATACTCATAGGAAGGGTCCAATACCGATATTGCGAACCTTGCTTAGAAGTAAAACTTAATGGATGTTCTTTAAAGTTTCTTCTCATTTACGAATTAACTTGGAACATCTAAAAGCTATTAGTAACCTGTCTGAAGAATATCAAGCTCTGACCTATTTTCCTTCTTCTCTCATTATATGGAGGAAAAGGTCTGAAATTAACTTGAATAGGAGCATCACAAGCAAGCTTGAGAATTAGAAGGCATTGTACTAAATGATCGACTTTGCAAGTTAGACTTGGTTTTATTATTTTAACCCATTTTGATTATTTCTTATGATACCTTTTAATATATAATGCTTGGTTTTTTTGTTAATATTTTATATCGAGTTTTCCTTCTTTCAGTTTGAGTGCACCCACCATACCTATGAAGCACTGGTATTTCATGTAGGAAGGTGAACCTTTACTGTATTGTTATTCCTTGGGTACTCCTCGGTACATACCACAAATATATCAAGTTTTTAATTTACTTTTACTTCTATTTAATTTTGGGTATTTAGTGGATACTTCTTATATACTTTCATGGGAACTCTGACCCGGTAACCCGACTAACAACCCAAACATAAGTAAACTAATCCTAATTTTTTTCTAAGGGTGAGACAACAATGTGGGACATTGGTGGATGAATTTGATCCATTTGATTGTACTTGAGTTCTTGAAATTGCCAACTTGTCTCTTGGTGAACCTGATTTGGAAGCTGTATTGTCCATTGATGATGGTAATGACAATGAAGAAGGGGAGGGTGTTGTTTTTGCTACCTAGTTACAATGAAGATTAGAGACATGTTTTGTACTTTTGAATTTTTAGTCCAATTATATATATATATATATATATATATATATATATATATATATATATACACAAAAATGTTCAAAAACCAACCGGATGGTTTCATAACCTATGTTACAATCGTTGGATTTGGATTGCGAGGTTTATATTACACATGTATCTTTTAAGTAGATATTCTGACCTTTTAATCTCAACCTTGCAATCGAAATCCAACGGTTGTAACATAGATTGGTTCCATAATATAATAATGAAACCACCCGGCTCGTTCTCTCTCTCTCTCTAATATATATATATATATATATATATATATATATATATATATATATGCGTACTTGTATCTTGGAATTTTAGAAATTGTTGTATTGCCGTACCTATGCTTCATAGCACCACATATCATGTCCAGCACAAAAAAAAGAAAGGTCAAGTATGTGATCCGTTCCATTTGTATGAAACACGAACGTTGATGTTTTGACTTTTGAGTCTAATTATGAATTATGATATGGAATTTTGGTATATATATATATATATATATATATTACACCATCCGTAACGTGTACTCGAACCCGTGCCTATGCTTCATAGCACCACAGATTACGCCCAGCGCAAAAAGAAAGGTTTGAGTATGTGATCCATTCCATTTGTATGAATCATGAATGTAACTAAAATTCACTTCCAGACTGTTGTTGGAGTCTGCCCTTGGAAATGGGAAAGGCAACGGTAGTTTCGGCTTGAACATTCACAGCATCATTGCCCTTTTTCTCGTAGTGTGCCAGATAAAAGAATCTCTGATGAGTCATAATTTGATCCGAGTTGACTTCCGTGATAGTCTAAAATATCTTCATCTTAGCAATTTTTGTTCATCGTTTTTTATAGAGTTTTTTACATTGTTCATCATCTTGTAGAAGAGTGGTTTTTGTATGGGATCAGCCATTTGGTAACAATCTTATCCTTAATTTTGTTGTTGATATTTTAACCATGTTTTGGCAAGCATGAAGCAAATTGGTAGTGTAGAGTATCTGGTGGTTGCATTTGTCTCCTGAAGCTCTCTGTTATTTTAGGCTTCTTGAGAATCCTATGTCATCATTCTGGACATGTCAAATTGATGCGCAATTTTCTGTTTGTCCTGTGTTAAGGGCACTTGCCTTGCCATTACTATTTTTTCAGGAATGCTGTTTACTTCTACTTGTATAGGCATATGTCTATCACCTTATGACAGGCTCGCATCGTTTTCTTCTACAGGTACAAAAAGAAAATTTACGAGCTCGCAAAGGAGCACTTGGATGTAGATGATATCAGCGAGGTAATTAATGATTTAGTGAGAAGCATTGCCTATCCCAAATGTTAATCTCATTTATTAAATTAATGATCATTATGGAGCTATTTCTTTATCCTGTCCTATATAACTTTCTTTTGCACAATTTTGAGTGGATTTGAAAGGGTCAAGATATTGTGAAGTACAAAGTAGACAGAAAGTGATATTGTAATGAGATGAATTTTGTGAGGATGTGAAGGGGTTAAAGCTAATGTGAAGCACAATCTAGAAGTGGTATTGTTATAAGATGTGCACCTCTTACTCCCGGGTGCAGAAAGTGCTGTTCTCATAAGGGTTTGAGTTATATATATATATATATATATATATATTGCATACCTCAAAGAGTTGGGATAAAGCCATTTGTTGTTTTTGTTGTTCTTGTAGCAGATACTACAGGTTACGTCCCAGCAATTAGTGATAATCAGTATGAGTAATATTCCACTATCTGCATTGTGGTCCATTGCAGACTTGTAGATATCTCATCAGTATGAGTACTTACTATATATATATATATATATATATATATATATATATGGGTAAACGGGATATGAGCCATAGTGCTCATATTCCTACATGAGCCATTGCACATGTGGACCAATAGGAATAGACTTTCACATCCCATGTGCACCCATGTACACTAGTACACTCTATTCCTATTGGTCCACATGTGCATGGCGCATATAGGAATATATGGCTCATATCCCGTTTATCCTATATATATATATATATATATATATATATATATATATGAAGTACTCATTTGGCAAACCTCAAAGAGTTGGGATAAAGCCATTGTTATTTTTGTTGTTCTTGTAGCAGATACCTATGTTACATCCCAGCAATTGGTGATAATCAGTATGAGCGAGTATTATTCCACTATCTGCATTGTGGTCCATTGCAGACTTGTAGTTATCTCATCTTACATTGAGTGTCGAGATACAAATACATACACTCAGTTCCATAATTCTTTGATGATAATCACTAGCTCTATTTTAGCTATAAAAGACATTATTGTGATATGATGTACAGTCAGAAATAAACATCATCTGGTCAAGTCCCCGGATTCACATGCTGCAATAAATGACAAGTATTAGCACTAAAATTTGGATCACTTTGTTCCTACTATACATGTTGCCTATATACATGGCTGTTGAGTTACCTAAAGGGATCCCCTTGATCAGCTTGTCTGGCCTCCTAGCAGCCACGAACTTTGCTCCAAGAGTCGAGACTAGTAAAAGCTTCATTAAATTGTTAAAAATATGGTTTCCTCTAATCACAATTCGATAAGCCGAAGAAAAATCTTATTTCAGTTTGTAAACCGGTAAAAGTTAAACTAGAGGTACTATATTGACGTTGTCACACACATCATGTTCCGGTGAGATGCAATTTGTAGCTAAGTATGTTTGAAGTGGATGTTTCATGGTTATGGGTTAACCTTTATTACACTAGTACATCAAAGTTCAACACACAAGCATAAATATAACATCATGTCCTACCAATTAGGATTTTATTAAAGAATGGCATTCATTATACATATTAAGCTAACTAATAGAAATTCCATAAGTTATATACTTCTGTAGGTTTATTGTCAAGCCCAGGTCCATGGGCCCACCCAAAACATGACCTACACAAGGGTCTGGCTCTCAATGCTTCACCGTTTCGCTATTCACTTGCTAAAATGATTAACCTGGATGTACACATGAGACTCGAGCACTCGTACAAAAGAATACCGTGTTCTCATATTCTATCCAATATGGGACTATTTGAGATTTGACATTTATAGTATGTATATTGCCTACACAACTTTCTACAATTAATGGGTTCAACTATGTCAGCTTATGCATTTTATTTTCAGAAAATTTGATCATATGAAAGAAAATTTTACTAAATAGGTTGAAGAAAAAAATTGGAAAAAATTTAAACTAACGATGTATTCCGCAGGGGGAATCTGTGCATGCGCAGAGTCTGCCAGCCCGACTGACGGAATATGAGCATGGGTACTTAAATTTCTGAGCATGGGTACACAAAATGAGCATGGGTCACTAATCCTTCAATTAATGCAATTGTATATATACAGATGCAGATATAGGATTATACCTGCCTGCATATTGTGATATCATTTTCTATTTGTATAGAAACCTGGACGATTCAAATAATGTCCTATGGACAAGTGGCACCCTAAACAAAATGCAGAAATGTAAGTAAAGCACATACTATTCATAAGTACAACAGAAAATTCTTCTACTGAAATGATGTCAAGCATTCGAAAACATACTAGCAGAAATCTCACAAATAAAATAAGATCAATGTGGTATGAGAGTCCTAGAAGATCAAACAGATAGAAGAAACATTTTCTTAAGCAGAGAACAAACGTCACCTCACTGATGGGCTCCTTCAAAGCCTACCTTGTAACTCTAAACCTAATCCCAAGCTTCTCAAGCCGTCTCGAGAGAACCCGAACTATAGTAGCTGAGCTCCTTAAATCCTCTTCCACCTTCTCAATCCTTGAAAGCAAATCAACTCCGACTCCGTTCTTGGTATCTCTTCATATCCTCCCCCATTGTCTCCTTGGAAGTAAGGCCCCAACCACCACAGCAGATACTAAAAGAATAAACTGCCAAACCAAAGCTTTGCTTCCAAGATTTAAATGAAATTGTTTGATTACACAAGGAATCGACATACCTGCAGCACACCCAATTGAGTATATGGCGGCGGGACGATAAAGACCATTTCTGCAAACGAAAGGAAAGCTGCCAAGCTCAGCTTGCCCGGAACTTCTCTTTGTTGGCTCCCAACATTGACTTCACCTAAAATAAATTGGATTTTTACTTGAGTATTTTATTAAAATGCAGTCTTTTCAATATTCTTCTTAAAAGGTGGCTTTGCTATTACCAAATACAGTATATTAGCTTACTATAACAGAAATTTAAGTACCCATGCCCATATTCCGTCAGTCGGACTGGCGGAATAGTCGGTCTGGCTGAATATATTGTTAGTTTAAATTTTTCCAATTTTTTTCTTCAGCCTATTTAGTAAATTTTTCTTTTGTACGGATCAAATTTTCTGTTTCATTTTTACTTTTTTGTCTTAAGTTAGTGAAAAGTGTTACCGAGCAGCTCGAGCCCCTGTATCACTTATTGCCACATCGGTAACAGTTGGGAGCCTGAGGACTACAATCTTTTGGCACAACTTAGCTGTCACACTAAATATGTATGGAATAAAAAATGATCACACTCAAAAAACTAAATTATGTCACATATTAACAAAAAGTCTAAATTAAGTAGATATTATTTGGTCTTTGATGGGAAATTTTCTTTTCTATATAGCTGGTAGCCAATTGGTGTGATATTTCTACTTTTTCTGTTTTACAAGTTTATGCTGAAGAATAGAAAGAGGTATATCGGCTTATGACCATAGACTGCTTTTAGCAACTTTCTGTCCCTAATTATGTACAGTTTCCAGCTTTCTTATTTCCTTTATTCATGCAAGTAATTTTTGTTTAGCTTACAGTCATAAATTACTTTACACTACAGTATAAGATGCCTGAAGCATATGATCAAGATGGAGTTGTAAATCAGGAAAAAAGATTCGCTGCAGCAATCCAGCGATACAGGTTAGTTCAATTATAATTACCCTTTTGGTGCAGTCATTAATCTTTTTGGAACAACGTCAAATTTTATGCATATTTCTGCATGCTTACAGTAAATATGCTCTTATCCGAGAGGAAAGATGCCTGTAATTATGTTTGTTTTCTGAGTATTATTTGCTTCTATCTAGAGATCCTGGTGCAGGAGACAAGATGAACCCATTTGCGGAACAGGACGCATGGGAAGAACATCAAATTGGTATAGATGTTGCTCATCTTTAATTAGTGATTATGTCAATGTTCATGTTTTGAGCACACTTTGTAGTATTTGTGGTGTTGGTCAAACTTTAAATTTGTTTTTATTTCAGGGAAGGCAACGCTAAAGTTTGGCTCTAAAGATAAAAAACAAGCAGCAGATGATTACCAGTAAGTTCTTATGATTTTCTTCTTTATGTATGTGTTAGGGTTATTTTATTTTGTTATTTATCATATGAGGGCATAATAGTAATTGTGGGTGTATTGCATATCAATATAAATAGACATGAGATGCAACATAGGGTTTAAGGCTCTTGCAATCTCCTTTCTCATATTCTCTCTTCTGCTACTTTTTTTCCTTCTCCTCTCCATCTCCAAACTTTACTTGGTATCAGAGCATATATTTGAAAGTACTGTACATTCCATCCACGACAGGATCGATTGTCGTTCGTTGTTCGTGGTCGTTCGTGGTTCGTTTATGAGATCTACGGTTTCTACATATCTCCGTTGGTTGTTCGTCGTCGGTTGAGGTTCGTTGTGAGATCTAGGGTTTCAAAGACTTCGCCTTTCTGTTGCATCTGCAAGTATGATAGGGACCGAATTTTCTAGCGAGGTTAATAGTGGTGGTGGTAGCGGAGGTGGTTCTCCTTTTATTGTTATTCATAATAATGAATTAGGAAAGTCGATTACAGCGATGAAACTCAATGGTGCGAACTATCTTGCCTGGTTCAAGTATATCAAAGTGATGTTAAGGGCGAAGAAGAAGTTGAAGTTTTTAACGGAAGAACCTCTGCCTAAAACTTCTGCTGAGTATAAAGATTGAATGAGTGCAGATGCATACGTTTTGTCGTGGTTGTGGCATAGTATGTAACCACATATTGCTGCTAATGTTCAGTGGTGTGAATCAAGCAAACAGATTTGGGCATATCTGGAAAAATCATATTCGCAGAAGCAAAATGTTGTCCGTATCTATGAGTTGTACGGGTTATTATTTAATACAAAGCAAAATAGGAAGCCTGTGAATGAATATCCGGCTTAAAAGAAGACTTTGTGGGAGGAACTGCTTCAATATCATCCTGTTACTACTGATTTGAATGAAGCTCGGAGACAGAAGGAAGAGTCATGTTTCACTTATCCTAGCCGGCTTCGATTCTGCGCTCGAACCTTATAAAGCTCAAATCCTTGCTGGAGAGTAGTTACCTACGGTGGCAGATATTTTCTTCCGTCTCAATCGTTCCTTTCTGGGACAGAGTTCTGTGGTGCCGAGTACTGACTCTTCTGTCCTAGTTTCTAGTGTTGTTGGTTGTGGTGGTGGACGTGGTAGTGGACTTGACAGTAGAGATGGTGGTCGTAGTTTTGGTCGAGGAGGAGGCTGTGGTGGTAGAGACTATGGTCGTGGTGGTGGTGGTGGCCGTGGTCAACCACGGAAGTGTAACTATTGTGGAATGCTCGGTCATGTAGAAGACTATTGTTGGGACAAGTGGGGCAAACCAGAATATGCACATCAAGTGCATGATGAAAATATGCAATCCCAGGTTACCACTTATGCTCCCAGAGATGATACTTCGGGTTACAATTAGACTTCAACATCCGATACCTCATCTCCATTTGAACAGATTCTCCAAAAGTTGAACGCGCTTGCTAGTACCACCTCCCAACCTACTGCAACCATGGCACAAATAGGTAATCATGCTTTTGTGGCAACCCAGTCACCATCCACCTCTTGGGTCATCGACTCAGGAGCAAGCTCTCACATGTCTGGTATAACATCTCTCTTTCATAATCGTAGTTCCATGAAACATAATATTATCTTGGCTGATGGGTCTATTCGTCCTGTGCTTGAAAAATGTGTCATTCAATCTACTCAATCACTATCATTATTTGATTCATTATATGTACCTAATTTTTCATTTAATTTGTTATCCGTGAGCCAGTTAACCAAATCTCTTCAATGTTCTGTGACATTTTCTTCCAATTCGTGTATTTTTCAGGACCTTAGGACGAATAAGATGATTGGTTCGGAACATGAAAAAGATGGACTGTACTACTTGGATCTACCTGGAAAGGCCTTCACTTCTGTTTTCTTCTGTTTCTACTTCTCCGTTGCAGTGGCATTATCGTTTGGGACATCCGTCTTTGGCTTAGTTGCGTCAAGTTATTCCTAGTTTGAGTCATGTTTCTAGTCTTGAATGTGAGGCTTGTCAGTTAGGCAAGCATCACCGTAGTTCATTCCCTTGTCGTAGTGAGAGTCGTCAATTAGAGTCTTTTGATCTTGTTCATTCTGATATTTGGGGTCCGTCTAGAGTCAAAAGTCCGAAAGAATTTCAGTATTTTGTTATTTTTATTGATGATTATTCCATAATGACTTGGTGTTATTTAATGAAAGAAAGATCTGAGTTTCCAAATGTGTTATCTGCCTTTTATAATGAAGTCTATGTTCAGTTTGATAAATGTATCAAAATTCTGCTTTCTGATAATGCTTTGGAGTATACTCAATCTTCTGTGAACAGTTTCTGTATTGATCGTGGTATGATTCATCAAACCAGTTGTGTCCACACCTCTCAACAAAATGGTATAGCCGAACGCAAACATCGACACATTTTAGATGTGGTTCGAACTCTCATGTTTAATATGCATATCCCTAAACATTATTTGGCATATGTCGTTCTTACTGCATGTTATCTAATTAATCGCATGCCATCATCTGTATTAAATAACAAAGTTCCATTTACCATATTACATACAGATGTCGCACCTTTATCTTTATCTTCTCGAGTGTTTGGGTGTGTCGTTTTTATTCATAACTTGGAATCTAATCGAGATAAGTTGGCTGCTAGATCTTTGAAGTGTCTTTCTTGGTTATCCTTGTTCTAAAAAATGTTATCGTTGTTACAGTCCACAGTCACGCAAATATTATGTCAGTGCGGATGTTACATTTTTTGAGTCTATCCCTTTCTTTCCTTCAGGAGACCGTGGTATTCCTTTTACAACAGATTTGATATCTTCCATGTCACTTTCGGTCATTCCTGAATCAATTTTTGTCTCCATTCTCCATTTACAGGTTTATCAGAGATCCAAGGACAGGCCAGTGGTTCTGCAGAATTCAGCCTTCAACCAATCATCTTTCGTGCCTGAGGTTTCTGCTCCCATCACCACAGATCCAGATCTTCCTATTGCTCTCAGAAAAAGAAAACGCCTTTGTACCACAAAGAATAAGCATCACATTTCTAAATATGTTTCATTACACCGTGTTTCATTATCTTTTCATGCATTTGCTGTTTCATTGTCCTCTATTTCCATTCCCAAAACTTACAAGCATGCTATCCCATCTTCTGGTTGGAAAAGTGCACTGGATGAGAAGATGTATGCCTTTTATCAAAATCAGACTTGGGAGTTTACATCACTTCCTGTTGGAAAGCAGACAGTGGGTTGTAGATGAGTGTACACTGTTAAGTATCACCCCGATGGTTCTGTTGAGCGTCTCAAGGCACGGTTGGTTGCCAAAGGATATACTCAGACATATGGTGTGGATTATATGGAGACTTTCTCTCCCGTGGTTCGGCTGAATTCAGCTCAGATTCTTATTTCTGTGGCGGTTAATCACCAATGGCCTATATATCAGCTGGAAATAAAGAATACTTTCCTGTGGTGACTTACAGGAGGAGGTTTATATGGATCAACCACCGGGATATGCTGTAGCATAAAATGAAAAACTCGTATGTCGATTGAAGAAAGCATTATATGGACTGAAACAGTCACCTCGTGCTTGGTTTGACAAGTTTAGTTCTCATTCAGTATGGCTTTCGGCGCACCGCATTAGATCATTCAGTATTTTGTCATTCTTCCTCAGCAGGTATTATCGTGTTGATTGTTTATGTTGATGATATCATTATATCTGGGAGTGATCATGCTGGGATTGTCGACTTGAAGGCCTACCTTAGTCGTCAGTTTCATACTAAGGATTTGGGTCTTTTTCGATATTTTCTTGAAAGCGAGGTTGCTCGATCTAAGAAGGGTGTATCTGTCGTTACGCAAGTATGTTCTAGACTTGCTCTCCGAGACTGGGATGTTGGAGTGTCGGCCAGTTGAGACTTCTATGGATTATCATGACAAGCTTGATGCTGACAATGGAGAGTTATTTGAGGATGTTGGATATTATAGACGTTTGGTTGGCAAACTTATATATCTTACTGTTACTCGACCAGACATCACATATGCAGTTGGAGTAGTTAGTCAGTTTATGCATGTCCTTCGGCAACCACATTGGGAGGCTATCTCTCGCATTTTTTGATACTTGAAGGGTGCATCTGGAAAGAGTTTGTTGTATAAACATTTTCAGTTGCTTACGGTGACCGGGTTCAGTGATGGTGATTGGGCAGGCATTCGCAGTGATAGGAGGTCTACTTATGGCTATTGTACCTTTGTGGGTGGCAATCTTGTCACGTGGCTTAGTAAGAAGTAGAATATTGTGGCTCGTTCTAGTGCAGAGGCCAAGTACCGTGCGATGGCTCATACAGCTTCTGAGATAATGTGGGTGCAGTCTCTTCTTCATGAAATGGGGATTATGATTCCTATTTCGATGGAGATGTATTGTGATAATCAGTCGGCAATGTTTATCGCAAGTAATCCGGTGTTTCATGAGCGCATGAAGCATATCGAGGTAGATTGTCATTTTGTTCGTGATTTGTTGCTGAAGAAACATATTGTCACTCCTTATGTTCGGTCAGAGGATCAATTATGTGATATTCTCACCAAACCACTTGCTCGTGGTCTATTTTCTGATTTATGTAGCAAGCTGGGCATGTCTGATCTATATACTCCTGCTTGCGGGAGGGTGTTAAGAGTTATTTTATTTTCTTATTTATCATATGAGGGTATAATAGTAATTGTGGGTGTATTGCATATCAATATAAATAGACATGAGATGCAACATAGGGTTTAAGGCTCTTGCAATCTCCTTTCTTATATTCTCTCTTTTCCTACTTTTTTTCCTTCTCCTCTCCATCTCAAACTTTACTTGTATGGTGGTACATGTAGTTGTATTTCATTTCGTGTATATTCTTGATATCTAGCTTCTATAGGTTTCAACATTGAATGCATTACCATAAGGAGCTATAGTCACTCGAGTTTATAACCAGACATCCTTATCCTATAACAGAAATTGTACCCATCTTTTCGTGCAATTATATATTTTTTTATTATATAGGTATGTTTTTGAAGATGGAATAGATTTCATCAAGGAATCCGTGATGGATGGAATTCAGGTATTTTGAAAAACAAAAAACCTTCAACTTCATGGATTTAATATTTTACTTTTGGTACACCAAGCAAGACTTTTCATGTTGGATACATTTTCTATGAATAGGATGTGGATGAGATGCCTCCTGAGAGCCCCGACGCTCCAAGTGCAAAATCAATGTTACAGGTGCAATATTTTTTTTTTAATATTTGACAACAATTAATGGATGATTATCAGTAGCACTAATTAATATGGATCTTCTTGTTATATATGTATCAAATTTACTTCTTCCACTTCTATACAATTGCAGAACCATAATCTTTTAGTATGTTTATTTTCCCTTTCATTTTTGCAGGATGAGAGAAAAACTCTTCCCATCTACCCTTACCGAGAGGGGTTACTTCAAGCCATTAACGATTACCAGGTCTGTAGAGCTATAGCAATGAATTGTGTGCATGTCTAATGTATGCAGCAGGAAGGTACCTAGATATATGGTATACACCATGTTAGATGCATCTAAGATTCAATTTTAGAAGAAATCACTGACATCCCTATTGTGTACAATCTTACTTTTATTTTTATGCATGTTTACTGAAAATTTTAAATACTGGACGGAACTAAAAGATTGTACTGTGCTTACTGGAAAGGGTGTCCCTTTGGGTCAGTTTCTGTACGGCCCATTCTTGACTAGAACCATTCAAGCTGTAGTTTTCCTACTTGGTGCATTTGAGTTGTCTGGTGCATTCAAACATTATTACCTTTGTTGGTATGATTCTTCAGCAGAGATGATAGCAGCTATTCAGGAGGACGATCAGGATGAGCAAATACCCATATATGTATATTTAGGTTGATGATAAAAATAAAATCACCCAGTTTTGGGCTTCAGGATTACGTCGAATGTTTGAAATTTGGATAAGAAAAGCATTATCATTCAAATTGTTAGGACAATAGAAACAAATGATGCTAGAGGTATCATAATCTTAGACTAACGGAGGGAGTTTTTTTTATATATTTTCCTCCTGTAACTGTAAGTACGCTAAGGTGTAAAATATGATGGCTCAATTTAATGGGATAATTTTATTAATGAGTACACATATATATAGGAGATAGTCAGCCTCTCACTTATGAATCTATCCGATGTGGGACTAAAACAAAAGACCAATAATACTAATACTTAACACCCTCCCTCAAACTAGAGCATAGATGTCAATCATGCCTAGCTTGTTACCCAGAAAACGAACGCGAGAGCCTAAAAGAGACTTCGTAAAGATATCAACTATCTGATCTCCTGTTCTCACATGGCGAAATGTTATCACCCCCTTTAGATATTCATCACAAACGAAGTGGATGTCGATCTCAATGTGTTTCGTTCTTTCATGAAATATGAGATTGGTAACAATATGGATAGCTGATTGGTTATCACACCACATATCTGTTGTTTCCGATCCTGCTTCTTCTCCTAGCTCTTTTAGAAGATGCTGCAAATATAACACCTTTGCTGTGCCATGAGCAATAGCTCGGTATTCTACTTTTGAACTCAATTGTGAGACCATACTCTGTTTCTTGCTCTTCCACGACACTAAGTTCCCATCAATAGCCAGATATAGACCATCTATCTGTAAGACTCGCATTCCAGTCAGCATCTGTAAAGTACTCAAGATTAGTATGTCCCTGATTCTTCATCCGAATTACTTTTCTCATATTTTGAGCTAGATATAACACATGATCCTGAGAACTGTCTGCCAATGCAGAACTCGTGGAGAAGTCATAAATCTACTCACGACACTTACAACAAAGAAAATGTCTAGACGAGTCATGAATGCCAAGTAGTTGAGTTTTTCAACCAGCCGACGATATTGATTATGATTGGCCATTAGTATCCTCTCATCGGGGTTACTCCTGGATCCATGGGTGAGATTGCTCTTAGTTTGCATCATTCCTGCTTCAGTTAGGATGTCAAGCACATACTTTCTCTGAGACATTACAATGTCTTGCTTATCCCGTGTAACTTCAATGCCCAAAAAGTACTTCAATGCTCCCATATCATTGGTCTAAAACTGTTCATCCAGAAACTTTTTCAGCCCTGCAATTTCGTAACTGTTGTCCTCCGTAATCACAATGTAATCAACATAGACACCAAGTATTATCCGTTCGGCTGATGTCTGTCGGTAAAATACCGAATGATCCTTCTTTGATTGGCACATGCCAAACTGTAACGACGTGTAAATCGACCAAACCAAGCACGAGGTGATTATTTGTGAGCGTAGAGGACATTTCGCAGATGACACACTTTACCATCCCTTGCAACGAACCCAGGAGGTTGTACCACATACACTTCCTCTTCAAGGTCCCTATGAAGAAATGCATTCTTCACATCCAACTGAAGTAATGGCTAGTCATATCGAACAGCTAAGGACATGAGCACTTGCACAAAGGTCATCCTGGTAACTGAGGAGAAGGTTTCAAAGTAATCCACACCATAAGTCTGAGAATACTCTTTGGACACAAGGCGAGCCTTCAGGCGATCAATGGTGTCATCCGATTTCACCTTGATGGTGAACACTCATTTGCAACCTACTGCCTTCTTATCAGAAGACAAATCCACCAAGTCCCTTGTATGGTTCTTTCGTAGTGCCCGCATCTCCTCCTCCATAGAGGCATGCCAACTAGGATGTTGGAGGTCCTGCTCAGCAAATTGTGGGATCTGAATTTCGTCTATAGTAGCCACCAAGGACTGAGTGTGACTTACGAGTCCTTTGTAGTTATCAACATACAAAGGATGGTCACGACATGCACGACGGGAGCGAGTCGGTAAATAAGGCGGTGGTGAATCTGTGGAGCCGGATGAGGACTCTGATGACGACACCTGCTCTACAGTGTTGGGTATGTCTAGTGATGTTAGTTCTGATGGAACTTGTGTTTGCGGATCGTGGGACGGTGAGACTGGCTCGGTAAGGGAGGACACCCTTACGGACGGTTGCTGTGTTTGAACCGGATACAAGAGGAAGTTCTTATCTGGGTAAATTTTGGAAACATATTCTTTAGTTGGAGAGGATGAAGGAAACTTAGTCTCGACAAAGGTAACATCCCGAGACATAATATACCTCTTCAAACTTGAGAAAAAACGATACCATTTCTGATCCTTAGGATACCTAAGGAAAATATACTTGAGTGTCTTCGGATCCAATGTAGAAAGAGTAGGTCGAGTATCTCGAATATAACATAAGTACCCAAATTTTTTGAGAGGTAGATAAAATGACGTACGATTTGGATATAACCTAGAAAAATGAGTTGTCTTTGAAAACAACATATGACATACGATTGATCAGATAGCAAGCTGTAAGAACAACATCCGACCAAATTTTTTTGGGAGTACTAGCATGAACCATAATAGCTCGAGTTGTTTCCAAGAGGTGACGATTCTTACGTTCTGCCACACCATTTTATTGTGATAATGACAGAAAGTTTGACGGATAATTCCATGTCTAGCCAGATGGAAAGTGAACTCACGAGATACATACTCACGACCATTGTCACTTCGAAGACATTTAATAGAAACCCCAAATTGAATTTTTATTTCAGTATAAAAATTATACCAAATATCAAATAATTTGGAACGATTTTTTATTAAGTAGACAGAAGTGACTCGTGAGTTGTCATCAACAAATGAAACAAAATACTTGATCCCATCACATATTCAATAGGGCATGGAGTCATGGACCCCATACATCAGAATGTCACTAAATCAAAAAAAAGCCGAGACAACTTTATTCAAACTCGCTAGATAGGATACCCGATGATGTTTAGCCAGACTATATGACTCACAATAAAAATGAACTCGAAAATATAGAAATAAATATTTTTTAGAGAGCTTGGATAGATGGGTGACATAACTGAGAATGCAACTCAAACAGGTTAAGTGACACACCGACACAGACAACAGACGAATTCAATTCAAACAGATAGAAGCCTCCACTCACATGATCCCTATCGATAGTCTTTCCAGTCTTCAGATCCTGAAAAACACAATCATCAGAAAAGAATGTTACCGAGCAGTGCAACTCACGAGTAATCCGACTAATGGATAATAAAATAAATGGTTTTCAGGTGTATGTAAAACTGAAGTTAGTGGCAGACCGGAAGAAAGACGGGTATGTCCTTTTTCACGAACTTTCAGTGAATTGTCATTCGCAACAGTAATATCCATATATATATATAACCACACAACATACCTGCATTACTTGTCATATGATCAGACACACCCCCGTCTGTCACCCATTGCTTTGGTCTTACCACACATGTCGGTGAGTATCAGGCTGTGGATCTAGATGTAGAGGCTCCTCCATGTCGTTGAGCTTCGAATTCAGTGAATTCTGCATAGGTCTCTGCAGTCATTTGCACGAGTCACTCTTCATCATCATGAGCATGAGCATCCGATGCAACATTGGCAGTAGGAGCTTTGAGACACTGTCACTGAAAATGTCCAAGTTGACCACAATTGAAACATGTCCGCGATTGTCCTCCATCACGTCCGTTATTGCCTCGTTCACTATCATGTCCAGCATTCCGACCACCACGTCTACCACCACGGCCCCTACAGAATCCTCCACAAGCAGCGTCCAAGGCAGATCGATCCGTATGACACGAAAGTAGGCTTCCATCAGAGATGGAACCTCGGTCCCAGCAATAATCTGAGACTGTGCAGAGCCTGCATCAGGACGAAGTGAGGCGAGATACTCCATGACATAGGACTGCCGATGTTGAGTCCTCACCACATTGATATTTGTCGTCAAGGGTAACACGCGATCCACCTCATTAGTTAGGACCTTAAAGGTACGGAAGTGGTCCTTATGTGACTTGTTTCCTTGATTAGCTCAGTAGACACCGACAATCGAGTCATAGATACGAGACAAATCGCGCTTGCCATCAAACACAGCTGCTAGGACCTCCTATAATTCCTTCATCGAATCCGTGTTATGAACCATATCCTCGACTGATGGTTCCATTGAATTCATCAACGGGTGTAAATAGTCGGTTATCATCCGTCTTCCACTGCTCGTATGTGGGATCATCCACCGCTGGTGGGTTGTCAGTCAGATGCTTTGACAACCACATTTTTCGAAGCGTCTTCTCGACATTCTTGCGCCATGTGGAGTAGCCATCCGGACCCTCCAGTCGTCGATTGATAAGTCGAATCGATGAAATCGTTGTACCAATGTCCGATGTCCCCGCTACTGGTGTTGTCAGCACTGCTTTTCACCTCAATGTTCGACATATTTCAGGTTCTCGATTCGATTATCGTTGCGTCACGATCCGATATTCACATCAACCTCGCAAATGCACGATGTTCACAACAATGTCGCCAATACTGGTTCGCTCATTCTTGGCAGAGATCGAAGGTGGATCACACAAGACAGGACAAATATCCACACAAAACTAGTTTGCTCTCTGTTAGATCCTGATGTGGATGCCGGGCCAGAAACATAGATTCACACAAACAATCAAGTTTGCTCTCTGTTAACTCCTGATGTCGTTGTCGTGGTTCAGACAAACGATCACAGTTTGCCCTCTGAAGATCTCAACTCCAACAATTTTTCTTCTTTTAGATATGTTTTCTTTTTCAACTAGGATTAGGATTGGGGGGGGGGGGGGGGGGGAGCATGGTGGTTGTGAAGAGGGGGTTAGGGTTTGGGATGGGGTTTGCTCACATATGAGGGGAGGTTAGGGTTTGGCGACAGCTGTGAAAGGGTTAGGGTTAGACAACAATGGTGAAAGGGTTAGGATTAGGTAGCGGTGGTGGGTGTTGGTGGGGGAGGTCGGTAGGTGGTCTGGCGACAACGGTGGTGGGCGGCTAGGGGTCGGCATGTGGTCTGGCGGCAGCAGCAGGTCGTGAGTGGGGCGGAGGAGGGGTCGGTCAGGGTGGGGGGGGGGGTCGCTGGCTAGAGGTCGCAGGTGGGGCTGGCTGGAGGCCAGCAGTGGTGATGGGCGGGGAATAGAGGGATGGGGATGAGAGAGAGAGAGAGAGAGAGAGAGAGAGGTGTGGGGGTGGAGGCTAGTGTTAGTTTTGGCTCCGATACTATAGTAAAATATGATGGCTCAACTTAGTGGGATAATTTTATTAATGAGTGAGCGCGCGCACACACACACACATATCTCTCTCTCTCTCTCTCTCTCTATATATATATATATATATATATATATATATATATAGGAGAGAGTCAGCTTCACTTATGGATCTACCCGATGTGGAACTAAAACAAAAGACCAATAATACTAATACTTAACAGAAGGCACCATTAATCCGTCGGTTTGTGTGGTATCGGAGAATGGAATTGAGAGATCAAAGAATGGAGACATTTATAAGTAAGCGAACATGCAATTTGTTGGGTTGACAACCTTTTTGAACATGCAAATCTTAATTCTCTGAACGACCCAAATCAGAAAGCTCTCTGTCAACATAATTTGGATCATATGAGCATTGAGGCAATTTTTGAATGGTCTTATAATGTCTAGTTATTTTCCCCATTTGTGTTGTTTTCTCTCTGTTACATCTAATTATTAGTATGTTTCCTATTTAGGTATTATTCTATAAGCACAATTGTTAAGATCTCTCTTCTTTTTTAACAGGTTATTGTGATTGTTGGAGAGACTGGTTCTGGGAAAACTACACAGATACCTCAGTATCTCCATGAAGCTGGGTATACAAAGCGTGGAAAGGTACTTTCGCAAACCAAATTATGTCTGAAAATATACTTTTATCTCTCGTCATGTTATGATAGCATTCCACCTGTCAAAATAGGTATGCTGTCTGTCATTCTTGGGTCAGACAAAGAGTGCATCATCCTACATTCAATTTGGTTGTTTAGTTGTCTACATGGTTGTCAGAAAGTTGCTAATCGTGGCACTAGGAATTTTTTGTTGTCTTTGAACCTTTTATTTTCCACTCGTGTCTTTGGGAAAATGGGCTTTGACATTTCTTGGTTCAAAATTGAATTAATTGTGAGCCTAAAAGTATGAGGTTGCTTCTGCCGCACTTCTTTGCATCATTATCATCCATTGCAGCCATGGACCCATATAGTTAATGCCAAAATATAAATTTATGCTTCAGTCTCCATCACAATAGTTGTTGTAATTTTTTTTCTATTTCACTGTGATAGTGAAGTTAGTGTAGATTGTTATGATGCTTCCTTTGACGAGAGATTATCCTTGCTTTGCCCGAAAGTTTAGAATGTTGATAGAAAGAATTATAGCATCAAGGTCATGGATGTTGCATATAATCACAATGCTGGCTGATTAATTATTCCAGTAATGCTACTTCAGATTGCATTCATCGTTGGTGTATATCAAGCTTTACTTGCATGAACAAATTTAGCTTCATCTGATGTCCCAATCTTGTGTTCCTTGTATGTTTGAGGGATTTTAGATTTTACTTGGGAAAAAGTTTCACGATAACATTTCGTGACTAATCTATAGAAGCAAGATAAAAATGGCCATACCGGAGGTTGTATATAAGTTAGTAATAGTGCATCTGTGGATGTGGGAGACGGGTTGTGAATAATAAATTTAGCATTGCTTTTATGCTTGTCAGGCGCATGGGTGCACTAACTTAACAATATGGTCGGATCACTTAACAAAATTTGTATAATGAGATTTAAAGTGCGCTAAGATAGAAGTAGAGTAATGATAGAAGTTGAGTATACTGTTAATATGAAGTTGTTTACGTAAATCAGGATGTTGTAGGTTATCCCCGTTAGTTGTTTCTGCTATCTTTAAATGCAGCAGTATACTTTATTTAGTTGAAAGAGATATTATACATGTCCCAAGCGGGAGTAGACATAGGAAAACAGATTGTGAGTTGGAGAAAAGCAAACATTTGGACATTCATACAGGTTACCATCCTCATATCTGCCTTGGCAAGTGCTAAAAAGATCTCTGTGTGTATCCATATGAAACCTGAGTGTCCCTTCAACGAGCTAACTTTGATTAGTTATTTAATTTATGCATGTCTTATCCTCTCAGAGCATATGCTGTGCCAAGTAATCTTGCTAGGCCTCATGCTTCCAGTAAAAATCTCTCTTTTACTAGTTGCTGTTGAATAAATATACAATATTCTGTAATACTGTCATAACAAAATAAGTGGGTGATTGAACCCCTGTGAAAACGACCTTTATGTTCAAGGACCTGTTTAGGTGAAAGCATCGCTTGATACATTAGCCAGCCTTTCAGATCTACTATTGAAAGTACATACATATACTGTTCTGCATCTTTGTATGATCGACATCGACACCAACCATACTCTGTTTATTAGGTTCTTTAGATGACTGACTGGCTCGGTAGGCACAAGCATCATATTAGATCTTACGGTAGGCATTATCTTATCTGAACTTGTTTTTCTTTGAACTTGAATCGCATGTACCACCATTAGTGCTCTCCCCTTCACTCATTCGTTTTCAAGCAGTGGTGCTTATTGGCTAGTAATTAAACCTTCTTTCAATAGTGGTGGTGTCTTTGTCAGAGTTTTCAGATTACGTAGAAGAATTTGGGTATCTTGCATTTTGACCCCTATTCATTGCTCCAGATGTCATTACTTTGCCTATTGCAAGTACCATTGCTAGTGATCTTGCTCTTCCCTCTTCAGAGCCACCACATTGCAAGCATAAGTGGCTCTTAATTGGTTACACATTGACCACTACTGTGTGTCTTCTTAAGAATCTTCCTGTCCTGTAGGGCTATGCAGAAGAATTGAGTGTTGAAGTGCCATGCCATTCACAACACATTGTTTGCTTTGGTGGCTTTGACACCTCACTTAGTTAAAAAAAGTATATGAAGCTTTCTGTGATATAAATAACCCTTAAAGAGACTTGGAGGAAACATTTTCATGCTGCCACCAGAAGTTGGCGTAAAGGCTTTGTTGTACTCGTATTTTGAAGTGCTATGTTTCACTTTCTGTGTTTTGTGTTATTTTTATACGAGAGCTGATGTGGCTTATATTTGGAAACAGTTATCTTCACTAATGTGATTATTAGCAGCTGCCAGCTACGTCCCTTCGCATCCATTGTCAGAGTTATTCTTCTTGAAAAAAAATGAAGTACATACATATTTAACTTGCTTGTATAATAGTTGGACTAATCCTTATTCTGTTTTATCTATTCAAACATTTGTGTTACCTGATTACTTAATCATGGTTTTAAGGGTTTTACATTCTGGTCATCAGTTTTGTAGATGTGCGCTTTGTACTTGTTGCTTTGTATTCTATTCTTTAAATTTAGTAGGCGGGGGTGCCTGTAGGATGGTCTGGGCTAAGTTTAGCTCTTTTATTGAGACATTTGCTAAAACTCTCTCTCTAGGTTGGATGCACACAACCACGACGAGTTGCAGCAATGAGTGTTTCCGCTCGAGTTGCCCAGGAGATGGGTGTTAAACTTGGTCATGAGGTTTGCCACTTTACATGCTTTCTTTAAACCGTAATCCAGAGACCTTACCTTAATTTGCATGTAACTGAAAGTGATCAACATTTTGTAACATCCCCTTTTTGTTGTTTTATGGCTTTGATGCACAGGTTGGCTACTCTATTCGTTTTGAAGATTGCACCTCTGAGAAAACAGTTCTAAAATATATGACAGATGGAATGTTGTTACGGGAATTTCTAGGTGAACCTGATTTAGCCAGCTATAGGTAAAATATAAAAATCATTATTCATCGATAATGACGTGTGAATTTTAATATCTTCTTTTTCATGTTTCTAAATCAGTGTTGTGATGGTGGATGAGGCACATGAGAGAACACTTTCAACCGATATCTTGTTTGGTTTGGTAAAGGTAACTTAAACAAGTTGAAATTGACATTTAATATATATTCTTTGTCTTCTTTTAAACATCTCGCTGAGTGGTGCAATATGATAATTTTAACTCATTATGCATGTGCTTTATAGGATATTGCTTTATAGGATAATTTTAACTCATTATGCATGTTTGGTAAAGGTAACTTAAACAAGTTGAAATTGACATTTAATATATATTCTTTGTCTTCTTTTAAACATCTCGCTGAGTGGTGCAATATGATAATTTTAACTCATTATGCATGTGCTTTATAGGATATTGCTCGCTTCCGCAAAGATCTGAAGTTGCTTATTTCGAGTGCAACACTTGACGCCGAGAAGTTCAGTGATTATTTTGATTCTGCACCTATTTTCAAGATCCCGGGGAGGCGATATCCTGTTGACATACATTTCACTACAGCTCCTGAAGCAGATTACATAGATGCTGCTATTGTCACTGTTCTCCAAATACACGTGACCCAATCACCAGGTGATATTCTTGTATTTCTCACAGGCCAGGAGGAAATTGAGACTGTAGATGAGATATTGAAGCACAGAACAAGAGGTTTAGGAACAAAAATAGCAGAACTTATAATATGCCCTATTTATGCTAACCTTCCGACAGAGCTTCAGGCCAAGATTTTTGAACCTACTCCGGAGGGGGCAAGGAAGGTTGTTTTGGCAACAAACATCGCAGAAACATCATTGACAATAGATGGGATTAAATATGTCGTTGATCCTGGGTTTTGTAAGATTAAATCATACAATCCTCGAACAGGTATGGAGTCGTTGCTAGTCAATCCAATTTCTAAAGCATCTGCAATGCAAAGGGCTGGAAGATCTGGACGTACAGGACCTGGAAAATGCTTCCGTTTATATACAGCATATAATTATCATCATGATCTGGAGGATAACACTGTACCTGAGATCCAAAGAACAAACCTTGCCAATGTTGTGCTCACACTTAAAAGCTTGGGCATTCATGACTTGGTAAATTTTGATTTTATGGATCCACCACCATCAGAAGCCTTGCTAAAAGCCCTTGAACAACTTTTCGCACTTAGTGCATTGAATAGCCGGGGTGAGTTGACCAAGGTTGGAAGGAGGATGGCAGAATTCCCACTTGATCCTATGCTCTCCAAGATGATAGTTGCTTCAGAGAAATACAAGTGTTCAGAGGAGGTTATCTCCATTGCTGCAATGCTGTCTGTTGGGAATTCCATCTTTTATCGTCCAAAGGATAAACAAGTCCATGCGGACAATGCAAGGAAGAATTTTCACTCTGGATTTGTTGGAGATCATATCGCTTTGCTCAATGTAATTTATCATTGTTTCTTCTTGCATTTTCTACTGCAACACTTTATAGTCCAAAATATAGCAATTAGTATGAATCTCAGTATTTTTATGTTAAGCAGTTACAGAGTTTTTTGTTTTATCAGGTCTACAATTGCTGGAAAGAAACGGACTTCTCAACTCAGTGGTGCTATGAAAATTATATCCAGGTATCATCAAAGAAACTGGCGTGATTTGATTTTTATAGTATTTTTGTTAACATTATTTCACTTTAAAAGGTTCAGAAGGTTGCCTTTTGCATGTGGATCTTTTCCCATGCTATTATTCTGAAAGGAATATATATATATATATATATATATATATATATATGACTGGTGTAGTATTCCTCTGAAAATAAGGTCCGTCTCAGCGGTTGACGCCCCAAGTTTAGAACATGGGGTTTCCCTTTCCTAAGGGAGATTCTCAACTGCCTTGGTATGTTCCCTTGGCAAATTTTGAGAGTTTTGTTTAGTTTAAGAAGCTTACAATTAGTGTCTGAAGAGCTTATTAGAATTCTTGAGATGCTTGACCATTGTTATGAGTAGCGCCACTGATCTATCAAAATACTGCTGTCTAGACATTTTAATTATGACGAGAATGTTTACAAGGAGCCATCTACTTCTCCAGAAGTTGGTATGATCAAGCATTAAAAGTTAGAAGGAAATGACAATATGCAGAGCCATGTTTAATTCAGAACAAGCTTACACCTATTTCTGCATTATTTGGTTACCTGGTTACAATCAGGTCAGAGTTATGATGGCTGAATCATAGAGCAATCTGGCAAGCTTTCCTGTCACGGCTCATTTCTAGTTTGATTGATCTATTAAGGGTGCAATCACTCAATGTGAATCCTTTACTAGTCAGCTCATTTCAATCAGCCTATAGATTCAATCTCAACCTTCATGTGTGCATTGGAAACCAGGATGACGGATTGTAATTAGCATCTGAGTTTTAGATCACAGCTTGAGGGGGTATTAACTGAAGTGAAGGTTGAATGTGCTTTTATCTTTTATATCAACCATGTTACATGGACACGGATCCAACACGACATGTTTCAGACACGGTGAAAGAGATTTGGCACCTGTTTTGGTGTGTCCTAGTGTATTTTGGAGTGTTGTAGCGTTGTTAGAATCTGCTTAAGATAGTGTGGTTGTGTTTCCAATCTTTTTTTCGTAAGGTTGGTAGAGGCGGTCTTTGAGCCAGTAAGCTGTGCACAATATCCATGTTTATTTGTTTGAAATCACTATGATATATCTTACATGCTTAATGATCAACTTTTTGTAAATGGTGTTTCGTTAGATTTTTCTTTTAGGCTTTTAGTTTGTAATACGCAGCAAATTTGAAGTAGTAGTTCTATATTGTTATTTTAGCTCAGCCGTTTCTCCTATACCAATTGGTCTCTAATATCTCTAGCACGTTTCATACTCCAAACCTGGTAAGGTAATACACAGCAAATTGGAAGTAGTAGTTCTATATTGTTATTTTAGCTCAGCCGTTTCTCCTATATCAATTGAATTGTGTAGTGACATTTGCTAGTTTACCTTACCAGGTTCGGAGTATGAAACGTGCTAGAGATATTAGAGACCAATTGGAGGGCCTTTTGGAAAGAGTTGAAATTGAACCTACTTCGAACCCTGGTGATTTGGATGCAATAAAAAAGGCAATAACATCAGGTACGATCCGATACTTTATCAACATAATATGGTTGTCTTTTTGCCTGAAGTGATTGGCCCTAATATGTATGGCCTTTTAGGTTTTTTCCACCATTCAGCAAAGCTGCAGAAGTCTGGTGCTTATCGAACTGTAAAGAATCCTCAAACAGTTCACATTCATCCTAGTTCTGGCCTAGCAGAGGTAGTTTATATACAGTTTATGCATCTTAATCTGGGAGGCAATATATATATATATACATATATATATATATATATATATATATATATATATAATCGTCCACTGGCAGAAAATAACCAAGCCTTGCACAAACCTCTTATTCCTGTAGATCTCGTTTATGGAGATTTCTCGTCTATCTTAAAATATTCCAATTAAATTTGGTTAACCATATATCTGGTCACCAAGGAAATGTTTGCTTTATTTGTCTTGTTAATACAATCACAACTTAGAGGAGGGAAATTTATTGACCATGAATCAAAGCATGTAGATGGGAAATTTGTAATTCACATATTCATAATTCTGATAGTCTTATCACCTCCCTTGCAGTATCATCCACGGTGGGTTATCTACCATGAACTTGTTCTTACCACAAAAGAATATATGCGACAGGTAACCCATGTCTGCTCATATACTTGCCATTTTTTTTTTATCTAATTCATCATTTTTTTATTTCCATTCGAACTAAGTGATCACTGACATCATACATTGTAAATCTTTGTAGGTTATTGAATTGAAACCTGATTGGTTAGTAGAAATCGCACCCCACTACTACCAATTGAAGGATGTTGAAGATTGTAAGTAAAGGCTTTTCCAGCATAATGTTATACATTATTTCTCATTAGCACTAGCTAACCAATCTTCATTATCCAGCCGGAACAAAGAAGTTGCCGCGCGGTGACGGTCGAGCTGAAATGACGCAATAACATGATGTTCACTAATTTGAAGCATTCTTGCATCAATTCTTGGGTTAAAACTGCAGGATGAAATTGGCAGGCAACAATGTTGTGCACCTAGATAACAGTCCGTCATCATCCTTACCTGGTGGAGAAGCATTCACCAAAATGCATGTGTATACTGTTTGTAAACAAATTAGTAGAAAGGGGGAGGACCCCGTAGTCAAATTTTGCCAATCAAATATGTAATACTAGTTGAAAGTTGCATGTCTTTGATAGTGCGATTATGCTGTACAATATTAAGAGTTGTATAGTTTTGATGAGTCCCTAATCCCTTGATAGCTAGACTATGATGTACCGTTACAACACAATTTAATAAAAGAAACCCAAGGCACATTGATCAAACGATACAATATCCATTGTTGCTATGATTTTATTTGTTATCATGCCCAAAGTTTGATGTCAAGATGTTCTTGAGAGAGAGCTTTGGAATGTGTGATGCTTAGATGAAAAGGTTCAGTACCAACATACATTCCTATGATTTTTGAGAGATGTACCGGTATTTGAAACAAGTAACTGACAAGTCTGGTCTGTTTTATAACCTAAAAGTGGTTCTCTTATTATAATACTCTTTTCTGCTGAGGTATATTGCACTGTTAGACTCTTCTTATTAAATTATTAGCCATTCAGTACTAAGAGAATTTTGAACATCCAAAATGTGATACAGATCTGGAGAAAAGAAGAGAATTAAAATTTTCTTTCATATGAGTATATGAATGCAATGGTATAATCATAGAAAACAAATGGGAAGAATGATAGGCTTGTCACCAAATAACATGACAATAATGTATGTGTAAAAATTGAATTGATTTCATCACTACAAAGAAATTTAGACATTGCTTGCGAGAACATTTTTTTGATTTCATCACTGTTTGGGATCTTGAACTATTTTTTGGTTCATATTTTGTGGTAAGAATTGTAATAGTTACATCAAATATGTTCAAAAAAAGGTCTGATTGATCGACAACGAAATTCATGTTCTATATGTTCTATATAGTCCCAGTTCCTTATGCACCATGTAATTTATCAAATCCATTTTCAATTAAAACTGCATTAAGTGAGATGAAGTCTACTGTCAATCAAATCCATTTCCAAATAAAACTATCAAATCCATTTTCAATTAAAACTGCATTAAATGAGATGAAGTCTACTGTCATGGTAACCTGTCTCTTAATTAAACTCCTCACGTCTAAATTTCCTCCTATATTACATTTAATAAAAACAATTTATCTTCAGTTAAATATCATAAAATTTATAATTATTTGGAGACAAATATAAAACTAACAAAGTGTCATCTTCTTAAGTAAATAAAAAGAAAATTTAGCCAGCAAGTGGTCACACATTTGAAATGACTGTGTGCACTAAGCATTGTTGAAAAATCAAACTTTATAAAATTTATCGATAAATGGAAATGACAATTGACTCACAAATCAAATAATTTTTGGGATAAGCTAATATAAGTAACTATTTTGTCATAGTATACACGTCCGACCAACCTACAAGCATATCTATAGTAAGCATCAATCATGTCATTAGTCTAGAATATTTTTCATTTAAATACCATCCATTACTAAAATTTTGCAACGGGCAATCATAAACTATTGTAATTGTCATTTTTCTACAATACAACTATTTTATTTTGTTTACTATGACGCTAGGTCTCTAGTCTCTTAGTTATGAGACAATATGGCTTTTGAACATGACATTGTTGAATTTGGTGCACTTCTGTTGGACACATAACAGTTTAGTAGAGATCACAAGAAATCGAAAGGAAATTGATATCAAACTGAAGATAAACCGGAGATTCTTCTTGCATTCAAAGAATTGGATTTTTTCTTTTCTTTTTACAAGAATTCTCTCTCTAAACTAATATGGATTAAAATCTATTAACAATGGTTTACATATCTATAGAAGTCCTTATTAGGAAGCAACAAATTATGTCTTTTTAGATAATGAGCAGACAGAGAATTAGCTTATCAGAGCGTATCAAAGCATGTAATCTACCTACACAGGTCTCTCCTAAAAAATCTCCATACATTCTGTGTCATGGCTCAAGTTCTTTACCAACGAAAGCTGTCCTACGGTGGTCTTTATTGGCTTATTCTTCTTGTCAAGAAATGCAATTTAGAAATTCGAACTAGGATGAACTGGATATAGCTCAAGTGAAAAAAAAGGAATTTTTTTTTTTGGATGGGCCGAAGACCACCCCAGCCCCAAGTGGTTCCGCCCTTACTTCTAGTTTAGCATATTGTTTATATCTATTCTTTAAAAATGGTTCAAATAAGCGGTTTAAGCTATATATATATATATATATATATATATATATATATATATATATATTCTCACGTAATTTATTATTTTTAAAAATAAATAAATTCTAACTAATTTTTTTACTACCTAATATTATCTAACTATATCAAAATATTTCTAACTCATATAGTTAAAGTGGGAGGTATTCTACGTGGCTGGATGCATTTGATCAACAATTTTTTTTACCTGTACTAGTTTATGTTGTCATTTGCTTAAAACGTCTATTTTTTGAATGTTCGTTGGGTTAGTATTTCAAAAACGTCTATCTGAATTCCGAAATGAATAACTCATTAGAAAAAAAATGTTCATTCGAAGTGAATTTGATTCGTTCTGAACCATATTAAGTAAAAAATTAATATTAATATATTTTATTTACTAACATCTAACACTAATTAAGAATAAAAAATTATATTTAAAATATTAGTTATTTTTTGATTAGTTATTTGTTAGTTTAATCAATGTTTGGCCAAAGTTTTTTTTTCCTCATAAGTAATTAGTTTAGTATAATCAGTTATTAGTTATATAATTAATTTATTAAGAAAAAATAGAAAACAATCCACATCAGAGAAGTGGAAAGGTGAAAGAGAGGGAATAGGGAATGCAGATATTTTTATCTCCCCAAATCCAACCGACTTTACTTCTCTACCAAACATTCCATGATAAAATACTGATTATCAAACACACCCTTAGATGAAAAGGTTCAGTACCAACATATAGGGGTGAGCAACGGTTCGGTTCGGTTCAAACCGAACCGAATATCAAAAAATCGAAAAAATCGAAAATCGCTTTTTACAAAATCGAAAACCAAACCAAATTTGTAAAGACCGAAAAAAATCGAACCGAATTAAATCGGTTCGGTTCTCGGTTGGTTCGATTTTTTAGGTCCAAGTGGTGAGTATATTCCAAATTCATAAAAACCGAAAAAAAACCAAACCTAACTGAGAAAAACCAAAATTGTGTACCAAAAATAACAATAAACTAATTTTATACCAAGTGGTGAGTGTATACCAAATTCATAAAAATCGTTTTTTTTCTTTTATAATGTAGTGATTCGGTTTTCGGTTCGGTTCGGATTTCGGAATCCAAAACCGAAAATCGAACCGATAACCGAAATTAATCAAATGATAAAACCAAAATTCGAACCGGTTGATTAAAAACCGAACCGAATTTCAATTTTGGTCCGGTCCGGTTCGATTTTCGGTTAAAAACTGAGAATTGCTCACCCCTACCAACATACATTCCTATAATTTTTGAGAGAGGTACCACTATTTGAAACAAGTAATAACTGACAAGTCTGGTCTGTTGTATAACATAAAGTGTGCTCTTATTAATAATACTCTTTTCTGCTGAGGTATACTGCACTGTTAGACTCTTCTTTTTAACCATTCAGTAGTAAGAGAATTTTGAACATCCAAAATGTGATAGAACATCCAAAATGTGATACAGATATGGAGAAAATAAGAGAATATTAAAATTTTCTTGCATGAATATATGAATGCAGCGGAGAGAAATATAATACACTAGTTAGTTATAAGCCAATAATCTGCTTGAATATCCAAAATATGATACAGATATGGAGAAAAGAAGAGAATATTAAAAATTTCTTTCATGAGTATATGAATTCAGCAGAGAGAAATATAATATTAGCTATAAGCCAATAATCTCCAACTAACTAACCTTAATGCCTTAATAAATATTGTATAAAGAATAATGCGCAGAGAGAAATATAATAATCTTATTAACTATAATCCAAAAATCCACAAATAACATAAAACAAATTACGAAGAATGATCACTTAGACTTGGTTAGGGGATTTCGCTGCTGTTTTTAAAAAATTGGGTTAGGAGATTTCGCTGTTGTTTTTAAAAAACTGGATTAGAGAATTTCGCTGCAAAAAAAGCTGCTTTTGACAGCAAGTGGGATCCTCCTATCAAAAACAGTCAGTAAAAATTGAATTGACTTGTCAAATTTTTTTGGTAAACTATTGTTACTAAACAGTTTTGGAATACTTCCAAAAAAAAAAAAACAATATTCCAAACCGTGACTTAAGCCGAACATTCCAGTTTTCAGTCAAACTTGTTCCTTGCCAAATCACTTTGGATTTGTTACTAATTCATCTACGCATCTTAAATGATAATTGTAGCCAAATCTTTCAATATACATTTGCAAAAAATGATTGCTGGATTTCCTTAGTGTGGCGAATTTTTACTTTTTGAATTTGTTTGTTTCATATTTTGTGGTAAGATAAGTTTTATAACAATTACATCAAAGAGATTCAGAAAATTTATGGTAAGATAAGTTTTATAATAGTTACATCAAAGAGACTAAAAAAAGAAAGAAAAAAATAAAAGTGTTATTTATGAAATCTATGTACAATGATTAATTCAACATCAAGTATGGGTTTTAATTAAACTTCTCAAATATCACATTCAATTTCCTCCCATATCACATCTAATAAAAGCAATCTATCTTATACTTAAATAATCATAAAATTTAAAATTAATTGGACACAAATATAAAACTAACAAAGTGTAATCTTTTAAGTAAATAAAAAGAAAATTTAGCCAGCAGGTGGTCACACATTTGAAATGACTTGTGCTTAATGCATGTTGAAGAATCAAACGTTATAAAATTTATGAATAAACGGAAATGACAATTTGACTCACAAATCAAATAAATTTTTTGGCATACTAATATTAGTAACTAAATACAGTATACACGTCCGACCAATCTACAAGAATATCTATAGTAGCATCAATCATGTCATTAGTCTAAACTAACTTTCACTTAAATACCATCCATTACTAAAATTTTGCAATGTGCAATCATATATAAACTATTCTAATTATTATTTTTCTACAATACAACTATTTTATTTAGTTCACTATGACGCTAGGTCTCTAGTCTAGTTACGAGACATTATGGTTTTTGAACATGAAATTGTTGAATTTGGTGTTCTTCTGTTGGACACAAAACATTTTAGTAGAGATGACAAGCAATTCGAATGGAAATTGATATCAAACTGAAGAGAAACTGGAGATTCTTGCATTCAAAGAATTGGATTTTTTTTACAAGAATTCTCTCTAAACTGATACGGATTAAAATCTGATAACAATGGTTTACATATCTATAGTAGTCCTAATTAGGAAGCAACAAATTATGTCTTTTTAAATAATAAGCAGATAGAGAATTAGTTATCGGTAGTATCGACGGTTTCGGATCAGATTATCAGATTTTTTTTGTATCGAAAAATAAATAGTTATTAGTAAATTATTAATATTTTAGAAAATATATTTTATACATTTAGGTATAATTTTAAGCATTTTCAGTGTTGTTTTTTTAGTAGTTTTGAAATTGAATGAAATAGTAGTAGCCCTTGCCGATTGATTTACATACGATAGATACGTTTTTCTCTTTTACATGTTTTTTACAACCTTACTATGCTTTTACACCTTGCTAATTGGTATTTTTCGTTCAAATATTTTTGTGGAATTGACTGAAAAGAGACCTCTAATGTTGGTATCGATCAGTATCGGATATCAGTCGATATCAGTTCGAGACATGTTAAATCGTAACGGTATCGGCCGATACTGCAAACTATGCTCATAACAATATAATAGATTATGTCTTTTTAAATAATGAGCAAATTAAAAAACAATTGGGATAATAATGGTAGTAATTTGAATAATGAAGTTTAATTTTATGGTATCTATCTCATATTAGATATTGAGTAAATTGGTTAGTTTATATTATAGGACATATTTTGACCATTAAGTATTACTTGAATTAGATACACATAATAGATTTCAAGTACCATAAATATCTAGGAATTGAATGAAAAAGAATTTGCATTAGGATAATGGAGTCAGAAGATAAATATGAAATTTTCTAGTGAATGTTTATTTTGAGTTCGAGAAATTTTCTAAGGTCAAAGAACTAAATCTAGATAATACCATGAAGTAAAGTTATGAAAATAATAAGCAAGCTTATGGTAATAAGAATGGTTTAATGGAATTGATGATGGAATCATAAACTAGAAAGTCTTGAGGATAGACCGGGATATAGCGAGATTATGAGTTTACATTAAAAGAGAAATTTTAAGAACCTAAGTAAATGAGGGCATTCAAGGTTGATGGAGGAAATGAGATTTTGATCAAACGTTGATATGAGAGTTTGAAAATTTTAAGTAGAGTGGTTTTAACTCTGAATATTGAGAATTACGGAATAAAAATACATGATTTAAAAGATACAAATTTGAAGTATAACTAGATTATATGTCGTATCCATCATGATTATGCTAAAAGAAGAGAATATTGGTAGTGAAGTAGTTTGAATTGGAACGAGGATACTGGATATCAGAGAATAAATGATGTGTAACAAGAGACATGTAATGCGAGGTACGAGATACAAAATTTGACTCAGAAGTACATATTTGGTTGGATGGAAACATTAAAAATCGGACACGATGGATGTGAGAACTTGAATGTGAGGTAGAATTTGAGAAGATGGACTTCTCAACAGGCAAAGTTAAAAATTGTGTATCTATATGTCACGTTCCAGTCCCAAAATACGTAGGACTAGAAATACGTAGCGTGCCAGCCGTATGTATATGACAACTCCAATATGTTAAAAAAATTATAACACACACGTACGCTATAATATGAATAAATAATTCACAAGTGGAACATATATTGTCAACACAAGTCACATGTAGTGCCCCGTTTCTCCTATCCAGGGAGCACGACTAAGAAATACTTGGTATCGTTCGATCGGGATAGATTGAATCATGATTCTTTCCTCGTTATGGATTGGTTTTTTTGGAATCAGGTCCCATATTCAATGGATCGTGCCTCAAGGAAGGACTCGACGGCAGAGTCGAGAGGGGGCCTTTCTGTTGCGTTGGCTTCTTTGCCCGTTTTTGATGTCGCTTGGTTGCTTTCTTGTTGGTTTTGTAATTTGTGTTTTCTTGAACGGTTTCGATGGATTTCATTGCCTTCGTTCTTAGGATTTTGTATTTCGTATCGAACCCTTGGAGACTGAAGCAGGAGATATTGATCATCTGTTGGTGCGTGCAGGTGATCGTGTAGGCGACGCGCAAGCAGAGTCTTGAAGATCTCTCATTTTCTCTTCCAGTTCACCAACTTGTGAGTGGCTTTACTTCGATTAGCACACTTCTTCCAAGTCTGCATTCCTAATAAATTGACTCATTTGTGCATTCAGATCAACGATACCAAAAGAATAATTTGAGTCAAGATAAAATAAGAAGTAGACTTGAAACACTTGTAATGCTTGTCATATAAAACATCATACGGTCACTTTGTTGCGTGCTTGTTCGCTATACATGTAGCTATTTTGTGTTCAGTTATAGTTAGAACTCATTATCTATAACTGTTTAATGTATAGTGCAAATGGGAAATGTGATCACTGTGCAAGGTAGCCTAGACTATGAAAATACATGAAGTTTATTTACTTATATTGCTTGAAATGTGCTTCATTTGATAACTTAGTTTGTAGACGAGGCATGGTCTTGGACAACTTGTGCATAAGAGATGTCGTTCTATGAACGGTCGTCGGGGCACTGGGACCGCTTCGACCTGGGTAGAACAATTTGCTAGTGTAGTCCTAGCATTGGATGGGTCCGTGCGTCCGCCAAAGGCTAGCTACCCGAAGCGGAATGGCAGCCGATCCATCTCTCGTCCGACCAAGTGATTGCTATGTATGTTTAAACTGTGAAGACTAACTATGTCTTCGTGGCAGGGAAGTTGATGGTAAATTTTGTACATGTGGTTCAGACGGTACAGATAAAGTCACCGAACGGTGGCACATTTTGTTATGTCATTCCATTCTATCATATATATATATATATATATATATATATATAAAGAATTGAACTAAGACAAGATATAAAGATCACATAATAAAATGTTGCATGTTCACATGAATACGATGTCGATTTGGTATGTTGGGTTAGTTCGTCCTCACCGGTACTTTTTGAAGTACTGACCCTCGTTGCAGCAGGTTCCCTGAGCCGAGGCGATGCGGCGAGGAGCTGAAGCTTTCTCCAACCCTTCCCTAATCAAGGCATGTTCGTGTTGTGACTTTTGGGAGCTCAAGTACATAATCAAGAAAGGAGCTCGCTCTCACCTTTTGAAGCCACTAGGCGATGGTGTTGACTCGCACCCAAGGTATTTTGTGTTTCTAAAATATTAGTAAGGGATGTAATGTATGGATCGACTACCTTATTTTGCGTTCATGTTGTAAGCCCGTGCGACATCTTCATTTCTTTTGGGGTCAAGAGTCTGTAAACAGATGTTCATTATCAATAAAGAGAACTTTTATATATCTCAAAGTGTGATATCTTATTTGCGTACTCTGTTGCATTTGTTCTAAAGTATATCATTATGCCTAGTCCTTGTGCACGCGCGCCTTACGCGTGCACGACATCACGCCCGGGGGACGATTATCGATTTTGCGAGAATCGGGGCATGGCATATTGGTATCAGAGCATGGCTTCAGATCCTTTGACCTTCGTGTCAGAAAAGTTTCTTGAAATGACCCTGTCCCTCCCAGTTGAACCCTTGAATTCGCTTGGCCAAAATGAGATACGTTCCATACAGTGAGTCCATAATATATTTTGAGACTTGTAAAACCCCCTAATTTTAAATATTATAATTGTTTAATTAATTATTTAATTTAATTGCATTATTTCTTAGTTAATTAGAAAATAGAATTTAATTGAATTAATTACCTAGGTAACTACTCATCTAGATTTATGGAGCAAAACTATTAGTATTTTATCCTATTTTATTTTAGGGAACTTTGTAGAAGGATGATAGATTATTTTTATGTACTAATATATTTTTCTGGAATTTTATTACCATATATATATATGTACATGTATATGTAGATAAAGAGTAAAGGAAAAAGAAAAGAAAAAAAAATATTAAAAGAAAACCTTAATTCAAATCTTTTAACTAAAACACTAACTTAAGCCCTAAGCCTAATTCCCTGTGTAAAAATCTAACCCACAGCAGCCTTTCCTAAGCCTTAAACCCAAATTCAAATTCCCAAGCCTAACTAACCAGCAACCTAGACTTACCCGCGAGCCAGCAGCTCCCCCGCGGCCCAGAAGCAACGCCCTCACCCGCGAGCTATCCCCCTCACCCCGCCGATATATATATACATCTATTCTATATCCTATCCTAACCCTAGCCGCTGACTTCCCCACCCGACGCGACGCCAACCTCGAACCACCCACCGCACAGCCACCTGGAATCCAGCACCGCCGCCCGTGTCCACGCGATCGCGAGCAGTCTGCGACAGATTCGAGCAGCGACGTGCCCTACTTCAAGCACAGTTTTCTGACCTGTCGCTCGACCATTTTTGGATCCGTCTTCACCGGTATGATCATGACCTATCCCCCTCCCAACTCTGTTAATTAGTTTCCATCGATCAGTGTTTAACACTAGGTAGAAATTGAGACCAAGTTGAAGAAAAACCACATGTTTAAACTGTTATAAACTGTTTCGATGACCTATGTTTAGAGGCTGTTATCTTCCACCATAGACCTATGAATTTAAATCTACTTTTTGCTATATGAAGTCTATATAACCGAGATCATTTCCTGTTAATTAGATTATTTTATTTTGTGTTAAATTCAGAGATAAATTGGGTTGAGAATCATAAAAAATTTGTTTTTAAAATATTAGAATATACGATACGGAGCATGCCCCACCAAACGAGACTGCCCCGTCGTGTACCAATTGTACTGAAAGGCGCGTATGGTATGTCCTAATGTGAATTTTTTTACGGAAACTGATTTGGACGCGTGTGCGCGTCAGAATCAACCTGTATTAGTAAAAAGTCCCCGTATCGCGACTTTTGCAAAATACCGCACCATTTTGTGTACGCTCGTCAGAATGCGACGAAACTTACGCCATTGGATTCTTGGTATCACGCTGGTACTGTGACCCAAGTTTTACGCGATTCCGAGACAGTTGACCAAGCCGCCTATTCGCGGGCCCCACGGTTGACTTTAAGGGCGGATTTGTCGGCTCACCGGAATCCAAAATTGGACATACCGTTGAGTTCGTATTGACGTTTAGAATTTGTTTGACCTATAATTTATCCCATTTAGAGACCTTTATCTCTGGCACGTATTTCGATGCAAAGTGGGCTACATGTGGACCCTGCTTTGGGCCAAAATTATCGTTTTGCCCCTGTGTCCAAATTGGACGAAAGGGTAGTATTTTTTAGCTATCTCACTGATTCTGGAAACGTTGGTGATATTTATTTCAGCATCCGGAGACGTTTATTCGGAGGCCATAGTTTCTGATCCTGTGTACTTGACGTTTGGACACTTATACTATACAGATTGCTTGCCAGACAAGTATACCTTACCATTGTACTGTGATTTACATTCCATATGATGCATATATTTTATTTCTGTCATTTAGTTCATATATTTTAAATTGTTATATAAACTGCGTGTCCATGAATAACTTGGGTGCAACGACGGTGGCGTCGTATTCTGTTTTTATTTATATATATGCATGTTGACCTAGTTTATGAGATTACTCCATTATCATAAGGCATTCTTATGTTTCATTGTCCATGACACTGTTATTACACGAGTGTGAGTCTCATGTAGGACACGGACTTGCGTACTCGGCTAGCCACTGGTACGTATAAGACTTACGACGGATAGGGATAACTACCGATAGAAATTGCATGCTAGAAGACCTGGCAGTTATTTAGAGGTATCATCGTGTCATGGATGTGACATGCTTAGAGCATGGGGTGGGGAGAACAACAAGTAAGGCGTTTGGGCTCCTTTGTACTTTCCATGTGTAACCCGTACGCTCTGTCGGAGATGCGCGGTCATGATGACCACTATATATTATTATTATCAGGCGGCCTCTGAGGTTCAAAAGATGTCATGCTTTGTAGGCCCCTGATTCTCTAAGAGAATTATGCCAATCCCATTTTGGCCAGATAGCCCACTTGTTGGAAAGTTATTCTCAAATTGCATTCACATAGACGGTTAGGCAACCCATTGGATGTTTATTTTCAGTACTTTATTGGCATGCTTCTATGTATCTTGTTACGTCCCTCTGAGGACCTGGTCCCTTTCCAGGTATAGACGTGCAGGATTATCCACAGGAGTATGGACCCAGACCTGACGCTTCATACCAGACCGATGAGGTCTTACCTTCAGAGTACCTTTAATTCATCGCAGCTGATGGATATTCTAGTTGCTATTTCCTTTATTGATATTTATCTTATATTAGAGTTTGATCTCTTCTCTCATTTACTAGTTTTAGTATAGTCGATTGGCAGTGGATTTGTTTTCACCTGACTATCATTCTTTGATACTTCATATTTGAGATTCAGCTATTTATTCCTATTTCATTATTTATGCCGTGGATGAGATATAGATTGCGTGTGACTTGTGTTAATAGTATATTACCACTTGTGGATTGGATATTCATAATACAACATACGGATGTGTTATGGTTTTCATATATTGGAGTTGCCATATACATACGGCTGGCATGCTTACGTATTCCTAGTCCTACGTATTTTGGGACCGGGGCATGACATATTTTTGTGGTGGCCCATGCAGGTCCTCGAATATATTATCTCGGTTACGTTCCTGTACCGAACAAGCCTGCGTATAGGAATAGACTATAAGATCTCATCCACGCTTGACTAAAACTCATCTTCCCTTTCAACCTTCCTATTTAAATGCTTGTATCCTGTTTGATTCCTGTACTCCTTCTAATTGTTTCATCCACCTCTTGCAGAGAGATGGATTTGCGTAGTGGATGTACTACCGCTGGAGGCGACACACCTTCAGGAGTCAACGGCCAAACTCGAGGAGAGGCCTCAACGACCCCTAGACTTCCGGGGCCGGATGGACGAACTCACAATCCAGTTCCATCTGATCTTTCCGCATCGCCTAATGGGACTTTTTCGGTTTCATCGATACCACAGGATGGCCAGATACAGCTGTTCCAATTCTTCCAAATGATGATGCAGGAACAGAGACAACAGGATGCCATACTAGCTGTAGAGCAGAGGTAGCAAGCGGCATAGCAGAGGCGAGAATTTTTGGCAGCACTTGAGAGAATGGCTGCACAGGCAACTGTACCAGCCTAGGCACTAGTTCCAGTACCGCGAGATCGAGTTGGATCAGTCAAGGACTTTGTACAGATGGGCCCCAAGCCGTATAAAGGCACTGAGAGCCCAGAGGAGATCACAAACTGGATTACCCACACCCAAAAGTTGTTAGAAGCATCACAGTTGCCTACAGATCTATGGATGACAGGCGTAAGGACGCAGCTAGATGGTAACGCTCATCACTGGTGGGAATCAATGGAGCGCCAATTGGGTACGTTTCAGACTTGGGAATAATTCTTGGAGTGCTTTGAGAGGAAGTACTTCCCGGACACTGTAAGGGATGCGTTGTATGATCAGTTCCTCCATCTGGAGCAGGAGAATAAGACAGTTGACGAGTATGATGCAGAGTTTAGTCGCCTTAGTAAATATGGCGCTGCCCTGATACCGAATGACTTGGACAAGGCTAAGATGTTTCATCGCGGACTGACTCTGGAGCTCCAACACTACACCAGCTCACAGTCCCGGATCTTTTATGCCGAATTATTGACAGAAGCTAGGCTACAAGAGACTATCAGCAAGGGAAAGAAAGGTCAACTGAAGACACATCAGGGATCAACAATGACACAGCAAGGAGGGCCTATCAGACGTCCTTTGGCACAACAACAGCAACATCAGCACAGAGCAGGACCGTACCAAAATTCGGAGAAGCCCCATTGCAATTATTGTGGGAAACGTGGGCACATTTCGAGAGACTGTCGGACTCGCTTGGGATAATGTATGAGGTATGGTTCCGGACAACATATGGCGAGAGACTGTCCAATGCAGCAGGCATTGACGCTTCCACCGCCAATACAGAGGCTAGCACTTCTAGCACCGAAGTTAGTTCAGCAGATGACAAGACCAGGAGCACCTCGACCCCCAACAGCCGGAGGATTTCAGCGAGGACCACCGCTACCTACTCAGGAGGATCAGTTCACAAGGGCCAGTCATGGACTACCACAAAGGAATGGACAAGCTTTTGCACTAGAAGTGGATGACATGGATCAGGAGATTGATGTTATAGCAGGTATTACTCTTGCTTTTACTTTTTCTGCTGTGACATTATTTGATACGGGGGCCACCCACTCGTTCATATCTTCTAGTTTTATTGCCAAGCACAATATTGCCACTACATCTTTACCTAGTTGTGTTAGAATTCTCACTGGCGGAGGAGTTATACCTGTTAGTCGGATTTGTAGATCGTGTCCTGTAATAATTCGTGGCAGAGAGATGAATGCCCGACTCTTAGTCCTCTATATGCCAACTTTTAACATTGTGCTTGGGATGGACTGGCTAAGCAAGTACTACACTTTCTTTGACTATTTTGGAGGAAGCATTCTTTTTAATGTACCAGGCCAGCCGGAACTTGAGTTTGCACGAGGATCCACAGAAGCCCTTGATGGTGTTCAACTTGCAATAGATGACGTTATTTATCACCCCATCATTTCAGAATTCCAAGACGTCTTTCCAGAGGAATTGCCAGGACTACCTCTGGACAGAGACGTAGAATTCTCGATTGAATTGACACCGGGAGCAGCACCCATAGCGTCGCATGTTTATAGATTGGCAAAGAAGGAGATGGATGAGCTGAAGGCACAGTTGAAAGAATTAGAGGAGAAATGTTTCATCCGGCCAAGTGCATTACCTTGGGGAGCAACAGTATTATTTGTACCAAAGATGGATGGATCTGTGCGTATGTGCATCGACTACAGAGCCCTAAATGCAGTGACCATGAAGAATAAATATCCATTGCCACGCATTGATGACGTATTTGATCAGCTTAGTGGAGCCAAGGTGTTCTCGAAGATAGACTTAAGATCGGGATATCACCAGGTGAAGGTACGGAAGCAGGACATCCTGAAGACCGCATTCATGACAAGATATGGACACTACGAGTTCCTGGTTTTGCCATTTGGTTTGACCAATGCTCCAGCTATCTTTATGAACTTAATGAATCGAGTATTCCATTAGTATTTGGACCAGTTCGTGGTCGTCTTCATAGATGACATAATTGTCTATTTGAAGAGCTACGAGGAGCACGAAAAGCACCTGCGGATCATCCTAGAGACCTTGAGAGGAGAGCAGTTATATGCGAAGCTCAGTAAATATGAGTTTTTCTTGGACAAAGTCTCGTTTCTTGGGCATGTCATTACGGGAGATGGTATTTCTGTCGATCCAGAGAAAATTTTGGCAGTCGAGACATGGCCCGTTCCTAAATCAGCATCGGAGGTAAAGAGTTTTCTTGGACTTACGGGATATTACCGACGGTTCGTGGAGAACTTCTCAAGGATAGCAGCGCCTATGACTCGGTTGACGTGCAAGGACCAAGAGTTCATATGGACCGACGAGTGTCTACCCGCTTTCGAGGAGTTGAAGAAGCGACTGACCACAGCGCCAGTATTGACTATTCCAGCAGGATCAGGAGGTTATGTGATTTACAGTGACACATCGGGTTGGGATGCATATTGATACAGCATGGCAAGGTGATCGCATATGCATCTAGGCAGTTACGAGTACATGAGAAGAATTATCCAACTCATGACTTAGAGCTTGCATCCGTTGTTTTTGCTCTGAAGCTATGGAGATATTACCTATATGGGGAACGAGTGGAGATCTATACAGACCACAAAAGCCTCAAGTATGTCTTCACGCAGAAGAAGCTAAATATGAGGCAACGTCGATGGCTTGAGTTGATGAAGGACTTTGAGATAGAGCTACATTATCACCCAGGCAAGGCTAACGTAGTAGCAGACGTGTTAAGCCGGAAACCAGTAGCTTACTTCTTGACGACACAGAGGGAGTTATTGGAGAAATTGCAAGAACTTGGTATAGAAGTGGTATTACCTGGAGCAGATGGAACATTAGCCAACTTGCAAGTACAGTCATCACTAGTAGAGAGGATCAATGCAGCTTTGCCTACGAATGCCAGATTCAGGAGATTGAAAGAAAGGACAGAGGCCGGAGAGCAAACGGGATTGCGCATTCATGATGATGAAATATTACGATGTGGTGATCGTCTATATGTTCCCAATGGAGAGATTCGACAGGAGCTGATGGCAGAAGCTCATAGTTCGATATATTCTATTCATCCTGGAGGCACCAAGATGTATCGTGACTTGCGACAACACTTTTGGTGGCATGGAATGAAAAGAGAGAGAGCTCGCTTTGTAGCCAAATATCTAGTATGTCAGTAGGTGAAGGTAGAGCATCAGAGAATAGCAGGGCTAATGCAATCACTCCCAATTCCTGAGTGGAAGTGGGAGCACATCACTATGGACTTTGTCACGGGTTTTCCCAAGAGTCCAAGTGGGAGAGATGCTGTATGGGTAATAGTGGATCGACTCACCAAGTCCGCACATTTTTTGCCTTTTAGAGTTGGCCAATCTACATAAGCTTTGGCTGACTTATACATGAGACAGATCGTGAGGTTGCACGACATTCCAATCAGCATTGTGTCAGACAGGCATTCGCGTTTTACATCTCACTTTTGGAGAAGCATGCAAGAGAGTCTTGGGACTCGTCTGAAGTTCAGTACATCTTATCACCCGCAGACAGATGGGCAGTCCGAACGTACTATTCAGACACTGGAGGATATGTTGAGGGCTTGTATGTTAGACTTTGGAGGATCATGGAAGGACCAACTACATCTTGTGGAGTTTTCTTACAATAATAGCTATCAAGCGAGCATCCAGATGGCTCTGTTTGAAGCATTGTATGGAAGAAAGTGTAGGTCTCCCGTGTGTTGGAGTGACATGGGAGAACGTCAGATTCTGGGACCAGAGTTGGTAGTCAACACCGTAGAGACAGTGAAGAAGATACAAGAATACTTGCGAGCAGCGCAAGACAGGCAGAAGCAGTGAGCAGACCTTCACCGTCGTCCCTTGGAGTTTAAAGAAGGCGATCATGTCTTCTTGAGGATATCACCTACTAGAGGCACTATTCGATTCAGAGGGCATAGCAAGTTGAGCCCAAGGTATATTGGACTATTTGACGTGCTAGAGAGAGTGGGAGAAGTGGCGTATCGACTGGCACTACCACCTTCACTCGAAGGAGTACATGATGTATTCCACGTGTCGCAACTTAGGCGATATATGGCAGATAGCAGTCATGTTCTCGACCACTCTGAGATCACCATTGGGCCGAGCTTGTCATACCAAGAGCAACCCGTGGGGATCCTTGATCGTTGAGATAAATTGTTGAGGAATAAGTCTATTCCTTTGGTCCGCGTGGCATGGAAGCATTACGCGCCAGGAGAATCCACTTGGGAGCGCGAGGACGACATGCGCAAATGTTTTTCGTATTATTCGTAGACCAAGATATGAATTTACTTTGTTCATTTCTACCCTATACCATCCTTGATTTTCTATCGTGGCTTAGTTTTAATTTCGAGGACAAAATATTGGGTAGAATATAAAACCCCCTAATTTTAAATATTATAATTGTTTAATTAATCATTTAATTTAATTTCATTATTTTTTAGTTAATTATAAAATAGAATTTAATTAAATTAATTACCTAGGTAACTACTCATCTAGATTTATGGAGCAAAACTATTAATATTTTATCCTATTTTATTTTAGGGAACTTTATAGAAGGATGATAGATTATTTTTATGTACTAATATAATTTTTAGAATTTTATTACCATATATATATATATATATATATATATAGATAAAGAGTAAAGGAAAAAGAAAAGAAAAGAAATATTAAAAGAAAACCTTAATTCAAATCCTTTAACTAAAACCCTAACTTAAGCCCTAAGCCTAATTCCCTTTGTAAAAATCTAACCCACAACAGCCTTTCCTAAGCCTTAAACCCAAATTCAAATTCCCAAGCCTAACTAACCAGCAACCTAGACTAACCCGCGAGCCAGCAGCTCCCCCGCGGCCCAGAAGCAGCGCCCTCACCTGCAAGCTATCCCCCTCACCCCGCCGATATATATATACATCTATTCTATATCCTATCCTAACCCTAGCCGCTGACTTCCCCACCCGACGTGACACCGACCTCGAATCACCTACCGCGCAGCCGCCCAAAACCCAGCGTCGCCGCCCGCGTCCGCGCGATCACGAGCAGTCCGCGGCAGATTAGAGCAGCGACGTGCCCTACTTCAAGCGCAGTTTTCTGACTCGTCGCTCGACCGTTTTTGGATCCGTCTTCACCGGTATGATCATGACCTATCCCCCTCTCAACTCTGTTAATTAGTTTCCATCGATCAACGTGTAATACTAGGTAGAAATCGAGACCAAGTTGAAGAAAAACCACATGTTTAAACTGTTATAAACTGTTTCGATGACCTATGTTTAGAGGCTGTTATCTTCCACCATAGACCTCCAAATTTAAATCTACTTTTTGCTATATGAAGTCTATATAACCGAGATCATTCTTTGTTAATTAGATTATTTTATTTTATGTTAAATTCAGAGATAAGTTGGGTTGAAAATCATAAAAAACTTATTTTTAAAATATTAGAATTTGCGATACGGAGCACGCCCCAACAAACAGGACCGTCCCGTCGTGTACCAATTGCACCGAAAGGCGCGTATGGTATATCCTAATGTGTGAGTTTTCACGGAAACTGATTTGGATGCGTGTGCGCGTCAGAATCAACCCGTATCCGTAAAAAGTCCCCGTATCGTAACTTTTGCAAAATACCGCACCATTTTGTGTACGCTCGTCGGAATGCGACAAAACTTGCGCTATTGGATTCGTGGTATTACGCTGGTCCTGTGACCCAAGTTTCATGCGATTCAGAGACAGTTGACCAAGCCGCCTATTCGCGGTCCCCACGGTTGACTTTAAGGGCGAATTTGTGTTCGGCTCACCGGAATCCAAAATTGGACATACCGTTGAGTTAGTATTGACGTTTAGAATTTGTTTGACCTATAATTTGTCCTATTTAGAGACCTTTACATCTGGCACATATTTTGGTGCAAAGTAGGCCACATGTGGACCCTACTTTGGGCCAAAATTACTGTTTTGCCCCTGTGTCCAAATTGGATGAAAGGGTAGTATTTTCTAACTATCTCGCTGATTCCGGGAATGTTGGTAATGTTTGTTTCAGCATCCGAAGATGTTTATTCGGAGGCCATAGTTTCTGATCCTGTGTACTTGACGTTTGGAAGCTTACACTATACTGATTGCTTGCCAGGCAAGTATACCTTGCCATTGTACTATGATTTATATTCTATATGATGCATGCATTTTATTTCTTTCATTTAGTTCATATATTTTAAATTGTTATATAAATTGCGCGTCCAAGAATAACTTGGGTGCAACGACGGTGGCGTCGTATTCTGTTTTTATTTATAGATATGCATGTTGACCTAGTTTATGAGACCACCCCATTATCATGAGGCATTCTTATGTTTCATCGGCCATGACACTGTTATTACACGAGTGTGAGTCTCATGTAGGACACGGACTTGCGTACTCGGCTGGCCATTGGTACGTATAGGACGTGCGACGGATAGGGATAACTGCCGATATAAATTGTATGCTAGAAGACCTGGCAGTTATTTAGAGGTATCATCGTGTCATGGATGTGACATGCTTAGAGAATGGGGTGGGGAAAATAACAAGTAAGGCGTTTGGGCTCCTTTGCACTTTCCTTGTGTAACCCGTACGCTCCGTCGGAGATGCACGGTCATGATGACCACTATATATTATTATTATCAGGCGGCCTCTGAGGTTCAAAAGACGTCGTGCTTTATAGGCCCCTGGTTCTCCGAGAGAATCATGCCAATCCCAATTTTGCCAGATAGCCAACTTGTTGGAAAGTTGTTCTCAAATTGCATTCACATAGACGGTTAGGCGACCCATTGGATATTTATTTTCAGTACTTTATTGGCATGCTTCTATGTATCTTGTTACGTCCCTCTGAGGACCTGGTCCCTTTCCAGGTATAGAGACGTGCAGGATTATCCACAGGAGTACGAACCCAGACCTGACGCTTCATACCAGACCGAGGAGGTCTTACCTTCAGAGTACCTTTGATTCATCGCGGCTGATGGATATTCTAGTTGCTATTTCCTTTATTGACATTTATCTTATATTAGAGTTTGATCTCTTCTCTCATTTAGTAGTTTTAGTATAGTCGATTGGCAGTGGATTTGTTTCCACCCGACTATCATTCTTTGATACTTCATATTTAAGATTCAGCTATTTATTCCTATTTCATTATTTATGCTGTGGATGAGATATAGATTGCGTGTGACTTGTGTTGATAGTATATTACCACTTGTGAATTGGATATTTATAATACAGCGTACGTATGTGTTATGGTTTCCATATATTGGAGTTACCATATACATACGACTGACATGCTTACGTATTCCTAGTCCTACGTATTTTGGGACTGGGGCGTGACAAGACTGATACAAGTTACTTTTCTTTGAAGGAACAACCTCAGAGCCGGATGCACAAGCGCAGATGGTGGCGCAAGTGCAAGGGAGCAGTCCTGGCACATCGGACAACTCAGGAAGTCTAGCTGCCGCACCCTCTGTCGATCCATTCGAACGGATGATGCGTTTGATGAAAATGTAGCAGAGACATGCCGACTTACGTTAGAGCCAATTTGAGTCCTGGATTGAGGCTCAATTTCTGGCGCAGCGGACTCAGGCCAAAGCACAACAGAAGCAAATAGATACCTTACAAATGATTGTGACGACGCTCTTCGTCAGCAACCATTCTGCATCAGCGGTCGTCGCGGCAGTGCTAGTTGTAGCCGATACCGCGGGACCTCAGGACTCTCTGGAACCTCCGCCCTCAGACGAAAAGGGTCCCTTCCGGCAAATATCAGAGTTCAAAAAGATGTGTCATACAACCTTTAAGGGGACTGAGGACCCCTCTGTGGCGTTGGATTGGTTGGTTGAGTTAGAGGACCACTTTGAAGTACTTCGTATGGATAAAACAAAGAGATTTGCTTGCGCTCAGCTTCAATTCCGTTTAAACGCACATGATTGGTGGAATGTACACAAACAAGCGATGCTGAGTGAAGACGACAAGATGACTATCTCTTGGTCTATGTTCCGTAAAGCCTTCGAAGAGGAGTACCTTTCATCCGTCGTCCATCGCGAGAAGGAAGACGAATTTACACATCTGCTACAAGAAAACATGACAGTACGACAATACGCCTCAGAATTCAACAGGCTTGCAAAATTTGCTATGTCTCATCTCTGTGATACCGAAAGTCGAGCCCGAAGGTTTGAGATAGGACTGCGACCTTCCATTCGAGCCCACCTCGTCATCCCTCAGTACTGTACCATGCGTGAGTCCCTAAACCATGCCCTCCCTAGAGCCGCAATACTCTCCAGTTCGCACCGGCGCTGTTCAAAATTTCAATCACAAGCGCCCTAGCAACACGGAAGGTAACAACGCATCCAAGCGCCCCAACAACGGCGGTAATCAGATGCAAACCCAGGGAGAGGCAGTGAGCTCGTCTGTCACTGATGTAATCGTGTCGGACATATCGCTCGAAAATGTTGAGTATTTAATGGATCATGCTTTAAATGCGGTCGCCAGGGGCATATGGCAGTGAACTGTCGGGAGGGAGGACCAAACCAACAGAAGCAACAAAATTGTACGCCTCAAGATTAGGGACAAGCACCTCGAGAGAACCAGATGGTACCGCAGAATGCTTAAGGCCGGGTCTATGCTCTGACCCGGGAAGAGGCGTTTGCATCAAACACGACGGTGTCAGGTATATTACTTTTCAATAATGTACCTGCTCGAGTATTGTTTGATTCTGGTTCCACACATAGTTTCATTGCGGCAGATTTTGCCGTCGAGAACACTTTTTCTATAACACCGCTAGGCCTAAACCTTAGCGTCCATACTCCATCGGGCGTGGATTTGCCGGCTAATTTAGTTTGTCGTGAATGTAACATTTGCATCGGGAAAAGAAAATTATCACTAGATGCGATAGTCTTAGACATTAGGAACTACGACATCATTCTGGGGATGGATTGGCTCGGCGCTTGCTCGGCTACCATTGATTATGCAGAAAAGAAAGTCGTGTTTTGTCTATCTGGCGAGAACGAATTTTACTATACGTGCAGTCCACAGTTGAGAGCGTCGAATGCCTGTATGGTGATCTCTGCAATGTCTGCTTGTCGGATGATACATTCCGACTGCAATGGGTACTTGGCGTCCGTTCGAGACACACAGCAAGATTGCGCAAACATTGAGTCTATTCCCGTTGTGGCGGATTTTCCTGATGTGTTCCCCAACGAGTTGCCCAGCGTTTCGTCCATTCGAGAGATAGAGTTCACTATTGATACATTTTTAGAAACTCGACTAATTTCCAAAGCTCCGTATTGAATGGCCCCGGCATAACTAAAAGATTTAAAGATTCAGTTGCAAAAATTGCTAGATTATGGGTATATTCGTCCGAGCATATCTCCGTGGGGTGCGCCTGTATTGTTTGTAAAGAAAAATGACGGCTCATTGCAGCTCTGTATCGACTATCGTGAATTCAATAAGGCCACTGTTTGAAACAAGTACCACCTTCCCAAGATCGATGACCTCTTCGATCAACTGCAAGATGCGACGATATTCTCGAAAATTGATCTTCGCTCGGGTTACCATCAACTCAAGATTAAACCGCGGACGACGTGCCAAAATTAGCCTTTCACACTCGCTACGGCCACTATAAGTTTTTTGTAATGCCATTCGGATTAACCAATGCCCCCGCCGCCTTTATGGACTTAATAAATTGTGTGTTTCGGCCGTATCTCGACAAGTTTGTAGTAGTATTCATTGATTATATCTTGGTGTACTCGAAGAATGGGGTGGAACATGCAGAGCACTTGCGGACCATACTACAGACTCTTTGGGACAACAAGATATATCTGAAACTGAGTAAGTGTGAATTTTGGCTGAGCAGTGTATCTTTCCTCGGGCACATCGTTTCCGCGGGAGGTATTTCAGTTGATCCAAAGAAAGTTGAAGCCATCGTCGAGTGGAAGCGGCCTACATCCGTTAGTAAAATTCGAAGCTTCCTCGGGCTAGCGGGCTACTACCGACGTTTCGTAAAGGATTTTTCCAAATTAGCATCACCTATGACTCGCCTCACACAGAAGGGAGTCACGTTTGAGTGGTCCGCCGATTGTGAAGCCTCGTTTGAAGAGTTAAAGCATCGCCTCACCTCTGCCCCGTTACTTTCACTATCAGACGAGACCTCGGGATTCCAAATATTCAGCGACGCGTCAGGGCATGGCTTAGGGTGTGTACTCATCAGCAGGATAGGGTGATAGCCTACACATCCAGACAACTGAAAAAGCAAAAGAAGAATTATCATACGCATGACCTGGAGCTAGCGGCAATTGTGTTCGGGCTAAAATTGTGGCGATACTACCTCTATGGAGTGGCTTACCGAATTTACACCGATCACAAAAGTTTAAAGTAACTATTTACCCAAATGGACCTCAACCTACGACAGCGGCATTGTCTAGAATTATTAAAAGGTTATGACTTGACGGTTGACTACACACTTGTTAAGGAAAATATTGTAACGGATGCGTCGAGTGGAGTGTTTGCGAAATCCATGTCCGTTGATCGCAGGTTACAAAGGAACTTAGAGGAAATGGGCATTAAACTCTGAATTCGATATTGCGACGCACGGGTTGCTTAGATGCGATTCGTACCCAACCTGTTAGAGAGGGTCACATCTACTCAGAGGGATGACCCATTCTTAAGAAAAATGCGCGAGCAGATTATAGTAGGGAAGGTGAGGGACTTTGCAGTAGATGAGAATGGAGTATTGCGAGTTAAGGGAAGGCTACGCATCCCCAATGACTCAGAACTCAGAAAGGAAATTCTTGTGGAAGCTCACTATGCAGCCTATACGGTCCATCCCGGGAGCACAAAAATGTATAGAGACCTTCGCACTATTTTCTGGTGGCACGGCATGAAGAAGGATGTGGCGCTCTTCGTGTCGTAATGCATAACCTGTCAGAGGGTGAAAGCAGAATATTAGAGATCGGGCGGAGAAATACAGAATCTTGCTATCCCAGAATGGAAGTGGGAGCACATAAGCATGGACTTCATCGTTGGTTTGCCAATGACGCAATGGGGGAACAACGCAATCTGGCTCATCGTCAATCGGTTGACCAAGTCAGCGCACTTTATTGCCATAAAAGCTACTTGGAGAATCGATCGCCTTGCCCAGACCTACCTTGATGAGATAGTTCGGCTGCACGAAGTGCCAGTTTCTATAGTATCAGATCGGGACAGACGATTCCTATCACATTTTTGGGAAAGCCTTCAGTCAGCGATGGAGACCAAGTTGAAGTTCAGCTTAGCCTACCATCCTCAAACAGATGGCCAAATAGAATGGGTGAATCAGGTACAAGAATATATGTTGCGCCTCTGCGTAACCGATTCGAAGTCAAGTTGGGACATCCACCTACCGTTGGTCGAATTTGCATACAACAACAATTATCAGTCCAACATCCAAATGGCTCTGTACGAGGCTCTATATGGGAGGAAGTATAGGTCACTGATCTGCTAGGATGAAGTTGGGGAGCGACAAATCTTTGGGCCGGAACTAGTTGAACAAACAGTCCAAAAGGTACGGTTGATCCGAGAGCGACTAAAAGTAGCACAAAGCCGGCAGAAGAGCTATGCCGACATTCATCGATGATCCCTTGAGTTCTCTGAAGGAGACCATGTGTTTCTAAAGGTATCACCCACGCGAGGGGCCATGCGATTTGGAGTGAAAGGGAAGATAAGTCCGAGTTTCGTTGGGTCGTTCAAAGTTCTCAAACGAGTCACTTCGGTTGCCTATCAAATTGTATTGCCACCAGCCCTGTCAGAAGTGCATGATATTTTCTATGTGTCACAGCTTAGAAAGTACGTGCATGACCTGAACCACGTGGTAGACTTCGGTCAGCTGGATCTGCAGGCAGACTTATCGTACGCCGAAGAGCCCGTTCAGATCTTAGATCGTAAAGAGAAGTAGTTACGGAATCAGGCAGTCTCGCTAGTGCGCATTCTTTGGCAGAACCACTCGGTCGAGAAATCGACCTGGGAACTCGAATTAGACATGAGGAAAAAGTTTTTCTTATTATTTCTTAGGGGTAGGTTCTATTCCTAAGTTTCGAGGATGAAATTTTTTGTTAGTTGGTTAAGATGTAGTGCCCCGTTCTCCCTATTCGGGGAGCGCGGGTAAGAAATACTTGGTATCGTTCGATCAAGACAGATTGAATCAAGATTCTTTCCTCGTTATGGATTGGTTTCTTCGGAATCAGATCCCATATTCAACGGATCGTGCCTCAAGGAAGGACTCGACGGTAGAGTCGAGAGGGACCTTTTCGTTGCGTTGGCTTCTTTGCCCGTTTTTGATGCCGCTTGGTTGCTTTCTTGTTGGTTTTGTGAGTTGCATTTTCTTGAACGGTTTTGATGGATTTCATTGCCTTCGTTCTTAGGATTTTATATTTCGTATCGAACCCTTGGAGACTGAAGCAGAAGATATTGATCATCTGTTGGTGCGTGCAGGTGATCGTACGTCGCAAGCGGAGTCTTAAAGATCTCCCCTTTTTCTCTTCCAGTTCACCAACTTGTGAGTGTCTTTACTTCGATTAGCGCCCTTCTTCCAAGTCTTCATTCCTAATAAATTGACTTATTTGTGCATTCCGATCAACGATAACAAAAGAATAATTTGAGTCAAGATAAAAGAAGAAGTAGACTTGAAACATTTGTAATTCTTGTCATATAAAACATCATAAGGTCACTTTGTTGCGTGCTTGTTCACTATTCATGTAGCTATTTTGTGTTCAGTTGTAGTTAGAACTCATTATCTATAACTGTTTAATGTATAGTGCAAATGGGAAATATGATCACTGTGTAAGGTAGCCTAGACTATGGAAAATGCATGAAGTTCATTTACTTATATTGCTTGAAATGTGCTTCAATTGATAACTTAGTTTGTAGACGAGGCATGGTCTTGGACAACTTGTGCACAAGAGATGTCATTCAACGAATGGTCGTCGGGGCACTGGGACAGCTTCGACCCTGGTAGAACAATTTGCTAGTGTAGTCCTAGCATTGGATGGGTCCGTGCGTCCGCCAAAGGCAAGCTACCCGAAGCGGAATGGCAGCCGACCCATCTCTTGTCCGACCAAGTGATTGCTATGTATATTTAAACTGTGCAGAATAACTGTGTCTTCAAGGCAAAGAAGTTTATGGTAAGTTTTGTACAGGTGGTTCAGACAGTACAGGTAAAGTCACCGAACGGTGGCATATTTTGTTATGTCATTACATTCTATCATATATATAAAGAATTGAACTAAGGCAAGATAGAAAGATCACATAATAAAATATTGCATGTTCACATGAATACGATATCGATTTGGTATGTTGGGTTAGCTCGCCCTCACCGGTACTTTTTGAAGTACTGACCCTCGTTGCAGCAGGTTCCCCGAGCCAAGGCGACGCGGTGAGGAGCTGAAGCTTTCTCCAACCCTTCCCTGATCAAGGCGCATTCGTGTTGTGACTTTTGGGAGCTCAAGTAAATAATCAAGAAAGGAGCTCGCTCTCACCTTTTGAAGCCACTAGGCGATGGTGCTGACTCGCACCCAAGGTGTTTTGTGTTTCTAAAATATTAGTAAGAGATGTAATGTATGCATCAGTTATCTCATTTTGCGTTAAGTTGTAATCCCGTGCGGCATCTTCATTTCTTTTGGGGTCAAGAATTTGTAAACAGATGTTCATTATCAATAAAGAGAATTTTTCTATATCTCAAAGTATGATATCTTATTTGCATACTCGGTTGCATTTGTTCTAAAGTATATCATTATGCCTAGGCCTTGTGCATGCGCGCCTTACGCGTGCACGACATCATGCCCGGAGGACGATTATCGATATAGTTAAAATCGGGGCGTGACATCAAAAGCAACTATATCTCATCCATAAACACAAGTAAGGAATATCAAAATAAATAACTGAAGTCTCAAGTATGAAGTAGTAAAAGAATAATAGTCGAGTGGAGACAAATCCACTACCGATCGATTCAATCAACTAAAATGATAGAGCAGGACGGAACTCCAATATAAAATAAATGTCAAATAAAGAAACATCAGCTAAAAGATCCATCAACTATGAACTAGTCACAAGTACTCAGAGGGTAAGACCTCCTCGACAAAGAATGATGCGCCAGGTCCCGGTCCGTAATCCTGTGGATAATACTGATCGTCTATACCTGAAAAGGGACCAGGTCCTCAAAGGGATGTAACAAGATACAGAAAACAACATGCCATAAAATACTGAAAGTAAACATCCAACATGGTCGTCTAACCAGTCTATGTGATATGCAATTTAAGAATAATTTTTCGTATATGGACTAACTGGCTAGATAATAGGATTGGCACAATTTTTTCTGAAAATCAGTGGCCTACAAAGCATAATGTCTTTCGATCATCAGAGGTCGCCTGTAAATAATATATATGGGTCATCTGACCACGTATCTCCGGCGGAGCGTTCGGGTTACAAAAGGAAAACGTGTAAAGGAGCCACATATGCTTACTCATTGTTCTTTCCACCCAATGCTACTAACGTGTCACATCCATTACACGTAAACACCTCTAGTAACTGCTAAGTCTACTAAATATGGTATTTCTATTAGTAGTTATTCCTTATCCATCGTACGACCTTTATGTACAGGTGGCCAGCCTATCATGCTAGTCCGTGTCCTACATGAGACTCACACTCGTGTAACAAATGTGTCATGACCAATGAAACATAATGATGCCTCAACTCATGGGGTGGTCCCATAAAACTATATCAACATGCATAATATAATAAAGGACAAAAGACGATGCAACCGTTGTTTGCACCCGTCTTTCTTGGATGCACAATTATATATATAAAAAATAAATAGAAATAAACAACAAAAAATAAATATGCAGCAAATGAATGTAACTAAACAGTACTATGGCAAGGTATACTTGTCTGGCAAGCAATCTGTGTAGTATAAGCATCCATATGTCAAGCACAAGGAACCGGAAGGTAGGAACTCAGAATGAACGTCTCCGAACGCTGAAATAAATATCACCAACATTTTTGGAATTAGTAAAATAGTCAAAAAACTCTACCCTTTAGTCAAATTTGGACACCGGGGCAAAACGATAATTTTGGGCTAAAGCGGTGTACATATGTGGCCTACCTTACACCGAAATACGTGTTAGAGGTAAAGGTCTCTAATTTGGACAAATTATAGGTCAAAAAAATTCTAAACGATGATACAAACTCAATGGTAAGTCCAATTTTGGATTCCGGTGAGCTGATCACAAAATTGCTCGTCAAGTCAAATTGTGGGGCCCGCAAATAGGCGGTTTGGTCAACTATCTCGGAATCGCGTGAAACTTGGGTCATAGGATCAGCGTGATACCACGGATCCATTGGCGCAAGTTTTTTCGTGTTCCGACGAGCGGTTACAAACTTATAGGGTATTTTATAAAACATCGATATAGGAGACTTTCGACCGATCCAGGTTGATTCCGGCGTGCACACACACATCCAAATCAACTTTCGTGAAAGTTCAAACATCAGGGTATATCATACGTGCCTTTCAGTGCAACTGTTATACGATGAGGTAGTCCGGTTTGTCGGAACGCACTCCGTATCGCAAGTTTTCCAAGTTTTTGAACCATAATTTTTCTTGGTTTTGGAATTTGATTTTACAGAAATTAAAAGAAAATAAAAAAAACTAAAATAAGGGTTTTAAACTTGGATAGGTTGTTTAAAAGTCTGATCATACGGATTTTATAATTACGCACTAATTTGGGAGAAAATCGATCATGAACATGGGAGTTTGGGGACAATTTATGAACTGTATTGGAACATATTTTGACCCACCTTCCGATTTAATTTTATCCTTCTACAAACAGTTTAAAATCAAACAACTTGAAGGGATTTGTTGTGCTTCATGTTGTGAACGCAACAAAAGAAATAGATCGAGAAACAAGTGAACGTGTGAGGAGAAATATTACTGCAAAGTAGGGGTCGTAGGGCTGAATTTGTTGCGCGCAAGGGCGGCACGGGAGGCACTGCTCCGATGTGGCGGCGGCATTTCTGGTCGGGGATGGTCGCTGGGGTGAGGTGATGGCGGCAGCGGTCTGGAGTTAGGGTTAGGGTTTGTTTTAGCTTATATATATATATATATATATATATATATATATATATATAGAGAGAGAGAGAGAGAGAGAGAGACGAAAGGGGGGTCAGGGTTTGCTGAGGGCCTTACGGATGTGGGTCTGAGTCGCGGGTCAGGGGGGATGGGTAGAATGCTAAGGATTAGATTAAGGTCTAGGTTAGGACTTTGGTTAGTGTTAGGATTTTGGGTTTTTCTTACTTTATTTTGTTATTATTATTTTCTTTTCTTTTGCCTATAGAAATATGTATGTATAGGAGGAAAAATTCTAAAATAATCCTAGAAAATTTCTAGCACTTTACTAAATTGATTTTACAATAAAAAAAGTATTATAAAAATCCTTGTAGTTATTGGTTATAAATAAATATCTTTAATAGTCAAAATAATCAAAGCTACATTATTTATTTTTGCTAAGTTAATAACTAAAATAAATATTGACAGTTAAAGAAATAAGATGTTAAAATAAATACTAAAAAATACAAATTAGGATTAGGGGGTTTACATTATACCTTACAGAGTTTATAATTAATGATAGAGGACCATAAGATTAAATGAAAACGGTATAAAGATAAATATTGGAGGATAAAAGAGAGTGAATTTCCAAAGAGTTTCATGATTATAAATGTTAAGATCGAGAGACTAGATGGATGTAATAGAGGTTACCAAATCAGGGACTGTGTAACTAATATAAACTAGAGGTTTTAAGATTGATATATGAGAAGTCATGATTACGCCATTCTTATTATTTTCATAACTCTTACTTCATGGTGTTATCTAGATTTAGTCCTTTGACCTTAGAAAATTTTGCAAACTCAAAATAAACATTCGCTAGAAAGTTTCGTATTTATCTTCTGACTTCATTATCCTAATACAAATTATTTTCCATTCAATTCCTAGATATTTAGGGTACTTGAAATATATTCTATGTATCTAATTCAAGTAATACTTAATGGTCAAAATATGTCCTATAATATAAGCTAACTAATTTACCCAATCTCTAATGTTAGGTAGATACCATAAATTAAACTTCATTATTCAAATTTCTACCACTATTATCCTTTTTTTTTAGTTTGCTCATTATTTAAAAAGACATAATCTATTCTATTGTTATGACTTATGAGTAGCACCATTGATCTATCAAAATACTGCTGTCTAGACATTTTAATTATGATGAGAATGTTTATAAGGAGCCATCTACTTCTCCAGAAGTTGGTATGATCTAGTATTAAAAGTTAGAAGGAAATAACAACATGCAGAGCCATGTTTAATTCAGAACAAGCTTTCACTTATTTCTGAATTATTTGGTTACCTGGTTACAATCAGGTCAGAGTTATGATGGCTGAATCATAGAGCAATCTGGCAAACTTTCCTGTCACGACTCATTTCTAGTTTGATTGATCTTTTAAGGGTGTAATCACTCAATGTGAATCCTTTACTAGTCAGCTCATTTCAATTAGCCTATAGATTCAATCTCAACCTTCATGTGTGCATTGTAAACCAGGATGACGGATTGTAATAAGCATCTGAGTTTTAGATCAGCTTGAGGGGGTATTAACTGAAGTGAAGGTTGAATGTGCTTTTATCTTTTATATCAACCATGTTACATGGACAAGGATCCAACACGACATATTTCAGACACGGTGACAGAGATTCGGCACATGTTTTGGTGTGTCCTAGTGTATTTTGGAGTGTCGTGGTATATCCGATACGTGTGTCCGACATGACACAACACTATAAATTTTGGAGTGTTCGTGCTTCTTAGTATATCAACCGTTAGGGATGTAGCATTGTTAGAATCTACTTAAGATAGTGTGGTTGTGTTTCCAATCTTTTTTTCGTAAGGTTGGTAGAGGCGGTCTTTGAGCTAGTAAGCTGTGCATAATATCCATGTTTATTTGTTGGAAATTACTATGATATATCTTACTTGCTTAATGGTCAACTTTTTCTAAATGGTGTTTCGTTAGATTTTTCTTTTAGGCTTTTAGCTTGTAGTACACAGAAAATTTGAAGTAGTAGTTCTATATTGTTATTTTAGCTCAACCATTTCTCCTATATTAATTGAATTATGTAGTGACATTTGCTAGTTTACCTTACCAGGTTCAGAGTATGAAACGTGCTAGAGATATTAGAGACAATGAAGTTTGGAGATAGAGAGGAAAGAAAGAAAAAAGTAGGAGAAGAGAGAATATGAGAAATGAGATTGCAAGGATCTGAAACCCTAGGTTGTATCTCATGTCTATTTATATTGATATACAATACACCCATAATTACTATTATACCCTTATATGATAAATAACAAAATAAAATAACTCTAACATCCCCTCTCAAGCAGGAGCATATAGATCAGACATGTCCAGCTTGCTACATAAATCAGAAAATAGACCACGAACAAATGGTTTGGTGAGGATATCACCCAATTGATCCTCTGACCGAACATAAGGAGTGATAATCTATTTCTTCAGCAACAAATCACGAATAAAATAATAATCCATCTCGATATGCTTCGTGCGCTTATGAAATATCGGATTACTTATGATAAATATGGTCGACTGATTATCATAATACATCATCGGAATAGGAATCATAATTCTCATTTCATGAAGAAGAGACTGCACTCACATCATTTCAGAAGCTGTATGAGCCATCGCACGGTACTCGACCTCTGCACTAGAACGAGCCACAATATTCTGCTTCTTACTATGCCACGTGACAAGATTGTCACCCACAATAGCCAGAAGTAGACTTCTTATTACTGTGACTGCCTGCACAATCAGCATCCCTGAACCCCGTCACCGTAAGCAACTGGGATGGTTTGTACAACAAACCCTTTCCAGGTGCACCCTTCAAGTATCGAAGAATGCGAGAGATAGCCTCCCAATGTGGTTGCCGAGGGGCATGCATAAACTGACTAACTACTCCAACTGCATATGTGATGTCTGGTCGAGTAACAGTAAGATATATAAGTTTGCCAACCAAACGTCTATAATATCCAACATCCTCAAATAATCTCCCCTGTCAGCATCAAGCTTGTCATGATAATCCATAGGAGTCTCAACTGGTCGACACTCCAATATTCTGGTCTCGGAGAGCAAGTCTAGAACATACTTGCGTTGTGACAGATACACACCATTCTTAGATCGAGCAACCTCGATTCCAAGAAAATATCGAAAAAGACCCAAATCCTTAGTATGAAACTGACGACTAAGGTAGGCCTTCAAGTCCACAATCCCAGCATGATAACTCCGTGATATAATGATATCATCAATATAAACAATCAACACGATAATACTTGCTGAGGAAGAATGGCAAAATACTGAATGATCTGATATGGTGCACCAAAAGCCATACTGAATGAGAACTGAATTGAACTTGTCAAACCAAGCACGGGATGACTGTTTCAGTCCATATAATGCTTTCTTCAATCGACATACGAGTTTTTTATTTTCTGCTATAACATATCCCGGTGGTTGATCCATATAAATCTTCTCCTATAAGTCAACATGCAAGAAAGCACTCTTTATGTCCAGCTGATATATAGGCCATTAGAGATTAACTGTCACAGAAATAAGAATTCGAACTTAATTTGTCACGCCTCGATTTCACTAAGTCGATAATCGTCCTCCGGACGTGATGTCCTGCACGCGTAAGGCGTGCGTGCACAAGGCCTAGGCATAATGATATACTTTAGAACAAATGCAACAGAGTACGCAAATAAGATATCACACCTTGATATAAAGAAAAGTCATCTTTATTGATAATGAACATCTGTTTACAGACTCTTGATCCAAAATAAGAAGATGACGCACGGCCTTACAACTTGGACGCAAAATGAGATAGTCGATCCATACATTACATCCTTTACTAGTATTTCAAAAGCACAAAACACCTTGGGTGCGAGTCAGCACCATCGCCTAGGAGCTTCAAAAGGGAATTGCAAGCTCCTTTCTTTAGTATGTACTTGGGCTTCAAAAGTGCAGCACGAACACATCCACTGATTCGGGAAGGGTTGGAGAAAGCTTCATCTCCTTGCCGCAGGGGAACCTGCTGCAACGAGGGTCAGTACTTCAAAGAGTACCTGTGAGGGCGAGCTAACCCAACTTACCAAAATCGATAAAGAATTCATATGAGCATGCAACATTTTTATTATGTGATCTTTCTATCTTGTCTTAGTTCAATTCTTTGTATATGATAGAATAAAATGACATAACCAAATGTGCCACCGCTCGATGACTTTACTTGTACCGTCTGAACCACCTGTACAAAACTTACCATGACCTACCCTGCCACGAAGATATAGTTAGTCTGCACAGTTTAAATATACATAGCAATCACTTGGTCGGACTAGGGATGGGTCGACTGCCATTCTGCCTCGGGTAGCTAGCCCTCGGCGGATGCACGGACCCATCCAATCCTAGGACTACACTAGCAATTTGTTCTACCCGAGTCGAAGCGGTCCCAGTGCCCCGACGACCGTTCGTAGAACGACATCCCTTGTATACAAGTTGTCCAAGACCATGCCTCCTCAACCAACTAAGTTATCAATTGAAACACATATTCAAGCAATATAAGTAAATGAACTTCATGCATTTCCCATAGTCTAAGTTACTTGTATAATGATCCCATTTCCCTTTGCACCATACCTTGAACAGTTATAGATAAATAATTCCTAACTACAACTGATACAAAAATAGTTATGTGTATAACTGACATGCACGCATCAATGTGATCGTTTGGAATTCTGTGTGGCAAGCATTATTAGTGTTTCAAGTCTACTTCTTCTTTATTCTGACTCAATTTTATTGTTTTGGTATCGTTTGATCGGAATGTACAAATGAGTCAATCTATTTAGAATGAAGACTTGGAAGAAGGGAGCTAATCGAAGTAAATCCACTCACAAGTTGGTGAACTAGGAGAGAAAATAGGAGATCTTTAAGACTTCGCTTGCGCGTCGCCAACCCAATCACCTGCACGCATAAACAGATGATCAATATCTCCTGCTTCGGTCTCCAAAGGTTCGATACAAAATAAGAAATTCTAAGAACAAAGGCAATAAAATCCATCGAAACCGTTCAAGAAAACGTAAGTCATAAAACCAACAAGAAAGCAACCAAGCGGCATCGAAAATGGACAAGAAAACCAGCGCAACGGAAAGGCCCCTCTCGACTCTACCGCCGAGTCCTTCCTTGAGGCATGATCCGTTGAATATGAGACCTGATTTCAAAGAAACCAATCCATAACAAGGAAAGGATCTTGATTCAATTTGTCCCGATTGAACGATACCAAGTATTTCTTAGTCGCTCTCCCCGAATAGGGGAAACGGGGCACTACATCATAACCATCTAACAAAAAGTTTCGTCCTCGAAACTTAGGAATAGAACCTACCCCTAAGGAATAATGAGGGACACTTTTTTCTCATGTCAGATTCGAGTTCCCAGGTTGATTCTTTGACCGAGTAGTTTTGCCAAAAAACGCGCACTAGCGTGACTGCCCGATTCCGTAACTGCTTCTCTTTTCGATCCAAAATCTGAACGCGTTATGCCAATATGTCATGCCCCGATTTTGCTAAGTCGATAATCGTCCCCCGGGTGTGAAGCCGTGCACGCGTAAGACGCGTGTGCACAAGGCCTAGGCATAATGATATATACTTTAGAACAAATGCATCCGAGTACGCAAATAAGATATCACACCTTGATATAAAGAAAAGTCCTCTTTATTGATAATGAACATATGTTTACAGACTCTTAACCCAAAAGTAAGAAGATGTCGTACGGGTTTACAACTTGGATGAAAGATGAGATAGCCGATGCAGAGCCGCAATGACTCATCCTTTTTTTTAACAAACAACACAGGCGCATCCCACGGAGATACAGTAGGACGAATATACCCACGATGTAGCAATTCTTGCAACTGAAACTTTAACTCCTTTAGTTCTGCCGGGGCCATTCGATACGGAGTCTTGGAAATTGGTTGAGTTTCTGGAAATGTGTCTATAGTGAACTCTATCTCTCGATCGGGTGGCATGTCAGGCAACTCGTCTGGAAACACATCATGAAAATCTGCCACAACGGGAATAGACTCAACGTTTGTGCAATCTTGCTGAGTGTCTCGAACGGACACCAAGTACCCTTCACAGCCGGAGTGAATCATCCGTCGAGCAGACATTGTTGAGATCACCATGCAGGCATTCAACGCTCTCGACTATGGACTGCACGCATATCAAAATTTGATCCCGCCAGGTAGACGAAATATGACTTTCTTTTTCGTACAATCAATGGTAGCCGAGTAAGCGCCGAGCCAATTCATCCCCAGAATGGTGTCGTAGTCCCTAATGTCTAAGACTATCGCATCTAGTAATAATTTCCTTCCCCGATGCAAATATTACCTTCACGACAGACTAAGTAAGCCGACAAATCTACGCCCGATGGAGTACGGACGCTAAGGTTTAGGCCTAGCAGTGTCATAGGGAATATGTTTTCGGCGGCAAAATCTGCCGCAATAAAACTATGTGTTGCACCAGAATCAAACAATACTCGAGCAGGTACATTATTAAAGAGTAATATACCTGACACCGTCATTTTTGATGCGAGTGCCTCATCCCGAGTCAGAGCATAGACTCGGCCTTGAGCGTTCTGCGGTGCCGTCTGGTTCGCTCGAAGTACTTGCCCCTGATCTTGAGGTACACGGTTTATTGCTGCTGCTAGTTTGGTCCTCCTGCCCGACAGTTCGCTGCCATATGCCCCTGGCGACCGCACTTAAAGCACGATCCATTAAATACTCGACAGTTTCGAGCGATGTGTCCGGTACGATTACATCGGTGACTAACGAGCTCGCTACCTCTCCCTGGGTTTGCACCCTGATTACCGCCGTTATTGGAGCGCTTGGGCGCATTGTGTAATCACCCTGATTTTCTTAAATTTTATAAAACAATTTTCCATATTTTTCTGTAATTTTTGGAAATTAAAACTAAGGTGTTTTGTGACTAAATAATTTTTAAATGATATTATTTAATATTCAAATATTATGGAAATAATATTTTATGGTGTAAAATGAAAAATCGGACATAGAATAATTTTTCGAGAATTTATTGGACTCCGGAAGCATTTTTAAAGCCATAGAAACTAAGTTGCAAATTATTTAATTTAGGTGCCCTCACCCTATTGGCCATGACCAAATGGAGAGCTTACCTTGTGTTGACCGTAGTCAACATTTTCCTCCCCTCCTTTACATGAAGAAAATTAAGTCTTCGTGATAAATCTTAGCCCTCTATTTTAATTGGGCCAATCTACACCCTCCATCCAATGCACCCCTCCCTATAAAACCATCACCATCACCCTCACAACTCCCAAGCCGGCCCTAATCCCTAGGCATGGAGAACCACCCCCTCTCTCTCTCTCTCCTCCCTCCTCCACCTTGAAATCCGTGCCTCCTACATATTTTTCTTTTCTTCTTCCTCTTCATCCTTCCTCTCCCTGGGAGCTTACCCTGGGAGCTTACCCTGGCCGGCCGACCGTTGCAGCCCGACTCCGGCGGCTGACCGTTGCAGCCCGACTCCGGCATCGCCCACCCAGCAGTTCCCCTCCGGCCCGCCGCACAGTAGCCGACCGGTGCAGTGGACCCCGCTCCGGCCTGCTACCCCCGCCGGCTTGCGCTCCCCGACCGCCGGCCTCTGCTCCCCCGACCGTCGGCCCGTACTTTCCCCACCGATGGACTGAGCAGCTCCACCCGCCTGCGATCGGACACAGCAGCTCCCCGACCCGCTCCGGCCGACCATCATTCCCGACTCCATGGGACTGCCACCCCCGTCCGGTCCCGACTCCACGGGACAACCACCCCCGTCCGCTCCCGACTCCACGGGACAGCCACCCCCGTCAGGCCCGACTCTCCCCCGTCCGGCTTCAGACTCCCCTCCGACCCAGCTGTGCAGACTCCGGCCACAGACTCCGGCCAACTGTGCAGATTCTGACCTACTCGCTCCGGCCGACTCCCACGCCGGCCTACTCCACCACCATCCTGTCATCATCATCACCACCACTCGGCACCACCCGAGTGTCGCCCGCTGCCCTAGCCCCGGACATGGCCAACACGGACACAGCAGCATCTCGGACACGGCAGATTCGGACCAGGACACGAAACAGACCCCCGGACACGTGAAAGTCAGATTCACGGAGCCCTGTTCAGGTAGCGTTTTCTTTTTCCTCGTAATTTCATTTTTGATTTTGTCTGTTGCAACGCGTAGACCGCGTGACCCCCTCAATGCCCGTGCAACCCGCTCGGTGCGTCGCGTCCTGTGGTGATCGAAAAACGCGATCCAAAAACAGAAAAAACAACGTCCTATTTTACCCCGGAACAGAGTGCACCCTGCCAAACGGGATGACTTGGTCTCACACGGTCTTTACCGAAATACGCACATCGTTGATACGGACGTACGAGATTTCGCAGAAGTTGATTTGGATGTGCGTGCACACCGGAATCAACCCGTATCCGCCGACAACGCCCAGTATCCGCCTATTCTAGAACACGTCGTAACTTTGTGTACACACGTCGGATCGAGACGAAACTTGCGCCATCGGACTCGTAGCAATACGCTGGTCCTGTGACCCAAGTTTGGTTCGATTCTGAGAACGTTGACAAAATCGTGTATCGTGGGCCCCACAAGCTCCACTTGACGGACGATTTTGTGATCGGCTCATCGGAATCCAATTCTGGAAGATCCGTTGAGTTCGTATCATCGTTCCTGACTTGTTGATACTAAGTTGGATGAATTTGGAGACCTTTGACCCTGACACGCTTTTCGGTGCAAAGTGGCCCACATATGGACCCCGTTTTGACCCAGAAATATCATTTTTGCCCTTGTGTCCAAATTAGACTTAAGGACAGGCATTTCTAGCTATTTGATATTTTCTGAGACTTTTGGTGATGTTTATTACAGCTTTTAGAGGAGTACCTGCAGGATCCACTGATACAGGGACAACTGTTGGTATTCAGACCCCAGGCAAGTGTACCTTGCCAAACTCTGCAGTATTGTTAGATATTTTCCTTGATTCATTTATATTGTTGTGCATGCTTAACCTAGGACCATGTGACTTACTCAGCATCTGATTATTAGTCGGGTTCCAACACCGTACGCGGTGTTGTGTATTGTCATCTAGAGATGGACATTCGTGACCCCTTTACATTCTCGTACTTGTCTTATCAAGTACACTATAACCCAGGAAACTTGACACTATTCATGAGATAGGATCTTCTTGAGATATTCATGGTGATTCTGTATAGGATACAGGACTTGACAGAGATACTATATTCATAGATACTTTATGACTGGTTGCATTAGCTATGATCCCGCTCGACATGGACATGAGACATTATGGTCATGAGGTGCGGGGTTACATTGGGTGGGGAGAGACACACAGGCTACAGGCTGTTTTATATATATCTACTACTATTGTGAGGTCGTAGACTCTCGAGCAGAGCTAGACACATTACCGGTTATTACCGCTACCGGCTCCCTGACACAGAGCTTGTAGTGGCTCAGCCTGAGTACTCGTGATGCTCTCATCTTGCATTTCACATAGATGGTTACATACTTACCCTATTTATTTCATTATCTGCTGCACTGCATTTATTTTGGCTTCTATTATCTGTACCTTGCTATGTCCCCTGAGGACCTGGATCCGGATTATGTCCCCAGGATTTGCAGACGAGATCTATCTCGAGGTATACGGGACAGCAGCAGTAGCAGCAGCAGGAGCTGATACAGGAGCTGTACCGACACCCGAGGACGAGGTGTTAGTTGAAGACTTTTCCTGAGCATCCATGTTTCATGCTCAGTATTTATTTTATTCAGTCATTTATATTTTGGTCTGTTGAACCATTGTATCAGATTTATCGGGTTGTTCCCCGAAGCACTTAGTTGAGACTGTTGATGTTTTACATTTCTTATATCTGTGGATTATATTTTATCTTGTGTGGATGAGATTTGTCGTGCCATGTTGTCGTAGACTTTGTTTTACAGCTTAAGTACGCCCTGATGGATCCATTAAATTGTGTTTGTCCATCGGTGCGTGCTGTTGGCCATTGCCACGTGTCTGGTCCCTCGATATTTTGGGACTGGGGCGTGACATAGTTTTTGTGGTAGCCCATGCAGGTCTACGACTAAATTGTTCGATTTCAACTTAGGGACCGAGCAAGCCTGCAACTAGGATTAGAGTATAGGATCTCATCCACACTGACTATGACTCCTCTTCCTTCCAATCTATTCCGCTGAAAAAATTGCATCCTGCTTGATTCATGTGCCTTCTCATTAGTTCCTTGAGTGTAGCCTTCTCCTAGAATATAGAAGTCCCGGTTGATAGAATGATAAGTATGATAACCTCCCTATTAAGAGTACAGCTAGGATATTGACACACCCCTAAGTAGAACGCTTAATGAACCCTAGCGTCCCTCACCTATAGAATAATTTACCATTATTTCTTGTTATAGTCATGAATGACCTAAGAGTAGTATAGGCACTGCTAAAAGCTAGTTAGAGATTTGACCCCAGTCTTGAGGAGCCAATAGAAATTCGAGATCGAATGTTAGAACTGAACCTAATGTGCATAGTAAGACAGTGTTAAGATATAGGTGCTTGTTGTGATATTAGCAGACGGTACCTCAGAAAGCCCAGAGCAACGAGTATGACATTCCCCATGAGATCATACCTCAAACACGGAGAATTGCTCGCCACCTTCACCTTAGGAAACTATGATATGATCTAGAGCCCATATTTTAATTTCATATGTTGTTCATCTGCGACCTTAACGTTCGCTAATGCGCAACGACTAAAATATGTTCTTCTTTCCTCCGTCTTTTAAGTCGTGCCACCTGACACCTCTGATAGTAGGCCAAGTAATTTTATTCCTTGTTAAGGACCCATAGTTTGCTAGGAGTATAGCTGTAGTCTTGGATTTGAAAATTTTGTGCTTGGTAATTAGAGTTCGATAAGTTTGAATTAATCTTGTAGATTGTGACCCGATGATTATCCCTTAGTGTTAAATCACGTAACATGTACCCCACCTCAGTATAGATTATATCCTCTTTTCCCTTGAAGACCAGTAACCTTTCCATTCTCGCTATTGACACATGCTCTAAGAGCACTATGATTAAGACTTAAGGTAACCTTTACCTATATAATGCAATAGGAGACCCTAATAAGTACCAAGATCTTTCCTCATATACCCTAATAAGAGTTTCTGTTTTATTTACATGTGCAAGGTTATTTTGCAGGATCCTCTTAAGACTGTCACAAGTATTAGTTTAATTCTTATAAGTTGGGTAGTATGCCTCACAACCTAGTACCACATAGTCCACTTGACCCAACGAGGCGGTGTAACTGAATGGCATAAATTGCATGCTAGCAAAAGATGGCAGTGTTATTCAGACAATAGAATTTAGAGGTCCTTGCCCCTATTTGGTCGACTAGCGACTTAGACAAGGAGGTTGTATGATAACTGTAGAGATTGTAGAGTCTTTTATTACTGTTGCTAATTTTGTTTTTGTGAACTTGAATAATTTGTACCTCCTTTCATCATCATCTGGCGTACTTATATTTCAAATACTACCTTGACTTATGCTGCTATTTTATAGCCTAGTTTTGCAAGCTTATTCTTTATCGAGCTTGGTCATGACATATGTATTATTGGGGAGGCCCACAATAATATATTTCAGAATCAGTGTATTACGGTCTGATCAACCATAGTGTGCTTGATTCGTCCATCGTAATACTACTTTACGTGGATTGAGATATGTAGTGATTAGTAGACGAATGTACTTGCCCTAGACATGTCTGACATATCGTATCGGTTACATAACTGTACTAATACAAGCAGGCGAACAAAGGATTACCAAAATAGGATTTCAATCCACAACTGCTTTGACAATTCCCAATTGAATTCTTTAAACGCCTTGATTCCAATACTTCTATTCTATTACGCTGCCCTTGAACTCTTTATTATTGGTCTCCGTCTTCCCTTATTTCGGAAAGACGAAACCTCGTACTTGGTATAAATTGATACACAGAGAATACTAGATATACCCATAGGCCGATCACATACTTGAGGATTATTCTTTCAAAATTAAGGACCTATCATATGTGATATGATCGGCATTGAAGTTTCGAGGATTGAATGACATGAGTAAATAAATTAAGGAATATTTTCTTAAGGTATATAGCCTTATGTGATAGATGGGTAAATTCTAAGTTGGGTAGCACTGCATTGTCAACTCGAGAAGAATTTCTTTTAGATTGTGATCGAGCAAGATTAGATTGGGAGAGGTTCAAGCCATTATAATTTTGAGAAATTTAGAAGAATGACTAAGATGATGAAGATTAATGAATTGATATTGAGGACCCAATATTTATACCTTAAGTACATGATTTAATTTTTTTAACAATGAAGGTAGAATCATCAATTTGAATTTAGAGGATAAATATAGAAATTCAGACTTGAACATTGGTGGACTGCATTTAAATTATTTTTCAATTTGATGATTTGAATTAAGAATTAAAATTTGATGGTTGGACTACCTATTTGAAATATTGAGGATGTGAATGGAATTTGAAAAGTTGAAGCATACAAAAATTTATAAGTGAAAATGGGAATAACATTGGACTCGAATTACTTCTAGAGGAGATTATGATAGTTAGAGATCGTGAGGTAAAATTTATATGCTTATTTAAATCTTGAAGATGTTATATGGATTTAATTTAAATTTGGATATGGATAATTTGAAACAAGGGAGAAGAGATAACCATAGGTTGAATTTTGATTGGAGCAGTGATCATCTTAACCTTGGAGTGATGGATATGATTAGGATTTTAATTATCGCAAGGAGATTGCGATTGACTTGCCGTATGTACATGAAGGATTAACAGATTATGTCTTATTTTAATTTTGATGACGATATTGTCTTAAGTTGGTTGGATTGTGAAACCCCCTCACCTAAGAATTTGACCTACTTGGCTTAGATAGTGAGACTGAGGTTAGCTCGAATCCACTTAGAAATAGAACACGGCATTTTATTCAGTTTTACAACATGGTATCACTTGGCGCCCCTTTCCATTGCTTCGATAATTGGAGCACTTCCCTAGTCACTGCCTTCCTACAAATTTCACACCCTTGTCCTAGACATGCCCATCCTCCATTTCCATCTTGGTGCAACGTTTCAGTGGTTGGGCATTTTTATGCAAAAGAGCAATTAGGTGTCCACATTATTGCCATGACACCGGAAGAAACCAATTTTTCGCTCATATGGATTTTTCCATGATTTTCGGAATATGCAACGTGCAACATCGCCCACTTCGTTAAACCTAGCCTTGCATTTTAACCAATAAAAATCTTATATCATCCTTGACTTCTACCATGGCTTAATTTTAATTTCGAGGACGAAATTTTTATAAGTTGGGTAGATTGTAATCACAATAATTTTCTTAAATTTTATAAAACAATTTTCCACAATTTTCTGTAATTTTCGGGAATTAAAACTAAGATGTTTTATGACTAAATGATTTTTAAATGATATTAATTAATATTCAAATATTATGAAAATAATATTTTATGGTGTAAAATAGAAAACCGGACATAGGGTAATTTTTTGGGAATTTATTGGACTCCGGAAGCATTTTTAAAGCCCTAGAAACTAAGTTGCAAATTATTTAATTTAGGTGCCCTCACCCTATTGGCCATGACCAAATGGAGAGCTTACCTTGTGTTGACCGTAGTCAACATTTTTCTTCCCTCCTTTACATGAAGAAAATTAAGTCTTGCCCTCTATTTTAATTGGGCCAATCTACACCCTCCATCCAATGCACCCCTCCCTATAAAACCATCACCATCACCCTCACAACTCCCAAGCCGGCCCTAATCCCTAGGCATGGAGAACCACCCCATCTCTCTCTCCTCCCTCCTCCACCTCGAAATCCGTGCCTCCTACATATTTTTCTTTTCTTCTTCTTCCTTTATTCTTCTTCTTCTTCATCCTTCCTCTCCTTGGGAGCTTACCCCGGCCGGCCGACCGTTGTAGCCCGACTCCGGCGGTTGACCGTTGCAGCCCGACTCCGGCATCACCCACCCAGCAGTTCCCCGCCGGCTTGAGCTCCCCGACCGCCGGCCTGTGCTCCCCCGACCGCCGGCCCGTGCTTTCCCCACCGCCGGACTGAGTAGCTCCACCCGCCTGTGACCGGACATAGCAGCTCCCCGACCCGCTCCGGCCGACCATCATTCCTGACTCCACGGGACAGCCACCCCCGTCCGATCCCGACTCCACGGGACAGCCACCCCCGTCCGGCCCGACTCTTCCCCGTCCGGCTTCAGACTCCCCTCCGACCCAGCTGTGCAGACTCCGGCCACAGACTCCGGCCAACTGTGCAGATTCCGACCTACTCGCTCCGGCCGACTTCCATGCCGGCCTACTCCACCACCATCCTGTCGTCATCATCACCACCACTCGGCACCACCCGAGCGCCGCCCGCTGCCCTAGCCCCGGACACGGCCAACATGGACACAGCAGCATCCCAGACACGGCAGATTCGGACCAGGACACGAAACAGACCCCCAGATACGTGAAAGTCAGATTCATGGAGCCCTGTTCAGGTAGCGTTTTCTCTTTCCTCGTAATTCTGTTGCAACGCGTAGACCGCGTGACCCCCTCGATGCCCGTGCAACCCGCTCGGTGCGTCGCGTCCTGTGGTGATCGCAAACCGCGATCCAAAAACAGGAAAAATAACGTCCTATTTTACCCCGGAACTGAGTGTGCCCCGTCAAACGGGACGACTTGGTCGCACGCGGCCTTTACCGAAACGTGCGCGTCGTTGATACGTACGTGCGAGATTTCACAGAAGTTGATTTGGATGTGCGTGCACACCGGAATCAACGTTCTGGAATATGTCGTAACTTTGTGTACATACGTCGGATCGAGACAAAATTTGCTCCATCGGACTCGTAGCAATACGCTGGTCCTGTGACCCAAGTTTGGTTCGATTCTGAGAACGTTGACAAAATCGCGTATCGTGGGCCCCACAGGCTCCACTTGACGGACAATTTTATGATCGGCTCATCAAAATCCAATTCTGGAAGATCCGTTGAGTTTGTATCATCGTTCCTGACTTGTTGACACTAAGTTGGACGAATTTGGAGACCTTTGACCCTGACACACTTTTCGGTGCAAAGTGGCCCACATGTGGACCCCGCTTTGACCCGAAAATATTATTTTTGCCCTTGTGTCCAAATTGGACTTAAGGACAGGCGTTTCTAGCTATTTGATATTTTCTGAGACTATTGGTGATGTTTATTACAGCTTTTGGAGGAGTACCTGCAGGATCCACTGATATAGGGACAACTGTTGATATTCAGACCCCAGACAAGTGTACCTTGCCAAACTCTGCAGTATTGTTAGATATTTTCCTTGATTCATTTATATTGCTGTGCATGCTTAACCTAGGACCGTGTGACTTACTCAGCGTCCGATTATTAGTCGGGTGCCAACACCGTATGCGGTGTTGTGTATTGTCATATAGAGATGGACATTCGTGACCCCTTTACATTCTCGTACTTGTCTTATCAAGTACACTATAACCCAGGACACTTGACACTATTCATGAAACAGGATCTTCCTGAGATATTCATGGTGATTCTGTATAGGATACAGGACTTGACAGAGATACTATATTCATAGATACTTTATGACTGGTTGCATTAGCTATGATCCCGCTCGACATGGACATGAGACGTTATGGTCATGAGATGCGGGGTTACATTGGGTGGGGAGAGACACATAGGCTACAGGCTATTTTATATATATATACTACTATTGTGAGGTCGCAGACTCTCGAGCAGAGCTAGACACATTACCGGTTATTACCGCTACCGGCTCCCCGACACAGAGCTTGTAGTGGCTCAGCCTGAGTACTCGTGATGCTCTCATCTTGCATTTCACATAGATGGTTACATACTTACCCTATTTATTTCATTATCTGCTGCACTGCATTTATTTTGGCTTCTATTATCTGTACCTTGCTATGTCCCCTGAGGACCTGGATCCGGATTATGTCCCCAGGATTTGCAGACGAGATCTATCCCGAGGTATACGGGACAGCAGCAGTAGCAGCAGCAGGAGCTGATACAGGAGCTGTACCGACACCCGAGGACGAGGTGTTAGCTGAAGACTTTTCCTGAGCATCCATGTTTCATGCTCAGTATTTATTTTATTCAGTCATTTATATTTTGGTCTGTTGAACCATTGTATCAGATTTATCGGGTTGTTCCCCGAAGCACTTTGTTGAGACTGTTGATGTTTTATATTTCTTATATCTGTGGATCATATTTTATCTTGTGTGGATGAGATTAGTCATGCCATGTTGTCGTAGACTTTGTTTTACAGCTTAAGTATGCCCTGATGGATCCATTAAATTGGGTTTGTCCATCGGTGCGTGCTGCTGGCCATTGCCACGTGTCTGGTCCCTCGGTATTTTGGGACTGGGGCTTGACACATTGTTACCCATGTGTTGCTAGGACACTATGATTAAGATTTTGCACAGCGCCGGTGGGAACTGGGGGGTACTGTCACGCCCAGTCCCAAAATACGTAGGACTAGGAATACATAAGCATGCCAGCCATATGTATATGGAGACTCCAATATATGGAAACCATAACCCATATGTACATTGTAATATGAATGTTAACTCACATATGGTATATATAGTATCAAAAGTCACAGGGCATAACTAGATCTCATCCATAGAATCAAATAACCAATAAACTATATAACTGAATCAAGTATAAAATGATTGATAAGAACAAGTAGTTGGGTGGAGAAAAATCCACTACCAACTAGAATATAAGAGAAACGACATAAGAACATCTAATGAACCATGAGACTCGAAGAGAAGACCTCCTCGAAAGAGATAAGTAGCAAGTCCTGATTCGTGCTCCTGCGAATAGTCGAGATAGTCTATACCTGGAAAGGGACCAGGTCCTCAGAGGGACGTAACAAGATACATAGAAGTATGTCAATTGAATACAGTAAACATGCATAATGGACAAAAAATATATAAGTACACTGTACTAGACAATCTATATGAAATGCATAATGATGACAACTTTTCGACGTATGGGCATGGGTAGGCTACTCGATCTAATCTCACAACTCATACACACATCAGGGACATCATCAGCCGACATACCGCGAGGGTAGCGACCATCGTGACTACATCAGCCGACATACCGGGAGGGTAGCGACCATCGGACATGACTATCATAGTGCGTGCTAGTTACTATGGTTTACCAGAGTGGTTATAGCCCATACGCCTACTGATTGTCCTCCCCTCCTATGATACTATATGTCAAGTGTGTGTCAACATATATATAGTATATAATTATGACTAAAAGAAAATACACATGCAATGAATATATAAAAATATAATAAGCATGCAAAATATTATAAGCAATTTGGCAAGTTATCTTGCCTGGCAAGAAAGCTGCAAAGTATAAGCGTCTAGACGTCAGGCACAATGGATTAGAAACTATAGCATCAGAATGAACGTCTTCGGATGCTGAAATAAACATCACCAATGTTCCCAGAATAAGCGAGATAGCTAGAAAACACTACCATTTTGTCCAATTTAGACACAGGGGCAAAATGGTAATTTTGGGTCAAAGCGGGTCCACATGTGGCCCACTTTGCACCAAAAAGCGTACCAGAGGTAAAGGTCTCTAAATGGAATAAATTATAGGTCAAACAAATTTTAAACGTTAATACGAACTCAACGGTGTGTCCAATTTTGGATTTCGGCGAGCCGAACACAAATTAGCCCAAAAAGTCAACCGTAGGGCCCGCAAATAGGTGGCTTAGTCAACTGTCTCAGAATTACGTGAAACTTGGGTCACAAGACCAGTGTGATACCACGAATCCAATGGTGTAAGTTTCGTCGTATTCTGACGAGCGTACGGTAAATGGTGCGGTGTTTGGCAAAAGTCGTGATACGGGGCTTTTTTATGGATACAGAGCGATTCTGACGCACACACGTCCTAATCAGTTTTTGCGAAAGCCCACACGTCTGGACATACCATACGCACCTTTTGGTGCAACTAGTATGCGACGAGGCGGTCCCGTTTGGCAGGGCATCATTCGTATCACAAATTTTAATATTTTAAAAACAGGTTTTTATGGGTTTTTAACCTAATTTAATTCTGCACATAACACCAAATAAAATAATCTAATTGACAAAAAATAATCTTGGTTACATAGTCTTCACATATCAAAAAGAAAATTTAAGTTTGGATCTCTGTGGTGGGAGATATTGGTCCTTAAACATGGGTCATCGCAATAATTTTCTGAAGTTAAAAGTCGTAATTTTTCTCCAACTTGGTCTCGATTTTCACCTAGGGTTACGCGTTGATCAGAGGGAACTAATATACAGAGTTGGAAGAGGGATAAGTCGTGAACATACCGGTGAAGACGGGGTCGAATTTGGTCGCAAGATGGAGCGGGAATCAGCGTCTGAACAGGGGTACGCTGCTGTAGTTTCCTGTCGCGGCGTGCGCGCGGGATCTCGCGCGGCGAGCGGCGGTGCTGCGGCATGCTCCGGGCGGCGGCGGCAGGAAAGGTGGTCGGCGGCGGCTCAGGGTCAGAGGAGATTAAAGTAAGGGTTTAGGGTTAGGGTTTATATGAAGCTATATATATATATATATATATATATATATATATATATAGGGGATGGGCGCGATTTGAAGGGCCGCGGGGGTTCTGTCCGTGGGGTTGGGTTGGGGATTGCTAGCTGTTGCTGCTGTTGGATTTAACTTAGGAGGGTTAGGGTTAGTTGCTGGGCTTAGTGTTTTAGTTTTATTTATTTATTTTTCTTTTATTCCTTTCTTTTCTTTTCTTTCTTCTTTTCCTTATTCTTTTCTTTTTATTTCCTTTTCTATTATTACTAATCAATATATATATATATATATATATATATATATATATATATATATATATAATTCTAGAAAATTATATTAGTACATGTAAATAATCAATCATCCGTCCACAAGGTCTCCTATATAAATTAAAATAAGGTAAAATAATAGTTTTTCTTCATAAATATCTAGCTAAATATTTACCTAGTAATTAAATCCAATAAATTTATATTTTCTAATAACTAATAAATACTATAAATAAATTAAATAATTAATTAAATAGTTTATACGGTTTTTAAAATTAGGGATCTCACATTCTACCCAACTTACAAAAATTTTGTCCTCGAAATTGACACTAACCCATATTCATAATAAATCACTATAGTTATTACACTTTATTGCTATCTAGCAGTGCTCCCTAAAAGGTTATGGTCTGTCACCCTAACACTTTCTCATTTATTGTCCATACACTATTCTATTATCCTCTAACTCGTCTATACTACCCAACTTACAAAAGTTCCACTAGTAGTCAAAGTCCCTTGAGGCTATGGTCTAGGTTGTTAGACGAATTTATTTATTGGGTCGAGAATCTTGTGATACCTGTCTGGAATCTCATAACCATGATTTTTTTTATAACCGTCAAGTATCGTAGTCTAATACTGCCATGCCACCTGACCAGTATGTCTACAAATACTTTGACTACTCTACTATAACGGTCTAGCTGCAGCTGCAGCTACTTCGCCAGCGATTTGTCATAGTTGTCAGTTTGTAACAAGTGCCTTCAACTCTTTCCTAGGCTTAATCTAGGTTTTAGGGCAATAATTAAGTTCCTGACTAACTTTATAAATCTATGAGGAGTATGAACTATTTCAACGATCCAACTAATTTCTATTAGACTAAGGGATGATATACATGGTTTTTAAAATAATAAGAGGATATAGATATTGCTATAGTGCATATACATAAGGGTTATCATTATGAACTCATCTTTTTAGTTATTAATTATTTACTAAACCATTTATGTTTTTAACTAACAAAATAAGGGTGAGGTTGAAGTAATTCAAACAGTTCATAATGGTACGAAAGGATACGACTATGATAGGAAGAGTTAAGCACGATATAAGGAAAGGATATCTAAGAGAATATGAGCCACCCCAAGGGGCGAGATGGTGATAGAGAAAGAATACTACTACTGCTACTCGCGTCATCTATTAGCATCGCGTGTATGCCATATAGGTAGAATATCAATATATCCTCATAACTGCTAAACCATCATATATATAATTCTACGTCTACTATGCACCTACGATCTCGTGTCATAAAGGGGGTCATGAGTATGAAATGACAAATATAACTAAAGGTCGTACCTGTATCTACGACTTCCTGTGCCTGCGCTCCCTTATTTGTCATCATGAGTGCTTGGCCTATGGGGTATATCTAGTACTATCCGTGTATCAAACTTATACTAAGTACGAACGTTTGTCTTTCCGAAATAGGGGAAGACGAAAAACAACAATAAAGGATTCAAGGAGGAGGTGATAGAATACAAGTACGGGATTCAAAGGGATTAGAGAATTCGAAAGGGAGTTGCCAAGGCAGTTGTGGATTAAAATCTTATTTTGATAAATTTCTATTTGCATGTTCACATCAGAACAGTTATGTACCTGACATGATATGCTCTGACCAGTCTAGAGGAAAAGTATATTCGTCTAACAAGTTGAGTCAACTATATCTCAATCCACGTAAAGTAGTGATACGAAGATCAAAACCAACTGCACTAAGGTTGATCAGACCATAATACACTGATTCTGATTTAGACAATGTATTAGTGTGGGCCCCCAATAATACATATGTCATGAACAAGCTCGATAAAAGAATAAGCTTACAAAACTAGGCTATAATAGCAACATAAGTCGAGGTAGTACAGAAAATATAAGTACGCTTGATTTTGATGGAGGAAGGTACAGAATAATTTAAGTTCACCAAGAAGATCGGTGTTGTGCCTCTACAGTTGCCATACTAACTACTTGTCTAAGTCTATAGTCGACCAAATGGGGGTATGGGTCTATAAATTCTACAGTCTAGATAAACACTAAAGTTCTATAGTCTAGATAAACACTATCTTCTTATGCACGCCTATAGTTGGTGTCATTCAATTACACTTTATTAATGGGGCAATTGGACTATGTGTTACTAGGTTATGAGGCATACTACCCAACTTACAATAATTTAACTAATAGTGTTTATTGAACAACAGAGTGTATATACCTAGTATAAATCATCTTCCTAACCCCTATCAAGCACGAAAGAAAGATAAGATTAATGTTGTGAAAGGATCAAGCAAGATACAATACAAGCAATCAAATAAGAATGCGGAACGAATCAAAGGAGGTGATTAAATAAGTAGATGAGATCCTATACTCTAATCCTATGCGCAGGCTTGCTCGGTACAGAAACGTAACCGAGATAATATGCTCTCGACCTGCATGGGCCACCACAAAAATATGTCACGCCCCAGTCCCAAAATACATAGGACTAGGAATACGTAAGCATGCCAGCCATATGTATATGGTGTAAACCCCCTGATTTTCAAGAAATTTTAATTTGGATTTTTCATAATTTTCTGGAATTTTTTTGGAATTTTTATTAATTAAAAACTAAGGTATTTTGAATTTAAATAATTTTTAAATGATGTATAATAATATTAAAATATTATGGAAATAATATTTCTGGTGTAAAATAAAAATCTAGACATAGGGTAATTTTTCGGGAATTTATTGGACCCCAGAAGTATTTTTAAAGACCTAAAAATCAAGTTATAATTAAACCGATTTAAACCCTAATTAACCCGGTTCATTGAACCAAATTAAACCGAACCATACTGCTGAACCGACCCAACCCAACCTTAGCGGGTCGGATCCGAGTTCGACCCGACCCGCTTAGGACCCGACCCGGCCCAAAATCCTTTCACCTTCCCCCAGCCGCTCACCCGACGCCCCTTCAGCTCGCCGCCAGCTGACCCGCCGCCGCTCGGCCTCCCCGCTCGCGTAACCTCCGCCACCGCGTAACGCCCGGCCATCCTCCTCCCCATAACCCTATTTAAATCCGCTGCCCGCCTCAACTCCGTCGTCTCCCCCTCGCTCCGGCCGCTCTCCTCCACTCCCTCCCTGTTCCCCTCCGGCAGAGCCCTCGCCGAGAGCCCCTGAGCCGCCTCCCTCCCTCGAGCAGCGACCAGCCATGAGCCCCGCTGCCCCAAGCCAGCCCCTGGCCACCTCCGTCGTGTCCTCCTCCAGCAGCTCCCCTGCCTCGACCCAGCCTTAGCGAGCCCAGCACCTCCCCGGCGAGCCCTACAGCGAGTCTCCGGCGAACCAGAGCCCTAACCCTAGAGCAACAGCAAGGACATGGCCCGGACACGACTCAGCTCGTGTCGAGACGACGCGGACACGAGTAATTCAGATTTCACGGAGCCCTGTTCAGGTAACCCGTTCTCTCTCCTCGCTGCCCCATTTTTATTTCTGTCAGTTGTGATGCGTAGGCTGCGTGGCCCTCTCGATGCCCGTGCAACCTGCTCGGTGCATCGCGTCCTGTGGCGATCGTGAACTGCGATCCAAAAACAGGATAATCAACGTCCTGTTTCACCCCGAAACTGAGTGCGCCCCGCAAACGGGACGACTTGGTTGCATGCGGTCTTTACTGAAACGTGCGCGTCGTTGATACGGACGTGCGGGATTTCACAGAAGTTGATTTGGATGTTCGTGCACACCGGAATCAACGCATATCCGCCGACAACGCCCCGTATCCATCTTTTCTGGTTCTCGCTGTACCTTAGTATACACACGTCGGATCAAAACGAAACTTGCACCATCGGACTCGTAGCAATACGCTGGTCCCGTGACCCAAGTTTGGTTCGATTCTGAGAACGTTGACAAAATCGCGTGTCGTGGGCCCCACAGGCTCCACTTGACGGACGATTTTGTAATCGGCTCATCGGAATCCAATTCTGGAAGTTCCGTTGGGTTCGTATCATCGTTCCTGACCTGTTGACACTAAGTTTGACAGATTTGAAGACCTTTGGTTCTGACACATTTTTCGGTGCAGAGGCCCACATGTGGACCCCGCTTTGACCAGAAACTGTTATTTTTGCCCATGTGTCCAAATTGGACTCAAGGATAGGCGTTTCTAGCTAATTGATATTTTTTGGATCTGATGGTGATATTTATTTCAGCAACCGGAGTACTCCCTACAAAGTTCACGGAAGTCAGAGCTACAGTTGGAGCCGGAACCTCAGGCAAGTGTACCTTACCAAATCCTGCAATTTTTGCTATTTATTCCCTTGACATATATACTTGTTGTATGTGCTTAAACCTAGGACCGTGTGACTTACTTAGCGTCCGATTAATAGTCGAGTGCCAACACAGTACGCGGAGTTGTGTAACGTCACCTAGAGATGGTTATCGTGACCCTTTGCATTCTCGTGCTTGCATTATCAAGTACGTTTTATCCAGGACACCTGACACTATTCATGATACAGAATCATCCTGAGATATTCATGGTGATTCTGTATAGGATACAGTTTTCATGACTTATTCCTTTGCTTAGATATTATATGACTGGTTGCATTAGAGATGATCCTGCGTGACGTGGACATGAGACGTTGTGGACATGAGACGTATGATTACATTGGGTGGGGAGAGACACACAGGCTACAGGCTGATCATATATATATAAAACCCCTATTAATGCGGTGCTCAAGACTCTAAACCCGAGCTTGGCCCACTACGTGTTATTACTGCTACCGGCTCCCCGACACAGAGCTTGTAGTGGTTTCAGCCTGAGATTTAGTGATGCTCTCAACTTGTATATCACTTAGCTGGTTATCTAGTTTACCCTATTATTTCATTTATTTACTGTAGTACATTTATTTTGGCTTGTATTATCTGTACCTTGCTATGTCCCATGAGGACCTGGATCCGGATTATGTCCCCATGTTTAGCAGAGGAGATCCATTCTGAGGTTTACAGGACAGGTTCTTTAGCAGGAGCAGAAGCAGAAGCAGGTTCAGGAGCAGGCACTGGAGCAGAACCAGGAACCAAGGACTAGGTGATTGCCATAGATTTTCCTGAGTATATGTTCTTTCATACTCAGTCAGTGTTGTTATTTACTTTCTTGTTTAATGAACAAATGTATCAGACTTGATTATCGGGTTGTTCCCCAATTTATTTACTTGTGACTTGATGTTGATGTTTATTTCCTTTTTGTTGATTGTTATATTCATTCTGTGGATGAGAATAGTAGACCCTGATAGTTGTAATACAGCTTAAGTATGCCCCGATGGATCCATTAAATTGGGTTTGTCCATCGGAGCGTGCTGCTGGCCATTGCCACGTGTCCAGTCCTCGATATTTTGGGACTGGGGCGTGACATGGTTTTTGTGGTGGCCCATGCAGGTCAACGACTAAATTGTTCGGTTTCAACTTAGGGACCGAACAGGCCTGCAATAAGAATAGTATAAGTTTTAGGATCTCATCCACTTGCTTGAAACGTTCTTGATATCTGTATCGGATTCGAATAAAATTCTTGACTTGCATCCTGCCTTGATTCATGTGCGCTTCTTATAGTTTATTTTGGTTACAGAATTATGGATCCACAAGCCGGCGACGAGACTCATCAAGAAACACCACAAGGTGTTGTGGTTACCCACGAAGACGAAGTGACACCAGTTGATGAAGGTCAATCATCACAACAACTCAGTCCAGCAAGTCAGCATGCCTCGAGAATCCAGGAAGATGACGTTCCACCATCGATGCAGTTTGCTACACCAATGCCTACCGTTCCACAAGGGCAGGCTATGGACGAACAACAAATGTTTCGAATGTTCTACGCGATGATGCAAGCCCATCAGAAGGTTCATCAAGAAGATCAGCAAAACCAAGTGGAGAAGTTCATCGACAGATTTAGCTCGGAGTTACGGAGATATTAGCTTAAATGCAACTACCTTAGACAAAAACGTTCTTGCTGCAGCACGACCCATGGAGTGCATCACAAGGGTAGAGGCCAGCCAGAAGCGGCCGTATGCATCAACACCAGACCAAGCACAACAAGAAAGAGTTGCAAAGCGACCACCGATGAATCCACCACTTGCACTAGTCCTTCCTACTTGTCACTACTGTGGCAAGGTAGGATACTTCGCTAAAGAATGCCGACGCAGACTGGGACAATATCTATCTTGCGGATCCAAAAAGCATTCGGTAAGGGATTGCCCTGAACGCCGAGAGAAAGCAGTGATGATTCATCAACCAGCCACATCAGCACCAGCCGGAGCACCACAGAAAGAAATTGCAAAGAAGTCTCACATGCACCAACCACCAGAAGCATCTCCGCAAGTACTGCCTATCTGTCAAAACTGTCGCAAGAGAGGCCACATTGAGAACGAGTACAGATGTAAATTGGAATTATGCTTGATTTGCGCGTCCAACCAACACTTAGCCAAAGATTGTCCTCAGCATCGAAAGAGAGCACCAATGGTTAACCGACAAGCACTATCATCACCAAGGCCAGCCTCTCCAGCATTGAAAATACTGCAAACGAAAGTCGAAGGAGTTCTACCACATGCCCCAGGAGAATATCTGCCGAGGCCACCCTTGGCACCGCAAGCAGCACTCTTCCAGCAAGCTCAACAGCAGCAGATGAATCGACCGCAAGGACGCGAACAAGCACTGGTGATGACTTTGGAAGACGCACAGATTCGTGGAGTAGTTAATGCGAGTAAGTTTTTATAGTTTTCTGCTTCTAGATTTGCTGTAGTTCGTGCCTGCTGGTTCGTGACCTTAGACTTGACCTGACAATTTTAACTTGCTAATAATTAATAACCTAGAATGCTTTATTAATGTTAACCTGATAGTTTTAACTTGCTAATTAATGTTAACCTAATATGTTTTATAATTGATAACCTAGTGATAACCTAAGTAATTTTGAACTTGCCAATAACTTAGAATGTTTTATAAATGTAACCTGATATATTTTTGAAAGATAAACCTGGTTTTCTAAAACTGTAATTCTAGATTTCCTTCACCCGAGAAATTTTATAACTTCCATCGCTTAGGGAAATAATTTTCCCTATGTGTTATTCTTACACCCTCAACTTTGATTCTTCTTGATAGTAATGTGCTTCAAAAAAAAATGTTTGTAACCGTGTCATCTTTGTTGACCGGTTATTCTTTGATTGCGAGGACGCAATCCTTAAGGGGGGTAGATTATAAACCCCCTGATTTTCAAGAAATTTTAATTTGGATTTTTCACAATTTTTTGGAATTTTTCTAGAATTTTAATTAATTAAAAACTATGGTATTTTGAATTTAAATGATTTTTAAATGATATTTAATAATATTAAAATATTATGGAAATAATATTTCTGGTGTAAAATGAAAATCTAGACATAGGATAATTTTTCGGGAATTTATTGGACCCCGGAAGTATTTTTAAAGACCTAAAAATCAAGTTATAATTAAAATGATTTAAACCCTAATTAACCCGGTTCATTGAACCAAATTAAATCGAACAATACTGCTGAACCGACCCAACCCAACCTTAGCGGGTCGGATCCGGGTTCGACCCGACCGGCTTAGGACCCGACCCAGCCCGAAATCCTTTCACCTTCCCCCAGCCGCTCACCCGACGCCTCTTCAGCTCGCCGCCGGCTGACCCGCCGCCGCTCGGCCTCCCCGCTCGCGTAACCTCCGCCACCGCTTCCCCTTCGCCTCCGCGTAACGCCCGGCCATCCTCCTCCTCCTAACCCTATTTAAACCCGCTGCCCGCCTCGACTCCGCCATCTCCCCCTCGCTCCGGCCGCTCTCCTCCACTCCCTCGCTGTTCCCCTCCCGCAGAGCCCTCGCCGAGAGCCCCTGAGCCGCCTCCCTCCCTCGAGCAGCGACCAGCCACGAGCCCCGCTGCCCCAAGCCAGCCCCTGGCCGCCTCCGCCGTGTCCGCCTCCAGCAGCTTCCCTGCCTCGACCCAGCCTCAGCGAGCCCAGCACCTCCCCGGTGAGCCCTACAACGAGTCTCTGGCGAACCAGAGCCCTAACCCTAGAGCAACAGCAAGGACACGGCCCGGACACGACTCAGCTAGTGTCGAGACGACGCGGACACGAGTAATTCAGATTTCACGGAGCCCTGTTCAGGTAACCCGTTCTCTCTCATCGCTGCCCCATTTTTATTTCTGTCAGTTATGACGCGTAGGCTGCGTGACCCTCTCGATGCCCGTGCAACCTGCTCGGTGCATCGCGTCCTGTAGCGATCGTGAACCGCGATCCAAAAACAGGAAAATAACGCCCTGTTTCACCCCGGAACTGAGTGCGCCCCGCCAAATGGGATGACTTGGTCGCACACGGTCTTTACCGAAATGTGTGCGTCATTGATACGGACATGCGGGATTTCACAGAAGTTGATTTGGATGTGCGTGCACACCGGAATCAACGCGTATCCGCCGACGTCCCGTATCCGTCTTTTCTGGTTCTCGCTGTAACTTAGTATACACATGTCGGATTGAAACGAAACTTATGCCAACGGACTCGTAGCAATACGCTGGTCCTGTGACCCAAGTTTGGTTCGATTCTGAGAACGTTGACAAAATCGCGTGTCGTGGGCCCCACAGGCTCCACTTGACGGGCGATTTTGTGATCGGCTCATCAGAATCCAATTCTGGAAGTTTCGTTGGGTTCGTATCATCGTTCCTGGCCTGTTGACACTAAGTTTGACAGATTTGGAGACCTTTGGTTCTGACACATTTTTCGGTGCAAAGAGGCCCACATGTGGACCCCGCTTTGACCAGAAACTGTCATTTTTGCCCCTGTGTCCAAATTGGACTCAAGAACAGGCGTTCCTAGCTAATTGATATTTTCTGGATCTGATGGTGATATTTATTTCAGCAACCGGAGTACTTCCTGCAGAATTCACGGAAGTCAGAGCTACAGTTGGAGCCGGAACCTCAGGCAAGTGTACCTTGCCAAATCCTGCAGTTTTTGCTACTTATTCCCTTAACATATATACTTGTTGTATGTGCTTAAACCTAGGACCGTGTGACTTACTTAGCGTCCGATTAATAGTCGGGTGCCAACACCGTACGCGGAGTTGTGTAACGTCACCTAGAGATGGTTATCGTGACCCTTTGCATTCTCGTGCTTGCATTATCAAGTACGTTTTACCCAGGACACCTGATACTATTCATGATACAGAATCGTCCTGAGATATTCATGGTGATTCTGTATAGGATACAGTTTTCATGACTTATTCCTTTGCTTAGATATTATATGACTGGTTGTATTAGAGATGATCCTGCGTGACGTGGACATGAGACGTTGTGGACATGAGACGTATGATTACATTAGGTGGGGAGAGACACACAGGCTACAGGCTGATCATATATATATAAAACCCCTATTAATGCGGTGCTCAAGACTCTAAACCCGAGCTTGGCCCACTACGTGTTATTACTGCTACCGGCTCCCCGACACAGAGCTTGTAGTGGTTTCAGCCTGAGTTTTAGTGATGCTCTCAACTTGTATATCACTTAGCTGGTTATCTAGTTCACCCTATTATTTTATTTATTTACTGCACTGCATTTATTTTGGCTTGTATTATCTGTACCTTGCTATGTCCCCTCAGGACCTGGATCCGGATTATGTCCCCAGGTTTAGCAGAGGAGATCCATTCTGAGGTTTACAGGACAGGTGCTTTAGCAGGAGCAGAAGCAGGTTCAGGAGCAGGCACTGGAGCAGATGTAAATCCCCTGATTTTTTAAGATCTTCAAAACTGGATTTTTCAGAATTTCTTGGGATTTTTCGGGAATTTTTGCTAATTAAAAACGAGATATTTTTGGCATTAAATAAAATTAAGTATTTTAAAAATATATTAAAATATTATGTAAATAATATTTTATGGTGTAAAATGAAAAACTGGACTTAGGGTAATTTTCTGGGAATTTATGGGGCCCCGGACCTATTTTTAATCACCTAAAAACTATTTTTTTATTTAATTTATTTAAAAAGCCCAGCCCAAACCAACCCAACCCAAACCCATCAGCTGCGGGTCGGATCCAGGTCAGACCCACGACCCGGACCCGCAAAACCCAAACCCGATTCGGCTATCGGGTCGGGTCGGGTCTGCCAGACCCGGACCCGCTCCGACCCGACCCGCGAGACCCTCTCCTACCCCACGTCTGCCCGCGCCCGATTCCCCCGCCGTAACCGCCGGCCACGTCGTCGGAGCCCCCGGCCGCGCCCCACGCCACGGCCCTGCGACCTCCGCCACGTCGCCGCCTCCTCCGGCCACCCCCGCTCGCCTCACCCCTATAAATTCCCTTCCTCCTCCCTCAGCTCCTCCCCATCTGAACCCTAGCCTCCCGACGGCACCCTACTCCGGCCACTCCAAGTCCGGCGACCCTAACCCTAGGCGACTCGAGACGCGGACACGTGTCGGACACGTGTCGGACACGAAGAGAGTCCGGTTTTTCGAACCCTGTTCAGGTACGCGTATCTCCCTGCTCGTTTATCCATTTTTGATTCCATCAGTTGCATCGCGAACCCTGCGTGACCCTCTCGGTGCCCGTGCAACCCGCTCGGGGCATCGCGTCCTGTGGCGATCGCGAACCGCGATCCAAAAATAGGAAAATCAACGCCCTGATTCACCCCGAAACTGGGTACGTCCCGCCAAACGGGACGACTTGGTCGCGTGCGGTCTTCACAGATACGTGCGTGCCGTTGATACGGACGTGCGGAATTTCACAGAAGTTGATTTGGATGTGCGTGCACACCGAAATGAACGCGTATCCGCGGACACCGTCCCGTATCCGTCCTTTCTGGAACGTGTCCTAACTTTGTGTACACACGTCGGATCAAAACGAAACTTGCGCCATCGGACTCGTAGCGATACGCTGGTCCTGTGACCCAAGTTTGGTTTGATTCTGGGAACGTTGACGAAATCGCGTGTTGTGGGCCCCACAGGCTCCACTCGACGGACGATTTTGTGATCGGCTCACCGGAATCCAATTCTGGAAGTTCCGTTGGGTTCGTATCATCGTTTCTGACTTGTTGACACTAAGTTTGACAAATTTGGAGACCTTTGTCCCTGACACGTTTTTTGGTGCGAAGCGGGCCACATGTGGATCCCGTTCTGACCCAAAATTGCCATTTTTGTCCTTGTCTCTAAATTGGACTCAAGGACAGGCATTTCTAGTTGATTGATATTTTCTGGATCTGATGGTGATATTTATTTCAGCAACCGGAGTACTGTCTGCAAATTCAGCTGAAGTCAGAGCCACAATTGGAGCCGGAACCACAGGCAAGTGTACCTTGCCAAATCCTGCAGCTTGCTACTTATTTCCTTGACTTAGTTATACATCAGTGGCAAGTATACCTTGCCAAATTTACAGTTCTTATTGCATATTTTCTTGCTTTATTTATATTGCTGTGCATGCTTAACCTAGGACCGTGTGACGTACTTAGCGTCCGATTATTAGTCGGGTGCCAACACCGTACGCGATGTTGTGTATGTCATCTAGAGATGGACATTCGTGACCCCTTTACATTCTCGTACTTGTCTTATCAAGTACTCTATAAAACCAGGACACTTGACACTATTCATGGGCAGGATCTTTTTGAGATATTCATGGTGATTCTGTATAGAATACAGACTTTATGGCATTGACATTATATTCCTAGATACTCTATGACTTGCTGCATTAGATATGATTGTGCGTGTCATGGACATGAGACGTGTGATTACATTGGGTGGAGAGTTTCACGCCCCGCTTCCCAAGATACGATGAGTCGGGTACGTAACTGCATCTCCAGGCTACGCCCCATACGAATACTGTCGTGTTCGTATCAGCGATTGTCGCCTGTAAGTCTTTTAGAATAAAATGCAAGTCATGCTGAAATAATAGGCAACATATCTAAACCAAAACATTCTAATTTATATATATACAACTAGATAAGTCTTTACAACAGGTCTTGATTAAGTTACATATTTGCAGTTGCAACTACTATATGTTATACTCTCTGAGATCACTAGCTGATTACTCCTCGCTCTCGTCCACATTATAGAGGGGTAGTATTTCCTCATCTCCTGCTTCAATCCCTAGTGAACAATACTAGGTCGTCAGAACGACAAGCAAGTCCTCGGCCAAGAACGATAAATAAACGAAAGATATGATATTAGAGCAAAGAACAGTAGTTAAAGGAATTAAGAGAATGAATATAATATGGTTCTCTTGACTTAAATAACTCCTAATCTAATTCTCCTATAGTAACTACAATCAATCATCACAAATCCTAGATCACTACCACAATACACAATCAATTTCCTATATGATGATGCAGTTTTGGAGAACAAGCCTTAAATAACCACTTCACCTAGTTTTCCGCCACAAATCCCGTTGTGAAGGATTCTGTCGTGACTTGAATGGCACGGTGCTTAGAATCCGGCCCTGCCCTCATGGCTTAGTCTTGATTTCACCTATTCGAGTATTATAATTCGAGATAGGCGTGTTGTTAATTGGTGATTTGAAAACATATGATGGCACGGGGTTATAATCCGGCCCAGCCTCTTTGGGCAATCTTGAATCCATCCATTCGATTGTTTATCCTTTTGGATCGAAGAAGGTGCTTTTATCATCATAATCAGGGTGACTTACGGATGCATGGCACGGGGTTATGATCCGGCCCAGCCCCTTATGGGCAATCATAAAGTGAGCTAAGCCTCACCCGCTCACTTCGCAAGGTCTTACGAGAGAGCCTAAACTGCTGAATTCAGCCAGAGTTTAAAATAATGTGGCAGAATTTTGTAGGTGGTCATTTATGTTGTTCTCCCCCGCCCAATGCTTCTAGTCCTAAAACTACAATCATTCCTTATTCTAATTATAATAAAATTGAGTCTCTGTTCTGTATAGTCTTGACCGTTTGTTTGTCTTAACTGAGATGCATGTCCATGATACTGCAAAATATCAACTTGAGCACAAGTATTTAATCACATAATTTTAAGGTATCGACTTTCACAGAGCAGGCCTTCAGTTGGTCTGAATTAATTTCCTCGTGTCCGTGTCCTAGACTTCTAATAGTTACTCCTAGTTTAAGATATAATTTCTAGTGATCTGAAGTGTGTGAACCTAGGGTTTAGACATTGGAATGTCGGCGATATCTCAGAATATCGAAATATTGGTCAACTCCCGGAATTCTTAAAAATTTCGGCAGAGTTTCCTTTGTATTTCGGCTTCCGGAAATTGACAATTTATATATATTCACCCGGAGCAACCCTCCGTAGCATTCCCGGGCTCGCCGACCCCTTCGGTGGAGCAACTCTCAACACCGGAATACACGCAGTTAATAATATATATCAAAACTTCTAAATAGGTAAGGAAATTTCTTACCTTGGGAATTTAGCTAGTTTAATCACAAACCCTAGCTTGGCAACTCGTTAACTATTTACAAGACAATCAAAAGTAGATGTCAGAACATGATGATTCAAATATGTATCAATATTTCAATGACTAGATTAAATAACACATCCTAGTATTATGTATTAAATGTTCCTTAAGTGTAATTCTTATACTTTAAAGAATACATATAAACTAGGTATATTCATAAGGCCTAGGAATTCTTTCTTGTGTATAATACCATTCTAAATTCTATACGTATCTCCTAAATAGTATATAATTACTCTACCTCCACATGTCTTTAAAGAGATAACTTTCTAGATACGTATTAACACTATAAACTTTATTAATATACTGCTATAAGATCAATACATATACTTATATAAGTTCTTAATGTTGTATTAATTATGTTCAAATCTAATTCATTTGATTTGTATCTTATATTAGAATCCGTACCAAAAGAAATCGGACAATTCAATTATGTATCAATATCTCAATCGGAATTCCTACGTTTTAATCTAAATTATCACTCTCCGAATTGATCGCAATTAATCTTCATAACTAAAATAACAATCAGGCTATGTATTATTATTTCATTTATATGAACAAATGAATTCCTAATTATAATTCACAACACGACTCTATAATATACATAATGTCATCACATAATATTAATTACTTGGTGTCCTAATATACACTTGTGTCCTAAACCTTCGTCCAAATTCTATATTCTAATTTATACCATCTAACATAAGTAAATAGCTAATGTATAAATTCTGAAATCTGGAAAATAACTACACAAGCAAAATATGGGAAGAATTTGGAAGAGAAGAGGATGAGGACTTGCCTTGGTTCTGGATTACTAGGGATTTCCCGAGTGTTGATTCCCTAAATCAGTAGGTGATAATGGTTAATAGGATCCAAATTAATCCCTGGAAACCTAATTTAGTTCTGGAAGAAGAGAATTTGGAAAAATATATATATATACCTAGGTTGCTTCTTGGAGGAAGAAGAAGAAGGTCTCTGGTTCGCGTCCGGCGACGAGGTGAGGATGGTGGTGTTCACCCGCGGGGAGGGAGACGCCGGCGTTGGCGTCGGCGGCCGTCCGCAGAGGCAGCAGCAGTAAAGCGGTAGGAGCAGCGGCAGAGCAGCGGCAGTAGTGCGGCGGCGGAGCGTCGGCGGCCAGCGGCGGCAGCGCTCGCGGGAGCAGCAGCAGTAGAAGTAAGAATAGTAGTAGTAGCAGTAGGAAAAGAATAAGGAAAGAAAAGAGAAAGGGGTTTTTATTAACTAAGAGGAGATGTATTGGAAAAGCAATAGGGATTGAGAGCTTGCCATCTCTCCCCCCTTGGAAATGGAGATGAGGGGAGGAGGCTACAGGTGGGGAGATGGAGATGAGTCAGGCTGCTAGTTTTCCTTCTACATCCCATGGATTTGGGTTTTTAGCATAAAACTCCTCCAATATTCAGGAATTTCTATAAGACTAGCTCCTATTGTAATTTAAAAATTGCACAATCTAAATTACTAATTGCATATAAGTCTTAGAGATAAAATAGAAATAAAATTATATAAAAATTTAAATAAATAGCTAGCAGCTATGACACTCTATCCTCCTTAGAAAAATTTCGTCCTCGAAATTTAAATCAAGAGTAGCTAACCTTGGTCAACAAATAAGTATGGAAATTGCCTTCGTATGTCTTCTTCTTTTTCCCAAGTAGATTCCCCTGGAGAGTCCTTGTTCCATGCCACTCGGACTAATGGAATGATCCGATTTCGGAGTATTTTGTCTCTACGATCCAAAATTCCAACAGGCCGTTGTTCGATGCGTAGAGTTGGTCCGATAGTGATTTCTGAATGATCCAGTATATGGTTCGGATCTGGTACATATCTTCGGAGTTGAGATACATGAAATACATTATGTACTCCTTCTAATGATGGAGGTAGGGCCAGTTTATAAGATACTTTCCTGACTCTCTCTAGTATGTCAAATGGTCCAATGTATCTTGGACTCAGCTTCCCTCTGGTCCCAAATCTAATTGTTCCTTTTGTTGGCAAGATTTTCAAAAATGCATGATCGCCAGGTTGAAATTCCAACATTCTTCGATGTTTATCAGTCCACATCTTCTGTCTATCTTGGGCTGCTTGCAAATGATTTCTGATTGCCTTAACCTTGTCAACAGTTTGTGTTACTAATTCTGGGCCTAATAATTGCCTTTCTCCCACATCTGTCCAGCACATGGGTGATCTACATTTTCTCCCATATAATGCTTCAAAAGGCGCCATCTTGATGCTAGTGTGATAACTGTTGTTATAAGAAAATTCCACCAAATGTAAGTGGTCGTCCCATGATCCTCCAAAATCTAATGTGCAGGCTCTCAATATGTCCTCTAGAGTTTGAATTGTCCTTTCTGACTGACCATCTGTTTGTGGATGGTATGCTGAACTAAATTTCAACTGAGTGCCGAGACTTTCTTGCAGGCTCTTCCAAAAATGTAAAGTAAATCTGGTGTCTCTATCTGAAACTATACTTACCGGTATTCCATATTGACTGACAATCTGTTTCATATACAGATCTGCTAATACTTTGGTTGATTGTCCTACTCGGAATGGTATAAATCGAGCTGATTTAGTAAGCCTGTCTATGATGACCCAGATAGCATTATTACCTCTTTGGGTCTTAGGTAACCTGGTCACAAAATCTATTGTAATATGTTCCCACTTTCATTCAGGTATTGGAAGAGGTTGAAGAAGACCTGCTGTCCTTTGATGTTCTACTTTTACTTGCTGGCAGACAAGACATTTGGATACAAATTTAGCAATTTCTCGCTTCATTCCATGCCACCAAAATTTTTGTTTCAGGTCCTTATACATCTTAGTACTCCCTGGATGAATGGAATATTGCGAGTTGTGAGATTCTGACATAATTTATGTTCTTAGATTTCCATTGGGTACACACAATCGATTTCCAAATCTTAACGATCCATCTGTATGCTTCCTTATTCCAGTCTGGAGTCCTCCTTCGGTTTGGTTCCATATTTTCTGAAGTTTAGGGTCTCCTTGTTGAGCCTCTTTAATCCTGTCTACTAGGGAAGATTGTATCTGTAAACTTTCCCATAATCCTCCTGATGTTGGATATATTACTTCAATTCCCATCTTATTTAAATCTTTGAGAATTTCTTTTGGTGTATTCATGAAGAATGCCATTGGTTTCCTACTCAAAGCATCCGCCACTTTATTTGCTTTGCCTGGGTGGTATTCTAATTCCATATCGAAGTCTTTAAGTAATTCCAACCATCTTCTTTGCCTCATATTAATCTCCTTCTGAGTGAACACATATTTCAGACTTTTGTGATCTGTATATATCTTAATTCTTTCTCCATATAAATAGTGTCGCCATAGTTTGAGTGCAAAAACTACAGCTGCTAGTTCTAAATCATGAGTTGGGTAATTCCTCTCATGCTGTTTCAATTGTCGAGAGGCATAAGCTATAACCTTTCCATGTTGCATCAGTACACAGCCTAGCCCCTTTCCCGATGCATCGCTGTATATTTCATATCCTCCTGATCCAGATGGTAAAGCCAGTACTGGTGCTGTAATCAATCTTTCTTTCAATTCTTCAAAAGCTGCTTGGCATTTCTCTGTCCAATTGAATTTCTCTTCTTTTTGGGTTAACTGGGTTAATGGTTCTGCAATTCTTGCAAAATTTTCCACAAATCTTCTATAGTATCCGACTAATCCCAAGAAACTTCGAATTTCTGCTACAGATTTTGGCGTTGGCCATGATTTAACAGCTTCTACCTTCTTCGGATCTACTGAAATACCTTCTCCGGTGATTATATGGCATAGAAATGATATTTGACTTAGCCAAAATTCACATTTACTGAATTTGGCGTACAATTGTTCTTGCCTTAGGGTTTGCAATATTATCCTCAGATGTTCTTCGTGTTCTTCCTCATTCCTTGAATATATGAGGATGTCGTCAATGAATACGATTATGAATTTATCCAAATATTGATAAAATATCCGATTCATTAGATCCATAAATATAGCAGGAGCATTTGTTACCCCAAAACGCATGACCAGGAACTCGTAATGTCCATAGCGAGTCCTAAAGGCAGTTTTTTGAATGTCTTCCCTCTTGACCTTTACTTGATGGTATCCAGACCTTAAATCAATCTTTGAAAACATCTTAGCTTCCCCTAATTGATCAAATAGTTCATTTATTCGGGGCAAAGGGTACTTATTCTTGATTGTTACTTCATTCAGAGCTCTATAATCAATCACCAATCGTAGGGTCCCGTCTTTCTTTTTCACGAAAAGTACTGGTGCACCCCACGGTAAAGCACTAGGCTGAATAAATTCTTTTGCTAATAATTCCTTTATTTGTTTATTTAGTTCAGCCAATTATTCCTTATTCATCGGATATATTTTCTTGGCTATAGGCGCTGCTCCAGGCACCAAATTGATAGAAAATTCTATTGCTCTATCTGGTGGCAGTCCTGGTAATTCGTCAGGAAATACATCCTTGAATTCTCTTACTATCTTCGAAAATTGTTTCTCTTCTAGTTCTTGAAATCTTCCTTGAATTGGTAGTTCAAAATTTTCTAATTCCATAGCATCAAATTCCTTCTGATCTCGAACAAATTCATATAGTTCTCCATTAGTGAGCTGGAACTGAATTTTTCCTTGACCGCAGTCTATGTTTGCCCATGTCTTGGTTAACCAATCCATTCCTAGCACTTCATCATAATTGTTCATTGGAAATACAAACAATCTTATTTGAAAAGCTGTACCACCTAATTTAACTGGACAAGCTTCGCAGACCCGACTAATTTCTACTGTACCATTACCCGTAAGAATATTTAGTTTCTTAAGTAATGGTTGCGATTTAATTTCATGCAGAACTATAGATGCTGATGATATAAGTGAATGGGTTGCCCCAGAATCAAATAATACTGTTGCCGGATAATTTGAAACCAGAATAGTACCTGTCACCACCTCTCCGACCAGTTCTGTCTCATCAGTATTCATCATGAACGCCTGCCCTTGCTTTTTCTTTTTCCCAGTCTGAGTTTGGCCCGTTCTCTGAGCTTGCTGGAATTGGTGGGTTTGAGATACAAAGGGCGGTCTTTGCTGATTCCCATACGTCAGCATGGCTTGAGGCATTGGTGCTCGTATCAGAGGTCGGGGACTATTTCCTTGAATCATAGGTCTGATATTGTTTCCTCGGAATGGAGGCCTTGATCCTTGGTACAAATTTTGAGTCGTTAATCCAAAAGTCCGTTGTAGTGAACATTGGTCAGTCGGATGCCTATCCGATCCACACTTTAGACAGAGACCTAGAAATTTTCTGCAGTCAGCCTTCATATGACCTTGTTTGTGACAAAAGTGACAATTAATTGGTCCTCCCGAGATACTAGTTTGGAAACGTTTGGATGATCCTTGCCATGAATGCTTTAAGGATGGATTTCCTGTTTCCAAGGCCCTTTTCTGAGGTTGGGATCGAAGCGGTTGTTCTTCATTTAACATTCTCTCCTGGCTTCTAGCCGCTTCAGTTATCTCGGGATAAGTTTGGCACTGATAAGCCGCAACTCTACTTTTCAGCTGACTCCCTAGTCCTTCTAGGAATCTAGATACTTTAGTCTCCTCGTCAGCTATTAAATTTGGAGCAAAACGACTAAGTCTGGAGAATTCCGCAACATATTCATCTACTGTGAGTTTTCCTTGTTTCAAGTGAGTGAACTGTCGTTCCAACTCAATTCTTGCTGATTTTGGAAAAAATCTCCCTTCAAACTTTCTTTTGAAATCCCCCCAGGTTATCTTGTCTTCCGAATCCTCAGGATGTTCAGCACTCCACCAGTGCTCAGCGATATCTTCTAATTGGATTCGAATTGTGGACACCATATCTTCAGGATTAATCTTTGCTGCCCTCAATAATCCTTCTATAGTCCTAATCCACTGCCCAGCTTCGATTGGGCTCTCCGTTCCCTTAAATTTAGGAGGATTCAGGTTCCTAAAATCTTTTAACGAACCATCCTTGGAGTTTGTAGATGTTTGCAAATGTTCCAACATCGTGGTAGTTGTGGTCAATGCCGTATCCGCACGCCGATTGTTGGATTCCAAAATTTGTTGGAATAACTTATACATATCTCCGATAGAAGGTTCTGTCTGAGTTTGCGAGGATGAAACGTGAGATTGATCGTGATTAGACATTATCCTGAAAAAATATCCAAATGCAATTTCTCAGGAATAATCCTGAGATTGAAGAATAGAAGAGATGTTGAAATTCCTAAGAATTTACTGGAAAGCAGAAAGACATAGGTACATAAAAGCATATTTCATTCACTAAAGATCAAAATGTTATACAAATATGCCACTAGAGTTACTTGCTCATATGCATAAACTTAAGACTAAGTACATTCCCATATTCCTCCCTTGCCTAACTTCCATACATATATACACATACACCTTACTTCTACAAAAGACACCTGATGGATAGGGGATCCTTATACATACGAAGTCTAGTCCAACCTTCCCATGATACGGGTCCATTCTTGAGTAAGGATTGTGGCTTCAGGATGAAATTCTTGGAAGTCAGTTAACATCCCTTCATACCCTTCTAGCTTAGGATAATTATATTCATGCTCTGGGTCCCGTACGTAGATGTAGTATGTTTCTCTTTCATGGTCCACCTCAGCACCATCTTCTAAATCCCTAATGACGGGACGTAAGATGCCATAATGCACTTCATAGAGGGGTATATGATACCAATCTGGGAGATGCCATAGTTCCCTTATGTATTGCTGATATCCATAGAGTGTGCGATCACTCCCATCCCACCATACGCTTGGAAGAAAAAGATCCATGTCCTATATCAAAATAAGAATTTAGTAAAATATATAGTAAGGAAACCAAATTTCTTAAAATCCTTTGCTCCCTCTTTTCCAGTCTCTGACATTTCCTATCTTAGGGCATTCTTATGGTTTAGGAGTCTAGCGCTCTCTTATTCCTGACTTATACTCTGTAATACTTAGGCTTGCACCTTATCCTAAGTTCTTCATTTCAGGTCCTACCTAGGTTTTCTAAAAGCATGACCTGCATGGGCCACTACTAAAAGACGTATCACGCCCCGCTTCCCAAGATACGGTGAGTCGGGTACGTAACTGCATCTCCAGGCTACGCCCCATACGAATACTGTCGTGTTCGTATCAGTGATTGTCGCCTGTAAGTCTTTTAGAATAAAATGCAAGTCATGCTAAAATAATAGGCGACATATCTAAACCAAAACATTCTAATTTATATATATACAACTAGATAAGTCTTTACAACAGGTCTTGATTAAGTTACATATTTGCAGTTGCAACTACTAGATGTTATACTCTCTGAGATCACTAGCTGATTACTCCTCGCTCTCGTCCACATTGTAGTGGGGTAGTATTTCCTCATCTCCTGCTTCAATCCCTAGTGAACAATACTAGGTCGTCAGAACGACAAGCAAGTCCTCGGCCAAGAACGGTAAATAAATGAAAGATATGATATTAGAGCAAAGAACAGTAGTTAAAGGAATTAAGAGAATGAATATAATATGGTACTCTTGACTTAAATAACTCCTAATCTAATTCTCCTATAGTAACTACAATCAATCATCACAAATCCTAGATCACTACCACAATACACAATCAATTTCCTATATGATGATGCAGTTTTGGAGAACAAGCCTTAAATAACCACTTCACCTAGTTTCCCGCCATAAATCCCGTTGTGAAGGATTCTGTCGTGACTTGAATGGCACGGTGCTTAGAATTCGGCCCTGCCCTCATGGCTTAGTCTTGATTTTACCTATTCGAGTATTATAATTCGAGATAGGCGTGTTGTTAATTGGTGATTTGAAAACATATGATGGCACGGGCTTATAATCCGGCCCAGCCTCTTTGGGCAATCTTGAATCCACCCATTCGATTGTTTATCCTTTTGGATCGAAGAAGGTGCTTTTATCATCATAATCAGGGTGACTTACGGATGCATGGCACGGGATTATGATCCGGCCCAGCCCCTTATGGGCAATCATAAAGTGAGCTAAGCCTCACCCGCTCACTTCGCAAGGCCTTGCGAGAGAGCCTAAACCGCTGAATTCAGCCAGAGTTTAAAATAATGTGGCGGAATTTCGTAGGTGGTCATTTATGTTGTTCTCCCCCGCCCAATGCTTCTAGTCCTAAAACTACAATCATTCCTTATTCTAATTATAATAAAATTGAGTCTCTGCTCTGTATAGTCTTGACCGTTTGTTTGTCTTAACTGAGATGCATGTCCATGATACTGCAAAATATCAACTTGAGCACAAGTATTTAATCACATAATTTTAAGGTATCGACTTTCACAGAGCAGGCCTTCAGTTGGTCTGAATTAATTTCCTCGTGTCCGTGTCCTAGACTTCTAATAGTTACTCCTAGTTTAAGATATAATTTCTAGTGATCTGAAGTGTGTGAACCTAGGGTTTAGACATTGGAATGTCGGCGATATCTCAGAATATCGAAATATTGGTCAACTCCCGGAATTCTTAAAAATTTCGGCATAGTTTCATTTGTATTTCGGCTTCCGGAAATTGACAATTTATATATATTCACCCGGAGCAACCCTCCGTAGCATTCCCGGGCTCGCCGACCCCTTCGGTGGAGCAACTCTCAACACCGGAATACACGCAGTTAATAATATATATCAAAACTTCTAAATAGGTAAGGAAATTTCTTACCTTGGGAATTTAGCTAGTTTAATCACAAACCCTAGCTTGGCAACTCGTTAACTATTTACAAGACAATCAAAAGTAGATGTCAGAACATGATGATTCAAATATGTATCAATATTTCAATGACTAGATTAAATAACACATCCCAGTATTATGTATTAAATGTTCCTTAAGTGTAATTCTTATACTTTAAAGAATACATATAAACTAGGTATATTCATAAGGCCTAGGAATTCTTTCTTGTGTATAATACCATTCTAAATTCTATACGTATCTCCTAAATAGTATATAATTACTCTACCTCCACATGTCTTTAAAGAGATAACTTTCTAGATACGTATTAACACTATAAACTTTATTAATATACTGCTATAAGATCAATACATATACTTATATAAGTTCTTAATGTTGTATTAATTATGTTCAAATCTAATTCATTTGATTTGTATCTTATATTAGAATACGTACCAAAAGAAATCGGACAATTCAATTATGTATCAATATCTCAATCGAAATTCCTACGTTTTAATCTAAATTATCACTCTCCGAATTGATCGCAATTAATCTTCATAACTAAAATAACAATCAGGCTATGTATTATTATTTCATTTATATGAACAAATGAATTCCTAATTATAATTCACAACATGACTCTATAATATACATAATGTCATCGCATAATATTAATTACTTGGTGTCCTAATATACACTTGTGTCCTAAACCTTCGTCCAAATTCTATATTCTAATTTATACCATCTAACATAAGTAAATAGCAATGTATAAATTCTGAAATCTGGAAAATAACTACACAAGCAAAATATGGAAAGAATTTGGAAGAGACGGAAGAGGATGAGGACTTGCCTTGGTTCTGAATTACTAGGGATTTCCCGAGTGTTGATTCCCTAAATCAGTAGGTGATAATGGTTAATAGGATCTAAATTAATCCCTGGAAACCTAATTTAGTTCTGAAAGAAGAGAATTGGGAAAAATATATATATATACCTAGGTTGCTTCTTGGAGGAAGAAGAAGAAGGTCTCTGGTTCGCGTCCGGCGACGAGGTGAGGATGGTGGTGTTCACCCGCGGGGAGGGAGACGCCGGCGTTGGCGTCGGCGGCGGCGGTGGCCGTCCGCAGAGGTAGCAGCAGTAAAACGGTAGCAGCAGGGGCAGAGCAGCGGCAGCAGTGCGGCGGCGGAGCGTCGGCGGCCAGCGGCGAGTGGCGGCGGCGTCAGCGCTCGCGGGAGCAGCAGTAGTAGAAGTAAGAATAGTAGTAGTAGCAGTAGGAAAAGAATAAGGAAAGAAAAGAGAAAGGGGTTTTTATTAACTAAGAGGAGATGTATTGGAAAAGCAATAGGGATTGAGAGCTTGCCATCTCTCCCCCCTTGGAAATGGAGATGAGGGGAGGAGGCTAGAGGTGGGGAGATGGAGATGAGTCAGGCTGCTGGTTTTCCTTCTACATCCCATGGATTTGGGTTTTTAGCATAAAACTCCTCCAATATTCAGGAATTTCTATAAGACTAGCTCCTATTGTAATTTGAAAATTACACAATCTAAATTACTAATTGCATATAAGTCTTAGAGATAAAATAGAAATAAAATTATATAAAAAATTAAATAAATAGCTAGCAGCTATGACATGGAGAGACACACAGGCTACAGGCTGATCATATATATATATATATACCCCTATTATTGTGAGGCACAAGACTCTCGAGCAGAACTTGGCCCTTTACGTGTTATTACTGCTACCGGCTCCCAGACACAGAGCTTGTAGTGGTCTCAGCCTGAGTACTCGTGATGCTCTCACTTGCATTTTCACATAGATGGTTACATACTTACCCTATTTATTTTATTATCTGCTGCACTACATTTATTTTGGCTTGTATTATCTGTACCTTGCTGTCCCCTGAGGACCTGGATCCGGATTATGTCCCCAGGTATAGCTGAAGAGATCTACCCCGAGGTGTACGGAACAGGAGCACTTCTCGGAACAGAACAGGAACCTGAGGACGAGATCGTGGCAGAAGACTTCTCCTGAGTACCGGCTTCACATACTCAGTATTTCTATTTTCAGTTGATTTATTTTCTGTCTATTTGCATTGATGTACCAGACATATTCTCGGATTGTTTCCCGAGACACTTTATTGAGATTTTCTCGTTTATATTCATTTGCAATTATTCTGGCATTTAATCTGTGATTATCTGTTGTGGATGAGATTAGAATAGTCTGTGACGAGTAACAACTTTTCTATTTGCTGTTAGACTACAGCTTAAGCATGCCCTGATGGATCCATTAAATTGGGTTGTCCATCGGTGCGTGTTGCTGGCCATTGCCACGTGTCCAGTCCCTCGGTATTTTGGGACTGGGGCGTGATAGCAGAACCAGGAACCAAGGACTAGGTGATTGCCATAGATTTTCCTGAGTATATTTCTTTCATACTCAGTCAGTGTTGTTATTTACTTTCTTGTTTAATGAACAAATGTATCAGACTTGATTATCGGGTTGTTCTCCGATTTATTTACTTGTGACTTGATGTTGATGTTTATTTCCTTTTTGTTGACTTGTTATATTCATTTTGTGGATGAGAATAGTAGACCCTGATAGTTGTAATACAGCTTAAGTATTGTGATGCCCCAGTCCCAAATACGTAGGACTAGGAACACATAAGCATGCCAGCCGCATGGATATGGCAACTCCAATATATGGAAACCATAACCCATACGTACGCTGTAATATGAATATAAACTCACATGTGGTATATATAACGTCATAAGTCACAGATATGCTAATCTCATCCACACAACAAGTCATAAAAAAGAAATACTAAACTAGAATAAGGAGTCTGAAATATCTAAAATAATAGTCGGGTGGAGACAAATCCACTACCAATGACTATAACCAAAACTAAAATGAGAGAGGAGTATAAAGTCTCCAATATAAAATAATGTGAAGACAGAAGTGTATCAGCTAAAAGAATCCATCGCTAGATAATTAACGATGCTCAGAAGGTAAGACCTCCTCGGCAGAAAGGAATGCGCGCCAGGTCCAGGCCCGTACTCCTGCAAATACTCAAGAGCAGATACACCTGGCAGAGGACCAGGTCCTCAGAGGGACGTAACAAGATACAGAAAATACGAGCCAACTTGAATACAGTAACATGCATATAATTTGAAAATAAATAAGTACGCTGTACAAGACAATCTATATGAATGCAAATGAGGACAACTTTTCGACGTATGGGCAAGGGTAGTCTACTCGATCTAAGCCTCACAACTCATGCACTCGTCCATGAACATCATCAGCCGGTATACCTCGGGGGTAGCGACCCTCGGACTCCATCAATCGACATACCTCGGGGGTAGCGACCATCGGACACGACCCACCATAGTGCGTGCTAGTGACTACGGTGTTACCAGAGTGGTTAAAGCCCATACGCCTAATGATTGTCCTCTATGATACTAAGTGTCAAGTGTGTGTCAACATATCTAATATATAGTAATGACTGAAAAAAAACTACACATGCAAGAATAAACAGAAATGCAATAAATATAAAGAAATATAAATAGCATGCAAAAGTACTGTAACAATTTGGCAAGGTATCTTGCCTGGTATGAAAGCTGCAAGGTGTACTGTCCCGAAGTCAACGCACAGGATCAAAAGCTATGGCCACAGAACAAATGTATTCGGATACTGAAATAAACATCAACGTTTCCGGAATGAGCAAAATAGCTAAAAAGCACATCCCTTTCGTCCAATTTGGACACAGGGACAAAACGGTAATTTCGGACAAAAGTGGGGTCCACGTGTGGCCCACTTTGCACCGAAAAGCGTGCCGAGGATAACAGTCTCTAAATGGGACAAACTATAGGTCAAACAACTCTAAATGTCAATACGAACCCAACGGTATGTCCAAATGTGGATTCCGATGAGCCGAACAAAATTTTTGTCCGAAAAGTCAACTGTGGGCCCGCCAATTGGCGATCTGGTCAACCATCTCAGAAATGCGTGAAAATTGGGTCACAGGACCAGGGCGTTACCACGAGTCCAGTGGCGTAAGTTTTGTCGCAATCTGACAAGCGTGCACAAAATACGTGCGAGTTCCACAAAAGTTGCGACACGGGGTGTGTCCGCGGATACGGCCTGATTCCGGCGCGCACACGCGTCCGAATCAGTCTCCATAAATTTTTACGTGTCCGGCTACGCTGCATGTACCGTTCGGTACACTTGGTACACGGTGGGGCGGTCCCGTTTGGCGGGGCGCGCTCCGTTTTCCAACTTTTGGAAATCTGGAAAAAGTGGGTGCGCGCAGTTTTGTGACGAATATCACTATGTCCACAGCAACTAATAGCATAGGGTTATTTAACAGAAAATAAACTAGGTTAAGTATTCTACAGGTATCAAAAAGAATCATCGAATTCGGATCTCTGTGGTGGGAGATACGAACTCGGCAATATGGGTGGTCACCGCAGTTTTCTGCGATCCCAGAATTGGTCTGCTCTCGTCCACTTTGGACGCTGTTTTTCACCTAGGGGCACACGTTTTCCGAGGTTGGCTATAAAACAAATATGGAAGAGGGTTAAGGGGTGATCATACCGGTAAAGACGGAACGGAGTTTGGTCGAGCGAGTCGACGGAAAATTACTCCGGAGCGAAGGTGCCTCGAGTGGGAATCTGCAGGCGCGAGGTCGGCGTCGACGGGATGGTTGGATGGCTTGGCGGGGCTTCTCTGGCTGCGGTGACGGCTCTAGATGGGAAGAGGAGGTTTGGAGATTTAGGTTAGGGTTTGAGAGAGAAATATATATATATATATATATATATATATATATATTATATATTATAGGGAGAGAGAGGGATGGAGCGGGTTGGCCGCGTGAAGGAAGGGTCAGGTCTAGCAACGCACAGTTGCTGAAAAGGGGGGGGGGGGGCGTTCCCTGGACGTATTTGCTGAAGGCTATTGTAGTCTAAGCAAAATTTGCTAAGGAAGTAGTTGTGGTGTTATTAGGTGGGTCTGTGAGTGCAATCATTAAGGAATGGTTTAGTAGTATTATTAGTTGTTATTATTATTATTATTATTATTATTAAATTCTTATTTAATTAATTTTTTTTCTTTCTTTTCTTTCCTTTCATTTTCTAAATATATATATATACATATATATATATTTGTATATACAAATATATTATATATATATTCATAAGAAAAATCATGGATTAGAATAATGCACACCATTAGGCTAGCAACTGCTCAAGGGAGTCTCCTACATGGAATAAATTCCGAAAAATTCCTGATGGTCCCTTAAGTCCTCTAAGTGCCCGAACACCTAAAATAAAAATTATTAAAAATCTATTTCTTCTATTTAGCCACTAAATACTATATTTAAATTATTAATTACCAATAAAAATAATAAATACGGTTTTTAGAAATAGGGGTTTTATATTCTACCCAACTTACAAAAATTTCGTCCTCGAAATTGACACTAACCCATTTCATAATGATAACTATAACTATTACACTACATTGGTATCTAGTAGGACTCCTAAACTCATGGTCTGCCATTCTAATATTTCCTCATCTATTGTCCATACACTATTCTATCATCCTCTAACTTGTCTATACTACCCAACTTACAAGAATTCTACTAGTGGTCACCTTCTTTGAAGCTATTGTCTAGATTGTAAGGCAATTATATTTATTGGGTCGAGAATCTTGGGATACCTGTCTAGAATCTCATAACTATGACTTTTTCCATAACTGTCAAGTATCATAGTCTAATACTGCCACGCCACCTGGCCAGTATGGCTGCAAGTAATTCGACTACTCTACCAAAATCGTCTGGCGGCAACTGTCGCTACCTTGCCGGCGATTTGTCATAGTCATCAGTTCGTAACAAGTGCCTTCAACTCTTTCCTAGGCATAGTCTAAGTTTTTAGGGAGACACTTAAGGTCTTGACTAACTATTAGGGGTATGATCTAGCTCAAATGATCTAACAATTTCTACTAGGCTACATGGTGCCACTTAAGGGTTAAACTACTAAAGAATACAGATATTGCTATAGTGCATATATATATATTAAGAACTCATCCTTAGTTATCAAGCATTACTATCACATTTATGTTTTACTAACAAAATAGGGATAAGGTTGATATCAAACAATTGATAATGGCACGAAAGATATGACTATGATAGGAAGAGTTACGCACGAGATAAGGAACGAATATAAAAGGAGAAGATGAGTCACCCCAAGAGGGCAAGATAAAATAGGGGAGAATACTACTACTGCTACTCACGTCATCCATTAGCATCGCGTGTATGCCATCTGGGTAGAATAGAATTATATCCTTATAACTGCTTGACTAACATACATATAATTCTACAGCTATTTGTGCATCTAAGATCTTGTGTCACAATGGGGTTATGAGTATGCAAAGACAATTATAACTAAAATGTCGTACCTGTATCTACGGCTTCCTGTGTCTGCTCTCCCATACTTGTCATAATGAGTGCTTGGCCTTGTCCTTGGTTGTTCAACTGGGGTCTAGTCCCCTCCATTTGTGCAGACTGTAGAAGCAGTGGTGGGTCCCTTTGGTCTTCTATACTTGAGGGTGTATGCGGTGTTCCTGATTCTAATGCCATAGGTCTCTGGTTCTGTTTAGAACATTCTCGGGCTTGATGGTGACTTGACCCACATATCATGCACAACCCCAATCGACGATGACATTCTCTTAGAATATGACCTGTCCTTCCACAATAGTGACAAGTACGGAGCTCCTTGGTTGGATATGGTGCAGCACTATCTGATTGCTGGCGTGTCAAAGGGTGTCGAATGGGTCCTCCTTGCTGTATCCTTACTGGTCCTTGGTGACTTCTCTGTTGAATTCCGTTTTCCTTGCTGATGGCCTTCTGGATCCTGGCCTCTGTCAATAGCTCGGCATAAGAGATCCGGGACTGGGAGCTAGTGTAGTGCTGGAGCTCCTAAGTCAGCCTGCGGTGAAACCTCTTAGCCTTCTCCAAGTCATTAGGTATTAGGACTGCGCCATACTTACTGAGACGGCTAAATTCTGCGTCATACTCATCAACCGTCTTGTCCCCTTGCTCTAGATGGAGGAACTGATCGTACAATGCGTCCCTTACAGTATCCGGAAAGTACTTTCTCTCAAAGCATTCCAAGAATTGTTCCCAAGTCTGACGCGTACCCAACTGGCGCTCCATGGATTCCCACCAGTGATGCACGTTGCCTTCTAACTGAGTCCTCACGCCTATCATCCATAGGTCAGAAGGTAATTATGTTGCCTCTAACAACTTCTTGGTATTGGCAATCCAGTTTGTGGTCTCCTCTGGACTCTCATTGCCATTATATGGCTTAGGGCCCATCTGCACAAAGTCCTTGACTGAACCAACCCGAGCTTGTGGTACTGAAACTAGTGCCTGGGTTGGTGCAGGGGCTAGTGCAGCCATTCTCTCAAGCGCTGCCAGAAATTCTAGCCTTTGCTCTGCTGTTTGCTGCCTCTGCTCGGCTGCCTGCTGCCTTTGTTCCTGTATTATCATCTGGAAGAATTGGAACAGCTGTGTCTGGCCATCCTGCGATGCTAGTGGAGCTGGAAATGTCCCATTAGGTATCGTGGAGGGGGTTGATGGAATTGGATTGCTAGTCGGTCCATCCGGTCCGGGAAGAAGAGGTGGTGTTGAGGTCACTCCTAGTGGTTGGTCGTCGTCCCCTAGAGACGTGTTGTCCCCGGTGGCGGCATGCCCGTTATGCAAATTCATCTCTCTGCAAGAGATGGACGAAGGATTAAGAAGAGTACATGAATCAAGCAGGATGCAAGAACTTAAGTAGGTCATGTTGGAAGGACAGTAAGTTATAGTCAAGTGTGGATGAGATCTAAAATTCTAATCCTAGGTGCAGGCCCACTCGGTACATTTACGTAACCGAAACGGCTAACTCGACCTGCATGGGCCACCACAAAAACATGTCACGTCCCAGTCCCAAATACGTAGGACTAGGAACACGTAAGCATGCCAGCCGCATGGATATGGCAACTCCAATATATGGAAACCATAACCCATACGTACGCTGTAATATGAATATAAACTCACATGTGGTATATATAACGTCACAAGTCACAAATATGCTAATCTCATCCACACAACAAGTCATAGAAAAGAAATACTAAACTAGAATAAGGAGTCTGAAATATCTAAAATAATAGTCGGGTGGAGACAAATCCACTACCAATGACTATAACCAAAACTAAAATGAGAGAGGAGTATAAAGTCTCCAATATAAAATAATGTGAAGACAGAAGTGTATCAGCTAAAAGAATCCATTGCTAGATAATCAACGATGCTCAGAAGGTAAGACCTCCTCGGCAGAAAGGAATGCGCCAGGTCCAGGCCCGTACTCCTGCAAATACTCAAGAGCAGATACACCTAGCAGAGGACCAGGTCCTCAGAGGGACGTAACAAGATACAGAAAATATGAGCCAACTTGAATACAGTAACATGCATATAATTTGAAAATAAATAAGTACGCTGTACAAGACAATCTATATGAATGCAAATAAGGACAACTTTTCGACGCATGGGCAAGGGTGGTCTACTCGATCTAAGCCTCACAACTCATGCACTCGTCCATGAACATCATCAGCCGGCATACCTCGGGGGTAGCGACCCTCGGACTCCATCAATCGACATACCTCGGGGGTAGCGACCATCGGACACAACCCACCATAGTGCGTGCTAGTGACTACGGTGTTACCAGAGTGGTTAAAGCCCATACGCCTAATGATTGTCCTCTATGATACTAAGTGTCAAGTGTGTGTCAACATATCTAATATATAGTAATGACTGAAAGAAAACTACACATGCAAGAATAAACAAAAATGCAATAAATATAAAGAAATATAAATAGCATGCAAAAGTACTGTAATAATTTGGCAAGGTATCTTGCCTGGTATGAAAGCTACAAGGCGTACTGTCCCGAAGTCAACGCACAGGATCAAAAGCTATGACCACAGAACAAATGTATCCGGATGCTGAAATAAACATCACCAACGTTTCTGGAATGAGCAAAATAGCTAAAAAGCACATCCCTTTCGTCCAATTTGGACACAGGGGCAAAACGGTAATTTCGGACAAAAGTGGGGTCCACGTGTGGCCCACTTTGTACCGAAAAGCGTGCCGAGGGTAACAGTCTCTAAATGGGACAAACTATAAGTCAAACAACTCTAAATGTCAATACGAACCCAACGGTATGTCCAAATGTGGATTCCGATGAGCCGAACAAAATTTTTGTCCGAAAAGTCAACTGTAGGCCCGCCAATTGGCGATCTGATCAACCGTCTCAGAAATGCGTGAAAATTGGGTCACAGGACCAGCGCGTTACCACGAGTCCAGTGGCGCAAGTTTCGTTGCAATCTGATAAGCATGCACAAAATACGTGCGAGTTCTACAAAAGTTGCGACACGGGGTGTGTCCGCGGATACGGCCTGATTCCGGCGCGCACACGCGTCCGAATCAGTCCCTACAAATTTTTACGTGTCCGGTTACGCTGCATGTACCGTTCGGTATACTTGGTACATGGCGGGGCGGTCCCGTTTGGCGGGGCGCGCTCCGTTTTCCAACTTTTGGAAATCTGGAAAAAGTGGGTGCGCACAGTTTTGTGACGAATATCACTATGTCCACAGCAACTAATAGCATAGGGTTATTTAACAGAAAATAAACTAGGTTAAGTATTCTACAGGTATAAAAAAGAATTACCGAATTCGGATCTCTGTGGTGGGAGATACGAACTCGGCAATATGGGTGGTCACCGCAGTTTTCTGCGATCCCAGAATTGGTCTGCTCTCGTCCACTTTGGACACTTTTTTTCACCTAGGGACACGTTTTCCGAGGTTGGCTATAAAACAAATATGGAAGAGGGTTAAGGGGTGATCATACCGGTGAAGACGGAACGGAGTTTGGTCGAGCGAGTCGACGGAAAATCACTCCGGAGCGAAGGTGCCTCGAGTGGGAATCTGCAGGCGCGAGGTCGGCGTCGACGGGATGGTTGGATGGCTTGGCGGGGCTTCTCTGGCTGCGGTGACGGCTCTAGATGGGAAGAGGAGGTCTGGAGATTTAGATTAGGGTTTGAGAGAGAAATATATATATATATATATATATATATATATATATATATATATATATATATATATATATATATATTATATATTATAGGGAGAGAGAGGGATGGAGCGGGTTGGCCGCGTGAAGGAAGGGTCGGATCTAGCAACGCACAGTTGCTGAAAAGGGGGGGGGGCGTTCCCTGGACGTATTTGCTGAAGGCTATTGTAGTCTTAGCAAAATTTGCTAAGGAAGTAGTTGTGGTGTTATTAGGTGGGTCTGTGAGTGCAATCATTAAGGAATGGTTTAGTAGTATTATTAGTTGTTATTATTATTATTATTATTATTAAATTCTTATTTAATTAATTCTTTTTCTTTCTTTTCTTTCCTTTCATTTTCTAAATATATATATATACATATATATATTTGTATATACAAATATATTATATATATATTCATAAGAAAAATCATGGATTAGAATAATGCACACCATTAGGCTAGCAACTGCTCAAGGGGGTCTCCTACATGGAATAAATTCCGAAAAATTTCTGATGGTCCCTTAAGTCCTCTAAGTGCCCGAACATCTAAAATAAAAATTATTAAAAACCTCCTATTTAGCCACTAAATACTATATTTAAATTATTAATTACCAATAAAAATAATAAATACGGTTTTTAGAAATAGGGTTTTACAAGTATGCCCCGATGGATCCATTTAATTGGGTTTGTCCATCAGTGCGTGCTGCTGGCCATTGCCACGTGTCTAGTCATCGATATTTTGGGACTGGGGCGTGACATAATTTTTGTGGTGGCCCATGCAGGTCAACGACTAAATTGTTCGGTTTTAACTTAGGGACCGAACAGGCCTGCAATAAGAATAGGATAAGTTTTAGGATCTCATCCACTTGCTTGAAACGTTCTTGATATCTGTATCGGATTCGAATAAAATTCTTGACTTGCATCCTGCCTTAATTCATGTGCTCTTCCTATAGTTTATTTTGGTTACAGAATTATGGATCCACAAGCCGGCGACGAGACTCATCAAGAAATACCACAAGGTGTTGTGGTTACCTACGAAGACGAAGTGACACCAGTTGATGAAGGTCAATCATCACAACAACTCAGTCCAGCAAGTCAGCATGCCTCGAGAATCCAGGAAGATGACGTTCCACCATCGACGCAGTTTGCTACACCAATGCCTACCGTTCCACAAGGACAGGCTATGGACGAACAACAAATGTTTCGAATGTTCTACGCGATGATGCAAGCCCATCAGAAGGTTCATCAAGAAGATCAGCAAAACCAAGTGGAGAAGTTCATCGACAGGTTTAGCTCGGAGTTACGGAGATTAATCAGCTCAAATGCAACTACCTTAGACGAAAACGTTCTTGCTGCAGTACGACCCATGGAGTGCATCACAAGGGTAGAGTCCAGCCAGAAGCGGCCGTATGCATCAGCACCAGACCAAGCACAACAAGAAAGAGTTGCAAAGCGACCACAGATGAATCTACCACTTGCACTAGTCCTTCCTACTTGTCACTACTGTGGCAAGGTAGGACATTTCGCTAAAGAATGCCGATGCAGACTGGGACAATGTCTATCTTGCGGATCCAAAAAGCATTCGGTAAGGGATTGCCCTGAACGCCGAGAGAAAGCAGTGATGATTCATCAACCAGCCACATCAGCACCAGCCGGAGCACCACAGGAAAAAATTGCAAAGAAGTCTCACATGCACCAACCACCAGAAGCATCTCCGTAAGTGCTGCCTATATGTCAAAATTGTCGCAAGAGAGGCCACATTGAGAACGAGTGCAGACGTAAATTGGGATTATGCTTGATTTGTACGTCCAACCAACACTTAGCCAAAGATTGTCCTCAGCATCGAAAGAGAGCACCAATGGCTAACCGACAAGCACTACCATCACCAAGGCCAGCCTCTCCAGCATTGGAAATACTGCAAACGGAAGTCGAAGGAGTTCTACCACATGCCCCAGGAGAATATCTGCCGAGGCCACCCTTGGCACCGCAAGCATCACTCTTCCAGCAAGCTCAACAACAGCAGATGAATCGACCGCAATGACGCGAACAAGCACTTGTGATGACTTTGGAAGACGCACAGATTCGTGGAGTAGTTAATGCGAGTAAGTTTTTATAGTTTTCTGCTTCTAGATTTGCTGTAGTTCGTGCCTGCTGGTTCGTGACCTTAGACTTGACCTGACAATTTTAACTTGCTAATAATTAATAACCTAGAATGCTTTATTAATGTTAACCTGATAGTTTTAACTTGCTAATTAATGTTAACCTAATATGTTTTATAATTGATAACCTAGTGATAACCTAAGTAATTTTGAACTTGCCAATAACTTAGAATATTTTATAAATGTAACCTGATATGTTTTTGAAAGATAAACCTGGTTTTCTAAAACTGTAATTCTAGATTTCCTTCACCCGGGAAATTTTATAACTTCCATCGCTTAGGGAAATAATTTTCCCTATGTGCTATTCTTACACCCTCAACTTTGATTCTTCTTGATAGTAATGTGCTTCAAAAAAAATGTTTGTAACCGTGTCATCTTTGTTGACCGGTTATTCTTTGATTGCGAGGACGCAATCCTCTTAAGGGGGGTAGATTGTAAATCCCCTGATTTTCAAAAAATTTTAATTTGAATTTTTCACAATTTTCTGGATTTTTTCTGGAATTTTTATTAATTAAAAACTAAGGTATTTTAAATTTAAATGATTTTTAAATGATGTTTAATAATATTAAAATATTATGGAAATAATATTTCTGGTGTAAAATAAAAATCTAGACATAGGATAATTTTTCGGGAACTTATTGGACCCCGGAAGTATTTTTAAAGACCTAAAAATCAAGTTATAATTAAACCGATTTAAACCCTAATTAACCCGGTTCATTGAACCAAATTAAACCGAACTATACTGCTGAACCGACCCAACCCAACCTTAGCGGGTCGGATCCGGGTTTGACCCGACCCGCTTAGGACCAAACCCGGCCCGAAATCCTTTCACCTTCCCCCAGCCGCTCACCCGACGCCCCTTCAGCTCACCGCCGGCTGACCCGCCGCCGCTCGGCCTCCCCGCTCGCGTAACCTCCGCCACCGCTTCCCCTTCGCCTCCGTGTAATGCCCGGCCATCCTCCTCCCCCTAACCCTATTTAAACCCGATGCCCGCCTCGACTCCGCCGTCTCCCCCTCGCTCCGACCGTCCTCCTCCACTCCCTCGCCGTTCCCTCCCGCAGAGCCCTCGCCGAGAGCCCCTGAGCCGCCTCCCTCCATCGAGCAGCGACCAGCCACGAGCCCCGCTGCCCCAAGCCAGCCCCTGGCCGCCTCCGTCGTGTCCGCCTCCAGCAGCTTCCCTGCCTCGACCCAGCCTCAGCGAGCCCAGCACCTCCCCGGCAAGCCCTACAACGAGTCTTCGGCGAACCAGAGCCCTAACCCTAGAGCAACAGCAAGGACACGGCCCGGACATGACTCAGCTCGTGTCGAGACGACGCGGACACGAGTAATTCAGATTTTACGGAGTCCTGTTCAGGTAACCCGTTCTCTCTCCTCGTTGTCCCATTTTTATTTCCGTCAGTTATGACGCGTAGGCTGCGTGACCCTCTCGATGTCCGTACAACCTGCTCGGTGCATCGCGTCATATGGCGATCGCGAACCGCGATCCAAAAACAGAAAAATTAACGCCCTGTTTCACCCCGGAACTGAGTGCGCCCCGCCAAACGGGACGACTTGGTCGTACGCGGTCTTTACCGAAACGTGCGCGTCATTGATACGGACGTACGGGATTTCGCAGAAGTTGATTTGGATGTGCGTGCACACCGGAATCAACGCGTATCCCCCGACTACGCCCCGTATCCGTCTTTTCTGGTTCTCGCTGTAACTTAGTGTACACACGTCGGATCAAAACGAAAATTGTGCCATCGGACTCATAGCAATACGCTGGTCCTGTGACCCAAGTTTGGTTCGATTCTGAGAACGTTGACAAAATCGCGTGTCGTGGGCCCCACAGGCTCCACTTGACGGACGATTTTGTGATCGGCTCATCGGAATCCAATTCTGAAAGTTCCATTGGGTTCGTATCATCATTCCTGACCTGTTGACACTAAGTTTGACAGATTTGGAGACCTTTGATTCTGACACATTTTTCGGTGCAAAGAGGCCCACATGTGGACCCCGCTTTGACCAGAAACTGTCATTTTTGCCCCTGTGTCCAAATTGGACTCAAGTACAGGCGTTTCTAGCTAATTGATATTTTTTGGATCTGATGGTGATATTTATTTCAGCAACCGGAGTACTCCCTGCAGAATTCACGGAAGTCAGAGCTACAGTTGGAGCCGGAACCTCAGGCAAGTGTACCTTGCCAAATCCTGCAATTTTTGCTACTTATTCCCTTAACATATATACTTGTTGTATGTGCTTAAACCTAGGACCGTGTGACTTACTTAGCGTCCGATTAATAGTCGGGTGCCAACACCGTACGCGGAGTTGTGTAACGTCACCTAGAGATGGTTATCGTGACCCTTTGCATTCTCGTGCTTGCATTATCAAGAACGTTTTACCCAGGACACCTGACACTATTTATGATACAGAATCGTCCTGAGATATTCATGGTGATTCTGTATAGGATACAGTTTTCATGACTTATTCCTTTGCTTAGATATTATATGACTGGTTGCATTAGAGATGATCCTGCGTGGCGTGGACATGAGACGTTGTGGACATGAGACATATGATTACATTGGGTGGGGAGAGACACACAGGCTACAGGCTGATCATATATATATATAACCCCTATTAATGTGGTGCTCAAGACTCTAAACCCGAGCTTGGCCCACTACGTGTTATTACTGCTACCGGCTCCCCGACACAGAGCTTGTAGTGGTTTCAGCCTGAGTTTTAGTGATGCTCTCAACTTGTATATCACTTAGCTGGTTATCTAGTTTACCCTATTATTTCATTTATTTACTGCACTGCATTTATTTTAGCTTGTATTATCTGTACCTTGCTATGTCCCCTGAGGACCTGGATCCGAATTATGTCCCCAGGTTTAGCAGAGGAGATCCATTCTGAGGTTTACAGGACAGGTGCTTTAGCAGGAGCAGAAGCAGGTTCAGGAGCAGGCACTGGAGCAGAACCAGGAACCAAGGACTAGGTGATTGCCATAGATTTTCCTGAGTATATGTTCTTCCATACTCAGTCAGTGTTGTTATTTACTTTCTTGTTTAATGAACAAATGTATCAGACTTGATTATCGGGTTGTTCCCCGATTTATTTACTTGTGACTTGATGTTGATGTTTATTTCCTTTTTGTTGACTTGTTATATTCATTCTATGGATGAGAATAGTAGACCCTGATAGTTGTAATACAGCTTAAGTATGCCCGATGGATCCATTAAATTGGGTTTGTCCATCGGTGCGTGTTGCTGGCCATTGCCACGTGTCCAGTTCCTCGATATTTTGGGACTGGGGCGTGACATATGGAGACTCCAATATATGGAAACCATAACACATACGTACGCTGTAATATGAATGTTAACTCACATGTGGTATATATAGTATCAAAAGTCACAGGGCATAACTAGATCTCATCCACAGAATCAAATAACCAATAAACTATATAACTGAATCAAGTATAAAATGCTTGATAAGAACAAGTAGTTGGATGGAAATAAATCCACTACCAACTAGAATATAAAAGAAACCACATAAGAACATCTAATGAACCATGAGACTCGAAGAGAAGACCTCCTCGAAAGAGATATGTAGCAAGTCCTGATCCGTGCTCCTGCGAATAGTCGAGATCGTCTACACCGGGAAAGGGACCAGGTCCTCAAAGGGACTTAACAAGATACATAGAAGCATGTCAATTGAATACAGTAAACATGCATAATGGACAAAAAATATATAAGTACACTGTACTAGACTGTACTAGACAATCTATATGAAATGCATAATGAGGATAACTTTTCAACGTATGGGCATGGGTAGGCTACTCGATCTAATCTCATAACTCACACACACGTCAGGGACATCATCAGCCGACATACCGCGAGGGTAGCGACCATCGTGACTCCATCAGCCGATATACCACGAGCGTAGCGACCATCGGACATGACTATCATAGTGCGCGCTAGTTACTACGGTTTACCAGAGTGGTTATAGCCCATACGCCTACTGATTGTCCTCCCTCCCATGATACTATGTGTCAAGTGTGTGTCAACATATATAGTATATAATTATGACTGAAAAAAATACACATGCAATGAATATATAAAAATATAATAATCATGTAAAATACTGTAAGCAATTTGGCAAGGTATCTTGCCTGGCAAAGCTGCAAAGTGTAAGTGTCCAGACGTCAGGCACAATGGATCAGAAACTATGGCATCAGAATGAACGTCTCTGGATGCTGAAATAAACATCACCAACGTTCCCAGAATAAGCGAGATAGCTAGAAAATACTACCCTTTCGTCCAATTTAGACACAGGAGCAAAATGGTAATTTCGGATCAAAGTGGGGTCCATATGTGGCCCAATTTGCACCGAAAAGCGTGCCAGAGGTAAAGGTCTCTAAATAGAATAAATTATAGGTCAAACAAATTTTAAACGTCAATACGAACTCAACGGTACATCCAATTTTGGATTCCGGTGAGCCAAACACAAATTTGCCCAAAAAGTCAACTGTGGGGCCCGCAAATAGGCGGCTTGGTCAACTATCTCAGAATTATGTGAAACTTGGGTCACAGGACCAGCGTGATACCACAAATCCAATGGCTCAAGTTTCATCGTATTCTGACGAGCGTACGCTAAATGGTGCAGTATTTTACAAAAGTCGCGATATGGGGCCTTTTTACGGATATAGAGTGATTCTGACGCGCACACAAGTCCAAATCAGTTTTTGTGAAAGCCCACACATCTGGACATACCATACGCATCTTTCTGTGCAACTGGTACACGATGAGGCGGTCCCGTTTGGCGGGACGCGCTCCGTATCATAAATTTTAACATTTTAAAAATATATTTTTATGGGTTTTTAACCTAATTTAATTCTGCACATAACACCAAATAAAATAATCTAATTGACAGAAAAATAATCTCGGTTATATAGTCTTCACATATCAAAAAGAAAATTTAAGTTTGGATCTCTGCGGTGGGAGATATTGGTCCTTAAACATGGGTCATCGCAACAATTTTTCTGAAGTTAAAAGTCGTGGTTTTTCTCCAACTTGGTCTCGATTTTCACCTAAGGTTACGCGCTGATCGGATGAAACTAATACACAGAGTTGGAAGAGGGATAGGTCATGAACATATCGGTAAAGACGGGATCCAATTTGGTCGAAAGATGGAGCAGAAATCAGCGCCTGAACAGGGGTACGCTGCTGTAGTTTCCTGTCGCGGCGTGTGGGCGGGATCTCGCGCGGTGATCGACGGTGCTGCGGCGTGCTCCTGGCGGAGGCAGCATGGAAGGTGGTCGGCGGCGCCTCAGGGTCAGAGGAGATTAGAGTAAGGGTTTAGGGTTAGGGTTTATATATATATATATATATATATATATATATATATATATATATATATATATATATATATGGGGAGGGGCGCGATGTGAAGGGCCGCGGGGGTTCTGTCCGCGGGGTTGGGTTGGGGATTGCTTGCTGCTGCTGCTGTTGGGTTTAACTTAGGAGGGTTAGGGTTAGTTGCTGGGCTTAGTGTTTTAGTTTTATTTATTTATTTTTCTTTTATTCCTTTCTTTTCTTTTCTTTCTTCTTTTCCTTATTCTTTTCTTTTTATTTCCTTTTCTATTATTACTAATCAATCTATATATATATATATATATATATATATATATATATATATATATATATATATACATATATATATAATTCTAGAAAATTATATTAGTACATGTAAATAATCAATCATCCGTCCACAAGGTCTCCTACATAAAATAAAATAAGGTAAAATAATAGTTTTCCTTCATAAATATATAGCTAAATATTTACCTAGTAATTAAATCCAATAAATTTATATTTTCTAATAACTAATAAATACTATAAATAAATTAAATAATTAATTAAATAGTTTATACGGTTTTTAAAATTAGGGGTTTTACAGGTACTGTAGTTCGAAGGGGAGGGCATGGTTTAGAGATTTCTGCATGGTTCGGTACTGGGGGACGATGACGTGGGCACGAATAGAAGGTCGCAGTCCTATCTCAAATCTTCGTGCACGAGTCTCGGCATCGCATAGGTGAGACATAGCAAATTTTGTAAGCCTGTTGAATTCTGAGGCGTACTGCCGCACTGTCATGTCCCCTTGTTGCAGATGTATAAATTCGTCTTCTTTCTCGCGGCGGACGACGGGTGGAAGATACTCCTTCTCAAAGGCCTTACGGAACACGGACAAAGAGAAAGTCGTCCTGCCACCTTCACTCAATAAAGCTTGTTTGTGCACATCCCACTAATCATGAGCGTTTAAAAGGAGCTAAAGCTGGGCGCAAGCTACTCTTTTAGTTTCGTCCTTATGAAGCACTTCGAAGTGGTCTTCCAACTCAACCAGCCAGTCCAACACCACGGAAGGATCCTCAGTCCCGTTAAAGGTAGCATGACACATCTTTTTGAACTCTGATATTTTCAGGACAGGACCCTTATCTTCTGGGGGCAGAGGTTCCAGAGAGTCCTGAGGTCCCGCAGTGTCGGCTACAACTGGCACTACCACAGCGACCGCTGATGCAGAATGGTTGCTAGCGACGAGCGTCGTCATAATCGTTTGCAAGGTATCCATTTGCTTCTGCTGTGCTTTGGCCTGAGTCCGTTGTGCCAGAAATTGAGCCTCAATCCGGGACTCAAATTGATTCTGTCGTGGTTCGGCTTTTCTCTATTGTGTTTCCATCAAACGCATTATCCGTTCGAACGGATCAACAGAGGGTGTGACAGCTGGACTTCCTGTCACGCCCCAGTCCCAAAATACCGAGGGACCGGCCGCGTGATAATGGCCAGCAGTACGCACCGATGGACAACCCAATTTAGTGGATCCATCAGGGCATACTTAAGCTGTAATATAACAATAAGTAGATCCAGTGGTACAAGTTACAGTCTACACTAATCTTATCCACAACAGATAATCACAGATCAAATGACAGAAGTGAAGTAAATAAATAACTAATAAGTCTCAATAAAAGTGTCTCGGAGAACAATCCGAGTACAAGTCTGGTACATCAATGAAATAGACTGGAAATAAAATAACTAGAAACCGAAATAAATGAGTATCTCAAGCCAATACTCAAGAGAAGTCCTCTGGTACAATCTCGTCCTCAGATCCTGGTTCTGCTCCAAGGTAGGCACCTGCTCCTGCTAATGCTAATGCTCCGGTCCCATATACCTCGGGATAGATCTCGTCAGCTATACCTGGGGACATAGTCCGGATCCAGGTCCTCAGGGGATAGCAAGGTACAGAAAATATAAGCCAAAATAAATGCAGTGCAGCAATAAATGAATAATAGGGTAAATAAATAACCAGCTAAGTGATATGCAAGTTGAGAACATTATTCCATACTCGGGCTGAGACTACTACAGGATCAGTGTCGGAGAAACCCATAGCAGTATTTTCTCGAAGGGCCAGAACTGGTGCCATAGCTCTGTGTCAGAGACTAAGACACATCCAGATGTCAATATATAATATAATCAGCCTTTCATATGGTAATACTCTCCCCACCCAATGAAATCTCATATCTCATGTCCATGACACGCAGGATCAAGACTAATGTAACAAGTCCGGATATAATCTAAGCATGTAAACTGTGTATGTCATAAACATGTATCCTATACAGAATCACCATGAATATCTCAGGAAGATTCTATCTCATGAATGGTGTCAAGTGTCCTGGGTATAATGTACTTGATAAGACAAGTACGAGAATGTAAAGTGTCACGAATGTCCATCTCTAGATGACAGTACCCAACACCGCGTACGGTGTTGGCACCCGACTGATAATCGGACGCTAAGTACGTCACACGGTCCTAGGTTAAGCATGCACAGCAATATAATGAAGTAAGGAAAATATACAACAATACTGCAAAGTTTGGCAAGGTACACTTGCCTGGGGTCCTGGCTCCAACTGTAGCTCTGGTCTCAGTGTGATCTGCAGGTACTACTCCGGTTGCTGAAATAAACATTACCATTAGATTCAGAAAATGTCAAATAGCTAGAAACGCCTGTCCTTACATCCAATTTGGACACAAGGGCAAAAACGACATTTCCGGGCCAAAGCGGGGTCCACATGTGGGCCACTTTGCACCGAAAAGTGTGTCAGGGTCAAAGGTCTCCAAATTAGTCAAACTTAGTGTCTACAAGTCAGGAACGATAATACGATCCCAACGGAACTTCCAGAATTGGATTCCGATGAGCCGATCACAAAATTGCCCGTTAAGTGGAGCCTGTGGAGCCCACGATACGCGATTCTGTCAACGCTCTCATAATCGATCCAAACTTGGGTCACAGGACCAGCGTATTGCTACGAGTCCGATGGCACAAGTTTTGTCTCGATCCGACGTGTGTACACAAAGTTACAGCGTGTTCCAGAAAGGACGGATACGGGGCGTTGTCGACGGATACGCGTTGATTCCGGTGTGCACGCACATCCAAATCAACTTCTGTGAAATCTTACACGTCCGTATCAATATCGCGCATATTTTGGTAAAGACCGCGTGCGACCAAGTCGTCCCGTTAGGCGGGGCATACCCAGTTTCGGGGTGAATCGGGTCATCATTTTTCCTGTTTTTGGATCGCGGTGTGCGATCACCACAGGACACGATGCACCGAACGGGTTGCACGGGCACCGAGGGGGTCATACAGGCTACGCGATACAATTTACGGAATTGGAATCCGAGCTACGAGCAAGAAGATACACGCACCTGAACGGGACCCGAAAACCGGGGTCGTATCGTGTCCTGCACGTGTCCGACACGTGTCGGATACAGGAATTAGGGTTAGGGTTTGGGGATTCAGATTCGACGGCGGCTCGGGGCGGAGGGCGGCCGGGGCAACGTCGCCGGGGCTCGGGGGCTCTGCGGGGAGGGCGGCACGGCGGGTTGGCGGTGCTGGCCGGAGACGCTGGCTGCGTCGACGGCGGCTGAGGCGGGGAGCTGCTGCAGTGAGGTCGAGGCTAGGGCTCGAGGCTAGGGCTCGAGGTGCTGAACAAACCGGAGAAGACGGCTGCGCTGGAGATGACGACGGAGCGAGGGAAGAGCAGGAGGAGGAGAGGGCGGCGGAGCGGGGCAATGGCCGCGGGGGCTAGGGTTCTTGGGAGAGAGGGGAGGAAGGCGGAGGAGACTCTGGAGGAGGAAGGCGGAGGGATCTAGGGTTTAGGGGTGTTGCTGCGGGTGTCGGCCACGACGGAGGAGGAGGAAGAGGGAGCGGGGTTGGCCGGCTAGGTGGCGATGGGCGGTCGAGGAGAGTGTGGAGGTAGCTCGCGGCGGAGGGTAGCGGGAAGTGAGGCGAGGCGGGGAGGAGATGGGGCTCAGGCGGAGCGGCGCTTGGCCGGAAGGCTGCGTCGTCGGCGCTGCACGAGGAGGAGAGAAGAGAGAGAGGGTGTGCGGCGGTGGCGGGGCACGAATCCCGAGACGAAATAAATAGTCGGAACAGTGAATCCGAGGGAATTTGACTTAGGGTTTCGGTATGTGTTAACGGGTCGGGTCGGGTCAGGCGGATCCGACCCGATCCGCATAAAGGAATGCGGGTTTGGGTATCGGGTTGGCGGGTCGCGGGTTAGACCCGGATCCGACCCGCTAAGGTGGGTGTGGGTTGGTTCAATTGAACCCGGTCCGGTTTGGTTTATTTAAAAATAAACCCGGTTTAATTAGGGTTTAATTTGGTTTATTTAATAGTTTTTAGGGCTTTAAACGGGTTTCCGGAGTCCAATAAATCCGCAAAAAATTATCATGTGCTCGGTTTTCCATTTTACGCCATAAAATATTATTTCCATAATATTTTAATATTAATTAGTAGCAAATAAAAATCATTAAATTAGAAAGCACCTAGGTTTTAATTCTAGAAAAATTCCAGAAAATCCTAATCAAAAATTCCTAAAAAATCAGGGGGCTTACAATCTACCCAACTTATAAAAATTTCGTCCTCGAAATTAAAATATGGTAAGGTTCTCTCTATCCAATCTCACTTGGTTACAGTCTAAAGGATTCCTCTCAAGTGAGCATTGCGGTCTCTACCCAACTTAGAATTTACCCATCTATCGTCTAAGGCTATACACCTAATAGAACTATGCCCCAACTTGTTTAATCATGTTATTGAATCCTCGGGTCTTTAATACCAAACATATCACCTATGGCATTCCCTTAATTATATATAAAAGGGTCATCAACAATGCGACCGGCCTGGGGTATATCTAGTACTGTCTATATATCCACTCATACCAAGCACGTGGTTTCGTTTTTCCGAATTAAGGGAAGACGAAGATCAATAATAAAGAGTTCAAGGGTGAGGTAATAGAATAGAAGTATCAGGATCAAGGCGTTTAACGAATTCTAATGGGATTTGTCGAGACAATTGTGGATTGAAATCCTATTCTGGTAATCCTTTGTTCGCATGCTCGTATTAATACAGTTATGTAACTGATACGATATGCGCAGACATATCTAGAGGGCAAGTATACTAGTCAACTATATATCTCAATCCACGTGAAGTAGTCGTGCGAAGAGCGAACCAAAATGCACTAAGGTTGATCAGACCGTAATACACTGATTCTGAATAGACAACTGTATTAGTGTACGCGTCCAATAATACAGATGTCATGATCAAGCTCGATAAAAGGATAAGCTTGCAAAACTAGGCTATATTAGCAGCATAAGTCAAGGTAGTACAATAATATAAGTACGCTAGACGATGATGAAAGGAGGTACAACTTAATTCAAGCTCACAAAGACAAAAACAAAATAAGCAATAATAAAAGACTCTACAATCTCTACGGTTATCAATTATAAGCAAGTTCAAAATTACATAGGTTAAGTCTGAGGTCACGAACCAATAGGCACGAGATAAAACAAATCTAGAAACAGAAAACTATGAAAAATTATGCGCATTAGCTACTCTATGAGTCTGTGAGTCTTCCAAAGTCGTAGCCAGGGCTTGTCCGCGTCTTCGTAGTCGATTCCTCTGCTGCCGTTGAGCCTGCTGGAAGAGTGTTGCTTGTGGTGCCAAGGGTGGCCTCGACTGATTCCCTCCTGGGGCTGGTGGTCTAACTCCTTCAACTCTCGTTCGCGGTGCTTCCAATGCTGGAGAGGCTGGCCTTGGTGCTGGTAACGCTTGTTGGTTATTCATTGGTGCTCTGTCTCGACGTTCGGGGCATTCCTTCTTTAAATGCTGACTGGATCCGCAAGCTAAGCATAATTTCCTTTTGCGTCTGCACTCGTTCTCAATGTGTCCTCGCCTGCGACAATATGGACAGACAGGTAGTACTTGCGGAGATGCTTCTGGTGGCTGGTGCATGTGAGGCTTCTTTGCAATTTCTCCCTGTGGTGCTCCGGTTGGTGCTGAGGTGGCTGGTTGATAAATCATCAATGCTTTCTCTTGATGCTGAGAACAGTCCTTGGCTAAGTGTTGATTGGTTCCGCAAATCAAGCACAGTCTCAACTTGCGTCTGCACTCCCTCTCAATATGGCCTACCTTGCCACAATAGTAACAAGTAGGAAGGAATGAGACTCTGGGTGCTGCTCTCGATGGTGGATTCATCTGCGGTCGCTTTGCAGCTCTTTCTTGTTGTGCTTGGTCTGGTGCTGATGCATACGGCCGCTTCTGGCTGGACCCTATCCTTGTGTCGTACTCCATGGGTCTTGCTGTAGTAAGAACATCCTCGTCTAAGGTAGTTGTAGCGGGGCTGATTAACTTCCGTAACTCTGAGCTGAATCTATCGATGAACTTCTCCGTTTGGATCTGTTGAGCTTCTTCCTGAACCTTCTGATGGGCTTGCATCATTGCGTAAAACATTCGAAACATTTGTTGTTCGTCCATAGCCTGCCCTTGTGGAACAGTGGGTGTCGGTGGAGCCAACTGCGTCGGTGGTGGAACGTCATCTTCCTGGATTCTCGAGGCATGCTGACTTGCTTGCTGTGATAATGGACCTTCACTAACTGGTGTCACTTCATCTCCGTTGGTTATCACCGCACCTTATGGTGTTTTTGGATGAGTCTCGTCGCGTGCTTATGAATCCATTGCTCTGCATCAAAATAAACTATAAGAGGCGTACAGGAATCAAGGTAGGATGCAAGTCAAGAATTTAATTCGAATCCGATATAGATGTCAAGAACGATTCAAGCAAGTGGATGAGATCCAAAAACTTATCCTATTCCTTATTGCAGGCTTGCTCGGTCCCTAAGTTGAAACCGAACAATTTAGTCATTGACCTGCATGGGCCACCACAAAAACTATGTCACGCCCCAGTCCCAAAATACCGAGGGACCGGCCGCGTGATAATGGCCAGCAGTACGCACCGATGGACAACCCAATTTAGTGGATCCATCAGGGCATACTTAAGCTGTAATATAACAATAAGTAGATCCAGTGGTACAAGTCACAGTCTACACTAATCTCATCCACAACAGATAATCACAGATCAAATGACAGAAGTGAAGTAAATAAATAACTAACAAGTCTCAATAAAAGTATCTCGGAGAACAATTCGAGTACAAGTCTGGTACATCAATGAAATAGACTGGAAATAAAATAACTAGAAACCGAAATAAATGAGTATCTCAAGCCAATACTCAAGAGAAGTCCTCTGGTATAATCTCGTCCTCAGATCCTGGTTCTGCTCCAAGGTAGGCACCTGCTCCTGCTAATGCTAATGCTCCGGTCTCGTATACCTCGGGATAGATCTCGTCAGCTATACCTGGGGACATAGTCCGGATCCAGATCCTCAGGGGACAGCAAGGTACAGAAAATACAAGCCAAAATAAATGCAGTGCAGCAATAAATAAATAATAGGGTAAATAAATAACCAGCTAAGTGATATGTAAGTTGAGAATATTATTCCATACTCGGGCTGAGACTACTACAGGATCAGTGTCGGAGAAACCCATAGCAGTATTTTCTCGAAGGGCCAGAACTGGTGCCATAGCTCTGTGTCAGAGACTAAGACACATCCAGATGTCAATATATAATATAATCAGCCTTTCATATGGTAATACTCTCCCCACCCAATGAAATCTCACGTCTCATGTCCATGACACGCAGGATCAAGACTAATGCAACAAGTCCGGATATAATCTAAGCATGTAAACTGTGTATGTCATAAACCTGTATCCTATACAGAATCACCATGAATATCTCAGGAAGATTATGTCTCATGAATGGTGTCAAGTGTCCTGGGTATAATGTACTTGATAAGACAAGTACGAGAATGTAAAGTGTCACGAATGTCCATCTCTAGATGACAGTACCCAACACCGCGTACGGTGTTGGCACCCGACTGATAATCGGACGCTAAGTACGTCACACGGTCCTAGGTTAAGCATGCACAGCAATATAATGAAGCAAGGAAAATATACAACAATACTGCAAAGTTTGGCAAGGTACACTTGCCTGGGGTCCTGGCTCCAACTGTAGCTCTGGTCTCAGTGTGATCTGCAGGTACTACTCCGGTTGCTGAAATAAATATTACCATTAGATTCAGAAAATGTCTAATAGCTAGAAACGCCTGTCCTTACGTCCAATTTGGACACAAGGGCAAAAACGATATTTCCGGGCCAAAGCGGGGTCCACATGTGGGCCACTTTGCACCGAAAAATGTATCAGGGTCAAAGGCCTCCAAATCAGTCAAACTTAGTGTCTACAAGTCAGGAACGATGATACGATCCCAACGGAACTTCCAGAATTGGATTCCGATAAGCCGATCACAAAATCGCCCGTCAAGTTGAGCCTGTGGGGCCCACGATACGCAATTCTGTCAACGTTCTCAGAATCGATCCAAACTTGGGTCACAGGACCAGCGTATTGCTACGAGTCCGATGGCGTAAGTTTCGTCTCGATCCGACATGTGTACACAAAGTTACAGCATATTCCAGAAAGGACGGATACGGGACGTTGTCGACGGATACGCGTTGATTCCGGTGTGCACGCACATCCAAATCAACTTCTGCGAAATCCTACACGTCCGTATCAATGTCGCGCACGTTTCGGTAAAGACCGCGTGCGACCAAGTCATCCCGTTTGGCGGGGCGTACCCAGTTCCGGGGTAAATCGGGTCGTCGTTTTTCCTGTTTTTGGATCGTGGTGTGCGATCACCACAGGACGCGATGCACCGAGCGGGTTGCACGGGCACCGAGGGGGTCATACAGGCTACGCGATACAATTTACAGAATTGGAATCCGAGCTACGAGCAAGAAGATACACGCACCTGAACGGGACCCGAAAACCGGGGTCGAATCGTGTCCTGCACGTGTCCGACACGTGTCGGATACAGGAATTAGGGTTAGGGTTTGGGGATTCAGATCCGACGGTGGCTCAGGGCGGAGGGCGGCCGGGGCAACGTCGCCGGGGCTCGGGGGCTCTGCGGGAAGGGCGACGCGGCGGGGTGGCGGTGCTGGCCGGAGACGCTGGCTGCGTCGACGGCGGCTGAGGTGGGGAGCTGCTGCAGTGAGGTCGAGGCTAGGGCTCGAGGCTAGGGCTCGAGGTGCTGAACAAGCCGGAGAAGACGGCTGCGCTGGAGATGACGACGGAGCGAGGGAAGAGCAGGAGGAGGAGAGGGCGGCGGAGCGGGGCAATGGCCGCGGGGGCTAGGGTTCTTGGGAGAGAGGGGAGGAAGGCGGAGGAGACTCTGGAGGAGGAAGGCGGAGGGATCTAGGGTTTAGGGGGGTTGCTGCGGGTGTCGGCCACGACGGAGGAGGAGGAAGAGGGAGCGGGGTTGGCCGGCTAGGTGGCGATGGGCGGTCGAGGAGAGTGTGGAGGTGGCTCGCGGCGGAGGGCAGCGGGGAGTGAGGCGAGGCGGGGAGGAGATGGGGCTCAGGCGGAGCGGCGCTTGGCCGGAAGGCTGCGTCGTCGGCGCTGCACGAGGAGGAGAGAAGAGAGAGAGGGTGTGCGGCGGCGGCGGGGCACGAATCCCGAGACGAAATAAATAGTCGGAACAGTGAATCCGAGGGAATCTGACTTAGGGTTTCGGTATGTGTTAACGGGTCGGGTCGGGTCAGGCGGATCCGACCCGATCCGCATAAAGGAATGCGGGTTTGGGTATCGGGTTGGCGGGTCACGGGTTAGACCCGGATCCGACCCGCTAAGGTGGGTGTGGGTTGGTTCAATTGAACCCGGTCCGGTTTGGTTTATTTAAAAATAAACCCGGTTTAATTAGGGTTTAATTTGGTTTATTTATTTAATAGTTTTTAGGGCTTTAAACGGGTTTCTGGAGTCCAATAAATTCGCAGAAAATTACCCTGTGCTCGATTTTCTATTTTACGCCATAAAATATTATTTTTATAATATTTTAATATTAATTAGTAGCAAATAAAAATCATTAAATTAGAAAGCACCTAGGTTTTAATTCTAGAAAAATTCCAAAAAAATTCCTGAAAAATCAGGGGGCTTACACTTCCTGAGCTGCCTAACGTGCCAGAACTGCTCCCTTGCACTTGCGCCACCATCTGCGCTTGTGCACCCAGCTTTGAGCCCGTTCCTTCAAAGAAAAGTTACTTGTATTAGTCTCAAAATATATTATGGACTCACTGTATGGAACGCATCTCATTTTGGCCAAGCGAATTCAAGGGTTCAACTGGGAGGGACAGGGTCATTTTAAGAAACTTTTCTGACACGAAGGTCAAAGGATCTGAAGCCATGCTCTGATACCAATATGTCACGCTCCGATTTCTCTAAGTCGATAATCGTCCCCCGGGCGTGATGTCGTGCACGCGTAAGGCGCGCGTGCACACAAGGCCTAGGCATAATAATATACTTTAGAACAAATACAACAGAGTATGCAAATAAGATATCACACCTTGATATAAAGAAAAATCCTCTTTATTGATAATGAACATCTGTTTACAGACTCTTGACCCAAAAGTAAGAAGATGCCGCATGGGCTTACAACTTGGACGCAAAATGAGATAGCCGATCCATACATTACATCATTTACTAGTATTTCAAAAGCACAGAACACCTTGGGTGCGAGTCAGCACCATCGCCTAGGAGCTTTAAAAGGGAAGTGCAAGCTCCTTTCTTTAGTATGTACTTGGGCTTCAAAAGTCACAGAACGAACATGCCTACTGATTCGGGAAGGGTTGGAGAAAGCTTCAGCTCCTCGCCGCGTCGCCTCGGCTCGGGGAACCTGCTGCAACGAGGGTCAGTACTTCAAAAAGTATCGGTGAGGGCGAGCTAACCCAACTTACCAAAATCGATAACGAATTTATATGAGCATGCAACATTTTATTATGTGATCTTTCTATCTTGTCTTAGTTCAATTCTTTGTATATGATAGAATAAAATAATATAACCAAATGTGCCACCGCTCGATGACTTTACCTGTACCGTCTGAACCACCTGTACAAAACTTACAATGACCTTCCCTGCCACGAAGACATAGTATGCACAGTTTAAATATACATAGCAATCACTTGGTCGGACTGGGGATGGGTCGGCTGTCATTCTGCCTCGGGTAGCTAGCCATCGGCGGACGTACGGACCCATCCAATGCTAGAACTACACTAGCAATTTGTTCTACCCAGGTCGAAGCGGTCCCAGTGCCCCGACGATCGTTCGTAGAATGATATCCCTTGTATACAAGTTGTCCAAAACCATGCCTCCTCAACCAACTAAGTTATCAATTGAAACACATATTCAAGCAATATAAGTAAATGAACTTCATGCATTTTTTATAGTCTAAGCTACTTGCACAATGATCCCATTTCCCTTTGCACCATACCTTGAACAGTTATAGATAAATGATTCCTAACTACAATTGATACAAAAATAGTTATGTGTATAACGGACATGCACGCATCAATGTGATCGTTTGGAAGTCTGTGTGACAAGCATTATTAGTGTTTCAAGTCTACTTCTTCTTTATTCTGACTCAATTTTATTGTTTTGGTATCATTTGATCGAAATACACAAATGAGTTAATCTATTTAGAACGAAGACTTGGAAGAAGGGAGCTAATCGAAGTAAAGTCACTCACAAGTTGGTAAACTATAAGAGAAAATGGGAGATCTTCAAGACTCCGCTTGTGCGTCACCTATCCGATCACCTGTATGCACCAACAGATGATCAATATCTCCTGCTTCAATCTCTAAAGGTTCGATACGAAATATAAAATCCTAAGAACAAATGCAATGAAATCCATCAAAACCGTTCAATAAAACGTAAGTCATAAAATCAACAAGAAAGCAACCAAGCAGCATTGAAAATGGGCAAGAAAATCAGCGCAATGGAAAGGCCCCTCTCGACTCTGCCGTCGAGTCATTCCTTGAGGCATGATTCATTGAATATGGGACCTGATATCGAAGAAACCAATCCATAACGAGGAAAGGATCTTGTTTCAATCTGTCCCGATCGAACGATACCAAGTATTTCTTAGCTGCGCTCCCCGAATAGGGGGAACGGGGCACTACAGAATTCAGCCAAGCCACTGGAGAGAAAGTCTCCATATAATCCATACCATATTTCTGAGTATACCCTTTGGCAACCAACAGTGCCTTTAGGCGCTCAACAGAACCATCGGGATGATACTTAACAGTGCACACCCATTTATAATCCACTGTCTACTTTTTAACATGAAGTGATGTAAGCTCCCAAGTCTGATTTTGATGTAAAACATATATCTCCTCATCCATTATACTTTTCCAACCAGAAGATGACATAACATGCTTGTAAGTTTTAGGAATGGAAATAGAAGGCAATGAAATAGCAAATGCATGAAAAGATGATGAATCATGGTGTAATAAAACATAGTTAAAAATAGGATAATTATTCTTTGTGGTACAAAGATGTTTTCTTTTTCTGAGAGCAATAGGAAGATAATTTGGATCTGTGATGATGGGAGCAGAAATCTCAGGCACGAAAGCTGATTGGTTGATGGCTGAATTCTGTAGAACCACTGGCCTGTCCTTGGATCTCTGATAAACTTGTAAAGGGAGAATGGAGAGAGAAATTGATTCAAAAATGACCGAAAGTGGTATGGAAGATATCAAATCTGTTGTAAAAGGAATATCACGGAAGAAAGAAAGAGGTAGACTCAAAGAATGTAACATTCACACTGATATAATATTTGCTTGACTGTGGACTGTAACAACGATAACATTTTTGAGTACGGGGATAACCAAGAAAGACACACTTCAGATATCTAGGAGCCAACTTATCTCGATTAGGTTCCAAGTTATGAATAAAAGCGACACACCCAAACACTCGAGAAGGTAAAAAAAAAGGTGCGACATTTGTATGTAATACGATAAATGGAACTTTGTTATTTAATACAGATGATGGCATACAATTAATTAGATAACAACAGTAAGAACGGTTTCTGTCCAATACTGTTTAGGGACACATATATTGAACATGAGAGTTTGAGTCAAATCTAAAATGTGTCGATGTTTGCGTTCGGCTATACCATTTTGTTGAGAGGTGTGGACACAACTGGTTTGATGAATCATACCACGATCAACACAAAAACTATTCACAGAAGATTGAGTATACTCCAAAGCATTATCAGAACGCAGAATTTTAATACGTTTATCAAACTGAACATATACTTCATTATAAAAGACATATAACACATTTGGAAACTCAGATCTTTCTTTCATTAAATAATACCAAGTCATTCTGGAATAATCATCAATAAAAATAATAAAATATTGAAATTCTTTCGGACTTTAGACTCTAGACGGACCCCAAATATCAGAATGAACAAGGTCAAAAGACTCTAATTGACGACTCTCACTACGACGAGGGAAGGAACTACAATGATGCTTGCCTAACTAATAAGCCTCACATTCAAGACTAGAAATATGACTCAAACTAGGAACAACTTGACGTAATTTAGCCAAAGACGGATGTCCCAAACGATAATGCCACTGCAATGGAGAAGTAGAAACATAAATAAAGGCCTTTCCAGGTAGATCCAATTAGTACGGTCCATCTTTTTTATGCCCCAAACCAATCATCTTCTTCGTCCTGAGATCCTGAAAAACACACGAATTGGAAAAAAATATCATAGAATATTGAAAAGATTTAGTTAACTGGCTCACAGATAATAAATTAAATAAAAAATTAGACACATATAATGAATCAAATAATGATAGTGATTGAGTAGGATGAGTGACACATTTTCCAAGCATAGGACGAGTAGACCTATCAGCCAAGATAATATTATGTTTCATGGGACTACGATTATGAAAGAGATATATTATACCAGATATTTGAGAGCTTGTTCCTGAGTCAAAGACCCAAGAGGTGGATGGTGACTGGGATGCCACAAAAGCAGGATTACCTATATGTGTCATGGTTGCAGTAGGTTGGGAGGTGGTACTAGCAAGAGCGTTCAAATTCTGGATGATCTGTTCAAATGGAGATGAGGTATCGGATATTGAAGTCTGATTGAAACCTGAAGTATCATCTCTGGAGCAGAAGTGGTGACCTGGGATTGCATATTTTCATCATGCACTTGATGTGCATCTTCTGGTTTGCCCCACTTGTCCCAACAATAGTCTTCCACTTGATGTGCATCTAATTCATCATTTTTTATTTTCATTCGAACTAAGTGATCACTGACATCATACATTGTAAATCTTTGTAGGTTATTGAATTAAAACCTGATTGGTTAGTAGAAATCGTACCCCACTACTACCAATTGAAGGATGTTGAAGATTGAAGTAAAGGCTTTTCCAGCATAATGGTATACATTATTTCTCATTAGCACTAGCTAACCAATCTTCATTATCCAGCCGGAACAAAGAAGTTGTCGCACGGTAAGGGTCGACCTGAAATGACACAATAACATGATTTTCACTAATTTGAAGCATTCTTGCCTCAATTCTTGAGTTAAACTGCAGGATAAAATTGACAGGCAACAATGTTGTGCACCTAGATAACAGTCCGTCATCATCCTTACCTGGTGGAGAAACATTCACCAAAATGCACGTTTATACTGTTTGTAAACAAATTAGTAGAAAGGGGGGATCCTCTAATCAAAATTTGTCAATCAAATATGTGTTGGGAACACGTGCACTCTGATACAACGTGTTGAGCGTGTCGCGGAAGCGTTTGCCAACCCACATGAGATGACCAACCAATCTACGAACACCAAGCACAGATGAAGACAAGTATAAGGCGATGACTACGTCACCTGGACAAATTCTAAATTTTATAACTCAGATGAAATTACAAGATTGCAAAAACTAATGTTGAAACCCTTTGCCTTAATAGGTTCAACCCCCTCACCACACTAAAGAAGAAAAACAGAAGATTATAATTGAAATCACTCACCAACCCGTAACAATCTCCCTAACCGAAGTTGACGACTCATCGATTAGATCTTCTTCTTCCTTCTGTCTTGGATGGCGAAGTCCTAAGAGCAAAGCACAGACTTTCTCTTAGATTTCCAATGGACGTGTAACCCCCCTCACCCAAAATATGTATTTTGTGTGTATTTTATATTATTATATTTATTATAGATTATTTTAAATATTAAATTTTTTTAGAGTATTCTCTTAGTTAATTAGAAAATAAATTTCTTGATATATTTCTTATATAAATATTTATTTAGAATTATTTTTAGGCTATTTTAGATTTTTAGAGATTTTTTAGAATTTTTTGGGTAATTAAAACATAAAAAACGTAAATTTCTAGGACTTTCATGATTTACTATGAGACCATACTTTCATATTGTTCCTACCAAATATTTATTTTAGGTTAATATATTTAATTATATTTTTCTGTAATTTATTTAGAATTTTAATAAATTTATTTGGATTTTTGAAATTATTTAGGATTTTTTTTGGTTATATATAGTCTTAATATTAGATAGATACTAATTTAGTGTTAATAGATATTAATAAGATTATATATAAATTATTTGTATTATATTTAATTCTATTTAAGATTATAAATTATTAAAATAAACTCAAACTCTATTTTAAATTAATTCAAATCTTGAGCCTACTAGAAAAGCAACTTCATGCATATCCTATTCTTATTTAAACTCATCCTAATCATATCCAAATTAGCAAATCATAATCGTATTCAATTAACTAGTCTCCACAATTATAAATACCTATTAGACTTATGTAATAAACTATCGTTCATAATTTTCTTCCCCAAACTCCTCTCTTTTTCGTTCAAAAACAGTCAAAATTCGTCATAAATTCAGCCTCATTTTTTAGTAGTTATGACAACTTAAAAAGACGATATCTCCTATCTCTGGACTCCAAATGCGCTCCAGTTTTTTTGTTAGAACTATATCAAGGTTAGTTTTCTGAATATATAAATTATTTTAATAATTTATTAACCTACTTTTCTAGAAAATTTTAAAAGTGTCAGCTGTCCGAAATTAGACGTGTTTCTGTATCCTCTCCGATCCTGTGCTCCAACTCTCCGATCCTGTGCTCCACCCAATGGAGGTGCAGTGGGACAATCTCGCATCTGGTGAGCAGCGGATCCACAAAACAAACACACCTTCAGCCTCCTCCTACAAACATTCCAAGTGTGTCCTGCCTTCCTGCAGTAGGCACAAGTGGGCACCCTCTGATCCTGACCCTGCTGCGCTGCCTTCTGCACATAGGGACGCTTAGCCGGTCCCGCACTGCCACTCGCACTGCCTGAATCATCCCTACCTCTTTTGGACTTGAGCTCCAAGTCATCCTCCGCTCTCTGAGCATCTCCTACTATCTGCTCGAAAGTCGCCTCGCGGTCGCTCCTAGTCAAAGACTTGACCGCCATGACTAAGCCCTTACGAAACTTCCTCGCCTTGGCTGCCTCACTCAAGCCCTCTACAAATCTGCCCAGACGGCAGAACTCCGCTGCGTACTCGTCCACCATCATGCTCCCCTGGACGAGTGCCTCAAACTGGCTCTCCAAAGCACTGAGCGCCACATCTGGGAAAAACTTCTCCTTAAAAAGCCTCTTAAAAGCCTCCCAAGTAAGTCCTGGTGCTGCGATCCTCGTATCTGTGCGATACCATATCAAAGCGAGGTCGAACATCTGACTGCCCGCCGCCTCTATCTGCATGCTGTCTAGAATCTGTGCCAGCCTGAAGATCCCCTCGATCTGCTCTATCCAGTCATCAGCGTACAGTATCCCTTCTGTACAACGAAACTCCTTGGGCCGCATCCTCTGGAAGTCAATGATACTACCCGGCCTCGGATGCTGAATCTGATATGCCTGTGGCTGAATCTGTGCCACTCTATCCACTGCCGTCATGGCCACCTGGTGGGCGTTCTCAATGCCCAGTCTCATCACATCCACCTGACGGTGCTGCGCGTCTATCATCTTCCTGAAGAATGCAAACAACTGCGCGGCATCTACTGGAGCAGGAAGTGGTGGAGGAACCACCGAAACGACTGGGGTAGTCCTCGGATCGACAGGTGAAGGAGGATCCCCGAGAGAAGCAGATGCTCCCTCAACCGCAGGAGTGGTGAGTGGAGCGGTAGCAGCTGCCTGAATACGAGCTGGACGAGAGGTAGCAGACCTCTCGGTGGCAACTGCTGGGGCAGTACGATGAGATCGTGTCTTCGGAGGCATCCTGAACACAGATCAAAAAAAGTCAATACGGCGCAAGATACGATATCATCAAAGAAGGACGATAATATTTCAAAAGAAAATAATTTCAGAATAATTAGATTGGAATTGTTCCTAGTCGTGATTGAGTACACTCTCATCCTAGATCCTAGAGCAGGCTCGCAGCAGTACAACTAAATTGTTGTACCACCACGATATCGCACTAATTGCGAATCGAGACCTGCATGGGGCCGCTACCAAAAACGTGTCACGACCCGCACCCGAAAAATCGGGCATGAGTCGTGGGTACGTCAAGCCTACGCCGCAGCATCGGCGGTAGAATGCTGTCTAGGTCAACTATCTAGCTAACAATCTCACGCAATCAATATATAAACCTGTCAAGATCTCAACTCCAAACGGAGGAGCAATATCATAATGATAATCAAGTACTCAATCACGAATCTAAGCACGATAAGATAACAAAGAAGACTAACAACTCCAAAGTCTAACCAACAACAACTACTACAACAACCACAACATCAATAATAATAATACATCATCCAAAATAATATACAATACAAGGTCTCAATCCAAAACCGGAGACAAATTCGGTGCTAAAAGCTAATAAAAACAATAACAAGGTCCTAGTGATCCCGGCTACCAATCCGAAAATTACTCCTAAACTAGAGGGTCCCTGTCTGCACCATCAACAGGCTCAGGTCCATAAAATGTCGGACACCACTCCTCCGGATACTCTGGAAAAATATGTCCAGTCAGGACTGGAGCAAGTACATCTCTAACAGCAGTTCCATTTAAATGATAAAAATTATAAAACAGTTATAGCAAGTAGCAAGAAGAATAAAATAAGTATGGAACAAGAAATATACATATGTCACTGGTGCATAAAGGTAAAGATGCATGAATATCGGAAGCAAGATAGTAATAACTGCAAGATACAAGAAATCTAAACTAAGAGTAAGTCCGTGCACATGAACGTGTAGTGAGTCCAGCATGAAATACATGTAGTGAGTCAAGTCCAGAAACATGTAAGTGAGACAAGTCAAGAAATGCAAGAGAGTCCAGACTAGAAAGAATGAACTCGGTGTCTTTGAAATACTTGTTTCGACATGTAAACGGCTAGGGGTAAGTACGGCTCACCGCGCACTGGGTGTGCGGCTGCTATCATTCCAGATTAGACCAGAGGGAGTGATTCCTGATGATTCCAGATGAGAATGTTTACATGTCTACTCGAGTATTTTCCCGCCCCGACTAATACAAGTGAATCCAAGATTCGACACGTAAATCAAGATGAGTCCAGCCTGAACATGAGTGATGCCTGTAGTGATGCCTGTAGGTGATGCCAGTAGTGATTCCAGAATAGAGGCCAGAAACATAAAAATACGTGTCGCAAGTAAATAAATCCAGAAATACCAGTCAGTGTCCCGTGTTGTGCCAGAATAATCAGATGATACTATACTAGAAGCTGAATCATAATAATCATCAGATAATAAAAACTATCAAAGAATATACTCGCCTGACGTCCTGAGCAATTGGCGATCCGAACTGGTATCGCAAGGACCTATTGCGAAAAGCAAGGTTAAACAGGTTTCTAATGAGTTAAACAGATATAAAATAACTAAAAATAGGCTTCTAGGGTCGTTCTAGGTCAAACGGATCAAACCGGTGAAATTTGGGTTAAAAAGTCAACTCTGGGTCCAAAAAGTCAACCCTGGGTCAAAACTAGGTCAAAAGATGACTTTGGCGGTCAACCGAGTCAACCACGGTCAAGTCTAGGTCAAACTAGGGTGCTCCTAAAATTCTAGGTCAAACCGAGCTCATTAAGCTAGTAAACCCTCAAACTCGCCTCCTTGAGATACCGGGATACCCTCGGTATCCGATACCTCACCCTACGCTATACGCCCCGCCTATACCCGCTAAAACCTATGCTAGCACGCGTAAATATATACACATATACATAAAAACCTATCTCTAAACTCAAACCTAGGCAATATCTCAAAAACTCTGCTCGAAACTCAATACCTTGGATATCTCAAGGTATTGAGATACCTCTCTAAACTCAACCCTACTACCCCTCTAGCTAACTAACTATGCATAAACATATACATCTAGCTATAATCTAGGCTAAAATATATATATATAATACATATATGCATATACCTAGGTATCTACATATATATATATATATATATATATATATATATATATATATATATATATATATATATATATATATTACATACACATATATACACATACCTTATACCTTACCTTACCTATACATATATATATCTAGCTATAATATATATCTAGCTATATGTATTTATATATCTATACACATAGATCTATATATCTAACTAATATCTAACTACCTACCTATCTATCTATCTATCTATCTATCTATCTATTTATCTAACTAGTATCTATCTATCTAACTATCTATCTAATCTATTAGATATCTATTTACCTAGATATCTATCTATCTATCTATCTATCTAACTATTTACTTATCTATCTATCTATTTATATATCTATCTATCAATCTAACTATCTATCTATGTATGTACCTATCTATCTATCTAATATCTAGCTATCTATCAATCTATCTATCTAACTATCTAATTCCTATCTATCTATTTAGTTATCCATCTAACTATCAATCTATCTATTTCTCTAGATATCTATCTATTTCTTAATCCATCTATCCATCAATCTAACTATTTATCTATTAAACCATAGATACCTATCTATCTATTCACTTATTTAGCTCCCTCTCCCTTGCTAAGCTACGCGTTGCGCCTGCGAATGCTGCTGCTACTGCCTGCTTGAACTGCTGCTGCTGCTGCATAGAACTGCTGCTGCTGCAGCGCTGGGCTCGAGCGAACTGCTGCCGCAGCGCTGCGGCTGCTGCTGCCTGCTGTTCTGCTGCTGCGCTCGAGCGAACTGCTGCAGCGGCGCTACGGCTGCTGCTGCCTGCTGTTCTGCTGCTGCGCTCGAGCGAACTGCTGTCGCGGCGTGCTGTCGCTCAAGCGAGCTGCTGCCTGCTGTTCTGCTGCTGCGCTCGAGCGAACTGCTACCGCGGCGTGCTGCCGCTCAAGCGAGCTGCTGCCGCGGCGCTGCCTCAATCTGCTGGCTGCTGCAGCGGCTGTGCGCTTCGCTGCCGCGGCCACACACACACAAACGCACACACAAAGACACACAGACACACAGACACACACACCTATATACATATATATATATATAACTATATATATATAAACACACTAATACATATACTTACACACACACATATGCACATATTCACACATATAAACACACACACATATATACAAACACATACATATATCAATATATATATATAAACACATATCTATATATATATATATATATATACACACATATATCTATATATATATATATATACACACACTAATATATATATACATATACACACACACACTCAAACATATATATATATACACTCACTCACACAAACTCACTCTCACACACCCTCACACACACACACTCACACAAACTAACACACACTCTCACAAACACACAACCACACACACAAATATACATATATATATACACAGACACACATACATATATATATATACACATACACAAACTCATATATATATATATATAAACACTCACTCACACTCACACACACACTCACCTACACATACACTAACACCAACACACACACACAAACACTCATATATATATATATATATATATATATATATATATATATATATATATATATATATATATATATATATATATAGGAACACACACACAAATATATATATATATATACATATATATATATATATATAAACACAACACACAACACAACGCCCACCAACGCGCGCCCAACGACCCCGACACGCAAAAATACCTATAAATATATAAAATATAACCTAAGAATTCTAGCACACACTCCCTGATGCTAACCCAACGCGCGCACAAGCTCGAAACTAGAAAACCACGCCGAAATGGCCGTTCGGTCATTTCGACGAACACGCGGTGTGCGGTTCGGAAAACCTCCTGAAACGCACACCAAACCAACTCGTAATCGGTCCAAATTTTACCCACGGATTCTAAACAATGTCTAAATCCTAGAAAAAATACTATCTCATCGATTCTAGGCCCGTGGCAAAAACGCGCACACACTTAGAACCGGCGACGACGAAAATCCCGAAAACGCCCGAAATGCCCGTTTCTCCGCGACATGACTTCCCGTGTACGAACGGAGACTCGCACTCACCCTCAAGACACCTGACAACGTCTACCTAGGTCCGTCTAACCTAGGACATCACCCAAAATTGGGCCAAATTCGGATTCCACCCGAAATTGACACAAAACCTAATGTTAAAGTCTCCAAACACTACCAAACTAGTTCCAACTTCCTCCCACGGGTAGCCTAAGGGTCTAGGAAGGTTCTAAACTACTAATTACACTATATAAGAGTAATTAGAAGGGAAAAATCAGGGTTTACCTCTTGGGAGTTGGAATCCCAAGCTAAAATCTCCAAAAAGCCCCAAATCCACCATAACTAGCTTCCAAGCTCCCAATCCAAGCTCCAACACCAAATCTAAGCTCTACCCACCTAGGTTAGGGAAAAATATAGGGTTAGGGTTAGCAACCATGGAGAATAGAAGAAGAAAGAAGAGGAAAAGGAGTACTTACTTGAACTGGGAAGTAGAAAGGAAGAAGAAGAAGTAGTGGAGAAGAAGAAGAAGTGAAAAAGAAGAAGAAGAAGGAAATGGGGCTGGCTGTGTTGTGGCGGCTATTTTGGGAAGGAAAGGGCCAGCTAAGTGTATTAGAGGGGTTTTACAATAATGCAAAGGTCCAAAATACCCCCTCCTAAAGTCGTGCAAATTGGGTTTTGGGTTTCGGGTTCCAAAAGCACTCAAACTAACTCCAAATCTCTCCAACTAACCCACTAAAAATATAATAAATATTCTAAACCCCAAAAATAAGTCTCACAAGGGTATGGGCTGGGTCGGGCATGGGTCCACTAGGGTCTGACATGGGTCCAGGCTAGCCAAAACCCTAAAACAATCAATTATAAAAATAATACAATCACTAATTAAATATAAATACAATTAATTATAAATAATACACAATTAACTAAATTAAAATAAAAAAAATATCCGGCTCTGGAAATGGGGTGGTGACATTTAACAATAAAATCAGATTATAATAAGATTAAAATATTATTTTAGGTTATTTTATTTAGAATTAAAATAGATTAAAATGGATGAACCTATTCACCCACTTTTGTAACCTAACTTGTTTAATTTATGTGACGGGTAGATCGGGCGACGTCTTGAGTTGCGACTTCAACCCTTTTCAGACCAGGCAAAATACCTTGCCAAATTGCTTACAGTACTTTTGCATACTTATTATATTTTATATATTCATTGCATGTGTGTTTTCTTTCAGTCATAATTATATATTATATATATATTGACACACACTTGACACATCATGGGAGGGAAGGACAATCAGTAGGCGTATGGGGTATAACCACTCTAGTAAACCATAGTAACTAGCACGTACTACGGTAGTTGTGTCGTGATGGTCGCTACCCTCGAGGTATGTCAATTTTTGGTGTCGCACTGGTTGCTACCCTTGAGGTATGTCAATTTATGATGTTCCTGACGTATGTGTAAGTTGTGAGATTAGATAGAGTAGCCTACCTATGCCCATACGTTGAAAAGTTGTCCTCATTATGCATTTTATATAGATTGTCTAGTACAGCGTACTTATATATTTTCTATCTATTATGCATGTTTTACTGTATTTGGCATACTTTTATGTATCTTGTTACGTCCCTCTGAGGACCTGGTCCCTTTCCAGGTGTAGACGATCATGACTATTTGTAGGAGCACGGATCAGGACTTGCTACTCCATTCTCTTTCAAGGAGGTCTCTCTTCGAGTCTCATTGTTCATTAGATATACTTATTTTTGTTCCTCTTATATTCTAGTTGGTAGTGGATTTGTCTCCGCCTAACTACTTGTTCTTATCAAGCATTTTATACTTGATTCAGTTATATAGTTGATTGGTTATTCGATTCTGTGGATGAGATCTAGTTATGCCCTGTGACTTATGACATAAATCTATACCACTTATGAATTATTGTTCATAATATAGCGTACGTATGTATTATGGTTTTCATATATTGGAGTCGCCATATACATACGGCTGACATGCTTACGTATTCCTAATCCTACATATTTTGGGACTGGGGTGTGACATATTTTTGTGGTGGCCCATGCAGGTCGAGAGCATATTGTCTCGGTTACGTTACTGTACCGAGCAAGCCTGCGCATAGGATTAGAGTATAGGATCTCATCCACTTATTTAATCATCTCCCTTGATTTATTTCGCACACTTATGTGATAGCTTGCATTGCATCTTGCTTGATCATTTTTTAACGTCAATCTTATCTTTTCTCTCGTGCTTGATAGGGGTTATGTCACGCCCCAGTCCCAAAATATACGGAACCAGGCCACGTGGCATTGGCCAGCTGACACGTCACTAAGGGATTACCCAATTTAATAGACCCAAAGAGACGTGCTACGCTGTCCTAAAATACTAACAAGTTTAATACTAGAAGATAACAGGTAAAGTCTAATCTTATCCACAAAAATATCAAGGTGTACTGAAATGAGTGCTGAATATATAAGTGCTGAGTCTGAAATGTCAAAGTACAAATTAGATATGCCTGGTGGGAACAAACCCACTACAATAGATAAATATAAAAGTGCTAAAACACAATAAGACTAGAGCATCGTCTATCAAAGTAAGAGTCTCCAGCTCCAGTGAACATACTACTAAAGATCAGGGAGACTCTGATAGTAGCATCTCTAGCTCCTCCTCAGTTGCGTACCTCGTCTCCTATCCGGGTCCGTACACTGTGGGGTAGTACGCCTCGTCTAGATCTGGAAGGGAACTAGGTCCTCAGTGGGACATAACAAGATACATAAAAACATGCTATATATAAATACTGAATAAATAAATAAAGGGTGAGCTAACCATCTAAGTGAATGCAATGTAAAGACAACCTTGGTACGTATGGGTAGGCGTAGGCATATCGTCCAACATCCTTTAGAGTATGGTATCTGCAACGTCCATCATTCCGAAGAATGAGGTATCTGTATATATATATCGTCCAACACTCTAAGGGACGTGGTATCTGCAAAGTATATAACGTCCAAATCACTCCGAAGAGTGCGGTATCTGCAATAAAGGAGGTGGGTGTCCCATACGCCTACTAGTTGTCTTTCCCGTCCAATACGGTTATACAAGTTGAATCCACAACGTACAAACCACGTAACTATATGCCAAGTCATAGCTTTCCTGAATATTCCTGATTTCGTGCTAAGCCGTGATGCACGTCACACGCACCGGTAGCTAATCGAGTACGCAAACTCGCATCCCAATATGAACTGCAATCGTGTTGCGTGTACAAGTGTCATGGTTTAGGAGGATATTAAAATACCCACGCAACTGTAAGTAAGTCTGCTAAAGTCTAAGTCAGTTACACTACATGTCAACGTATTCGTTGACGGTACCCGAGGCAATCTCGGACACACACAGTTATATGTAAGTTCACTAAAAATAACATACAATAGTTTAATAATTAAATACTTGCCTACGTCCTCAAGCTGGGCGTGCCAAAAACCTGTTCCCGCAGTTGTGTCTGAAGGGTCCTGTGACCTGGGATCACTAACTGCGTCGTAGGTGCACTCTGTTCAATACGTACAGGAGTTCGTGAATTTTAAAATTTAATAAATGCGTACTTTATATATTTATATAGTATAGTATATATTCATACTTATATATATATACATAAAATATATAATATACATATATATACAATTAATACATAAATAATAATTCAATATATATAATACATATTAAAGTATATAAATATGAATATAGTATTTACATACATAATATAAATACATATATATATATATATATATATATATATATATATATAATATTACATATAATATATAAGAGTATATGTATGTATAATATATATATATATATATATATATATATATATATATATATATATATATATATATATATATATATATATATATATATATATAAATTTAATAATAATAATAATAATAATATATACATATACATATATATATATAATAGTATTTGTATATATAATATATATATGATACACAAAGTAGAATATATAAAATATATATATTAGTATATATATTTATGTACTTAATAAATACATATTCATATATATATATAATAATAATAAATATATATATATATAAGAGCTAATAGCTCGAGCTAAGCAAAAATTTGCTATTATCAGTCATACTACTGATAAAAATAAAATTGCCATTAATGATCTTAATAAAAATATTCAAGTAATTAATGGTCAATCTTCCAATATTTCTGAAATGTCAGAAGAAGATCAATATACTGAGGATCTCATTGAGGATGAAATTCGTCCACAAGAAATTGAAGATCTTCAAAAATCCTTTGTTGAATCTAAGAATGATTCTAGAATACAAGCGGTTAAATATGGGAAACCGAACTTGATGAAATATTATTATCAAAGACCTACTCCCACTGATGTTCTCTTTGAGGAGAATGATACTATTATTCAAAATCATTATAGTGGGGGAGAGATCTATGAATGGAACATAGATGGTCTTACAGAAAAACAAATTCATGATCAATTGCATCGAATGATGATGTATTCTAATGTAGCAAAAGCTACTGGGAATAGTGATAAGGAAATTGCACAGTATAAATATGAATATAGTATTTACATACATAATATAAATACATATATATATATATATATATATATATATATATATATATATATAATATTACATATAATATATAAGAGTATATGTATGTATAATATATATATATATATATATATATATATATATATATATATATATATATATATATATATATATATATATATATATATATATATATATATATATATATAAATTTAATAATAATAATAATAATAATATATACATATACATATATATATATAATAGTATTTGTATATATAATATATATATGATACACAAAGTAGAATATATAAAATATATATATTAGTATATATATTTATGTACTTAATAAATACATATTCATATATATATATAATAATAATAAATATATATATATATAAGATAGATAGATATATATATATATATATATATATATATATATATATATATATATATATATATATATATATATATATATATATATATATATATATATATATATATATATATATATATATATATTATAAGTATATAGTAATAGTATACATATATAATATATATACACAAAAATAAAATACATATATTTTATATATACATAGTATATAGATATACATATTAATAACAATATATGATACACAAAGTAGAATATATAAAATATATATATTAGTATATATATTTATGTACTTAATAAATACATATTCATATATATATATAATAATAATAAATATATATATATATATATAAGATAGATAGATATATATATATATATATATATATATATATATATATATATATATATATATATATATATATATATATATATATATATATATATATATATATATATATATATATATATATATATATATATATATATATATATATATATTATAAGTATATAGTAATAGTATACATATATAATATATATACACAAAAATAAAATACATATATTTTATATATACATAGTATATAGATATACATATTAATAACAATATATACATATATATTAATTAGTATAATAATATATATATTATATATATATATATAATATATAACAGTATATATATACTTAATATAGTATATATATATTTATATATTTAATTGTATTTATAATATGATATATATATATATATATATATATATATATATAATAGTATATATATAATAATATAATTATATATACTATATATATAAATATAAATACATATATAATATATTAGTATATATATATATATATAATAGTATAATATTTATACTGTATTTATACTAAATATATAAAATATACACACACACACACACAAACATATATATATATATATATATATATATATATATATATATATATATATATATATATAACATATATATGTATAGATATATATATATATATTTATATACATGTATATATACGTATATACATACGTAGAGGGGGGGGGTACCTGACGTGTCAGGGGGGGCCCGCGTCGTCGTCGCCGGTGGGGGGGGTGCGGAGGTCCGGCGGGTCGGTGGCGGGGTCTGCCGCAGCAGTAGCAGTAGTAGATTCAGCAGCAGCGACAGCTGCAGCAGCTGCAGCGGCGACGGAGACGGTAGTGGTGGTGGCTGAGGTCTTTGGTGGCGGTGGTGGTGTTTTAGGGAGGTCGGGGGGGTCGGCTGTTGTGGTCGGGAAGGGGTCGGGGGTGCTGTGGCGGTGCTTGCGGCGGTTACGGCGGTCTTGGGGCGGTGGTGCGGTGGTGGTCCTGTGGCGGAGGCGACGGCGAAGGTGATGGTGGTGGTGGTCTGAGGTGGCGGGGGTGGTGGTTTAGGGGAGCACGGGTGTGCGGGGGGGTGTTGGTGGAGATGATGGTGATGGTGGTGTGGGGGCTGCCGGCGGTGGGTGGCGGCGGCTAGGGCGGTGGTGCTGTGGCCGGGGGGAGGCCGAGGGAGGGGCGAGACGGTTGTCAAGAGGCCGGAGGTGGGGGAAGGCTGAGGGAGGAGAGTGAGGGTTCGGTTTGAGAGGGGGGTTTATAGGATTTTAAGGGTTAGGGTTAGGGTTAGGGGGTATTTAGGTAATTTTATATAATAAATATCTAGATATTTATTTAGATATTTTAGGCTTCATAAATACATTGAATTTGGACCTATTTGGAATGAACGGTAGAGAATCACCCTCCAATGGGAGGTGGACACCTCGCACATGCAATTTTGTACATAAAACCCTGAAGTTTCACAAATTGCACGGAGCCCTATTAATTTGGGAAATTGCACAATTACGAAATTGTTTGAGAAAAATACCTCCTTCCTGAGGGCGATGTAATGCACAGAAATGGGGGGGTGTTCAGTGAGGGCCTTGAGGGTGTGGGGGTAAGTCTGGGCAGGGGTTGGGCCTGGTTTTGGGCGATGCGGGTCACCGTATTAATTTATTAGAAATTAATACGCAGGGTGTTTTCTAATTATTTAAAAATATGCAGGGCTAGAATTTAGTGCAGTGCAAGTATACTAGACGTAGTATACTCAGTATAGAATAAGAACATAATTTAGTTTGGACAAAACAGGTTCCTGTTGGGCCTCTAATTTCGATTGGAACGGACAAGGGTACAGGTCTGGAAATTAATTAAAAATTAATACGGACGTTTTTAACGATATTTGTGCGACTAAAATGAGACTCATGCCAGCATATTTGTGAGTTGCACAAAGTTCAGAATAGTAGACTGGCATATCTAGGAGAGGTATGTGAACTTTGTTTGGGGGTAACAGTCAGTGTAATGCTCTAAATATTGATTGATGGTCAGGTGCACTAAGCAGTATAAGATATTGTATAAATAATTTAAAAAGCTGTAATAAATCCTAATTTGTTAAAAATAATCCTAATTTCACTATCTAATGCTGAAATCTGGTCGAGAGAGTTTACAATCTACCCTCCTTAGAGTATTTCGTCCTCGAAATTAAAACAGACATATAGTGAAAACTATAGATTGATTTGAAATATTAGGACATACCCAGGCCTTCGAATAGATGAGGGAAACGTTGTCGAATATCCTCTTCTCGTTCCCAGGTTGACTCTCCTGGTGCATGATGCCTCCATGCAATACGAACTAGAGGGATAGTCTGACCTCGCAACACCTTCTCGCTTCTATCTAGGATTTTTACAGGCTCTTCCTTGTATGACAAACTCGGACCGACAGTAATTTCGGAGTGGTCAAGCACATGACTCGGATCTGGAATGTACCTCCTCAGCTGAGATACGTGGAAGACGTCATGTACTCCTTCTAATGTTTGGGGTAAGGCTAGCTTGTAAGCAACTTCTTCGATGCGTTCCAACACATCGAATGGTCCGATGTACCTCGGACTCAGTTTTCCTCTTCCTCCAAATCTGATAGTCCCTCGGGTAGGTGAGATCTTTAAAAACACATGCTCTCCAACTTGGAATTCTAGGGGTCGTCGATGTACGTTTGCCCAGTGCTTTTGTCTGTCCTGTGTTGCTCGCAGGTGTCCTTGGATCTTCTTTACCTTCTCCACCGTATGAACGACCAATTCTGGTCCTAGGATCTACCTTTCGCCTACAACGCTCCAACATACTGGGGAACGATATTTTCTACCATACAATACTTCATCGGGAGCCATCTGAATGCTCGCTTGATAGCTATTGTTGTAGAAAAACTCCACCAAATGCAAATGGTCTACCCATGATCCACTGAAATCAAGCATGCATGCTCTCAGCATATCTTCTATTATCTGAATGGTGCGCTCGGACTGGCCATCTGTCTGCGGGTGATACGATATGCTGAACTTTAGGTGGGTACCAAGACTCCCTTGTATACTTCGCCAAAAGTATGATGTAAACCTCGTATCCCTGTCAGATACTATACTGACTGGCACTCCGTGCAGACGCACGATCTCCTTCATATACATGTCTGCCAAGACTTCTGTAGATTGCCCAACTCTGAAGGGTAAAAAGTGGGCAGCCTTGGTGAGTCGATCTACGATCACCCATACTACATTACGACCACTAGGGCTTCTTGGAAAGCCCGTAACGAAGTCCATAGTGATGTGCTTCCATTTCTACTCAGGTATTGGGAGTGGTTGAAGTAGACCTGCGGACCTCTGATGTTCAGCCTTGACTTGCTGACACACCAGATATTTTGCCACAAAGCGGGCTATTTCTCTCTTCATTCCATGCCACCAATAGTATTGTCTCAGATCTCTGTACATCTTTGTGCCGCCTGGATGGATAGAGTATGTTGAGCTGTGAGCCTCTGACATCAGCTCTTCACAAAGTTCTCCATTCGGAACATAAAGACGATCTCCACATCTTAAAGTCCTATCTTCGTGTATGTGCAATCCTGTCTATATTTTGGCCTCGGTTCTTTGTCGAAGTCTCTGGAATCTGGCATCTGTTGGTAGGGCTGCCTTGATTCTCTCGACCAATGTTGATTGCAACTGGTAATTTAATAATTGGCCGTCAACTCCTGGCATAATGACCTTTATACCCAACTGTTCTAGAACTCTCAATAGATCTGGTTGGGTGATCAGGAAGAATGTCGTGGGTCTCCTGCTTAGAGCATCAGCTACTACATTAGCCTTTCTGGGATGGTACTGCAGATCGATCTCGAAGTCTGTCATCACCTCGAGCCAGCGTCTTTGTCTCAGGTTCAGGTCATTCTGAGTGTAGACGTACTTCAGGCTCTTGTGATCAGTGAATATCTCCACTCGTTCTCCGTATAGATAGTGTCTCCAAAGCTTCAAGGCAAAGATGACTGCGGCAAGCTCCAGGTCATGCGTGGGATAGTTCTTCTCATGGGTCCTCAGTTGTCTAGAGGCATAGGCTACAACCTTTCCATGTTGCATCAAGACACAACCTAATCCTTTTCCGGATGCATCGCTATATATTACGAATCCTCCGGATCCAGAAGGTATGGTCAAGATGGGAGCCGTAGTCAGACGCTTTTTCAGCTCATCGAAAGCTATCTGACACTCCTCTGACCAGATGAACTCCTGCTCCTTGTGGGTCAAACGGGTTATCGGTTCTGCGATCCTTGCAAAGTTCTCTACGAACCTCCGGTAATATCCGGCAAGTCCTAGAAAACTTCTCACCTCTGAGACCTTGGTAGGGGTTGGCCACGTCTCTACGAATAAATCTTCGTCGGGTCTACCGAAATGCCATCTCCTGTGATAACGTACCCAAGAAAAGTGACACGATCAAGGAAAAACTTGTACTTGCTCAGCTTTGCATAAAGACTCTCACGCCTTAGCATTTCTAACACCAGTCTCAAGTATTCTTTGTGCTCCTCGTGGCTCTTCGAATACACCAAGAAGTCGTCGATGAAGACTACCACGAACTGGTCCAGATACTGGTGGAAAACTCTGTTCATCAGGTTCATAAATACGGCAGGTGCATTTGTCAGTCCAAAAGGCATCACCAGGAACTCGTAGTGACCATAACGAGTCCTGAATGCTGTCTTTGTAATGTCTTCTCTCTGTACTTTTACCTGATAATACCCTGATCTTAAATCTATCTTTGAGAACACCACTGCTCCTGTTAGTTTGTCGAACAGATCATCAATCCACGGCAGGGGGTACTTGTTTTTGATTGTCAAAGCATTAAGGGCTCTGTAATCAATGCACATACGGTATGTTCCATCCTTCTTTGGTACAAACAACTCTGGTGCTCCCCAGGGTGATGCACTAGGACGAACAAATTTCTTGATCTGTAATTCTTTTAGCTGTAGCTTCAGCTCGTCTAGCTCCTTCTTCGCCAACCGGTACACATTTGAGGATACTGGTGCAGCTCCGGGTACTAACTCAATAGTGAACTCCACCTCTCTGTCAGGCGGTGGGCCTGGCAATTCCTCCGGAAATACATCTTCGAACTCTGCAACAATTGCTGGGGAAGCTGTCTCCATTGCCATGTAAGCTCCAGGTGACTGACCTACTCCTTGCTCGATGGTGCCCCGCAGGTACTCGAACTCCGGGTGATCTGGTGGTCTAAAACTGACACTACCCTTCCGGGAGTCTAGTATAGCATTGTACTAGCTTAACCAGTCCATGCCTAAGACAACGTCGAAGTTTGGCATCGGGAGTACCAAAAATTGCGCTCTCAGTTCTCTTCTACAAACGACTACCGAGCATGTTTTAATAGTGCTGGTAACCGGTACGATGCCTCCTTCGGTAAGAATCTTCCAGCACTTAGGCAATGGGAAGGTAGCTATTTTATGCATGGCTATGAAACTACTAGATATGAAAGATAGTATAGCGCCAGAATCAAATAATGCAGTTGCAGGTAATGATGCAACTAAAATGGTACCTGTAATAGTTTTACCTTCCGGTTCTTCTGCAACTGCTGCTAGTGCAAAGGCCTGCCCGTGCCTTTGCCCTCCGGTCTACTGTCTGGCTTGGTTGAACTGAGTCTCCTGTGTGGCCAAGGGTGGTCCCCTCTGAAATCCTTCAGATGTTGGGGGACGTTGACCTCCAGTTGAGGGTAGCATCCTCTGGGCTGGTGCTGCTGGTCTTTGCCCATTCTGGGGTGCTGCCTCTCTGTGTTGTGGGCAGTCTCTGGCCATATGTTGACTTGCTCCATATATCATGCATAGTCTATGCTTCTTCCGGCAGTCTCTGAAATAATGTCCCTTCTTGCCACAATGGTGATAAGTCGGAAGTTCCTTGTGTTGATATGGCCCCGTCTTTTGCTGCGTTTGCATTCCCGGACGGCGGATTGGTCCTCCTGCTCCGGGCTGGTTTTTGGCTGGCATGGTTGGGTTAGAGCGTCTTACTCCTTTGCCAATGGCTTCCTGTATCCTCGCCTCTGAAAGAACCTCCTCATAGGAGATCCTCGACTGCGTAGTAGTATACCTCTGTAGCTCGAAGGTAAGGCCGTGATGGAACCTCATGGCCTTCTCCTGCTCGTTAGGTATCAGAATAGCACCAAATCGACTAAGTCGACTGAATTCTGCGTCATAGGCGTCTACGGTCATATTTTTTTGTTCCAGGTGCAGGAACTGGGAGTATAGAGCATTTCTGACCGTGGCTGGAAAATACTTCGCATTGAAGTACTCTAAGAATTGCTCCCATGTCTGGTTCTTGCCGACGCCGCGTTCTATGGAGTCCCACCAGTGATGGGCGTTGCCTTTGAGTTGGGCCCTCACTACGGTCATCCATAGGTCTGGGTGAAGCTGTGAACCTTCCAACAGCATATCCGTATTGGAGACCCAATCTGAGATCTCCTCCGGAGTTTCGTTGCCCGAAAAGGTTTTCGGGCCCATCTGGCAAAAGCCTCGGACAGTACCAGCTGGTTGGAAAGGTGCTGGTGCTGGAGCAGATGTCCTCTCCAGAGCGGTCATCAGGCTTTGCCTCAAGGTTTCAGTCTGATGCCATTGCGCCAGCATCATGGCTTGGAAGAATTGGAACATTTGTGGCTGTCCCTCAAGTTGTGGCATCAGGGCTAGAAAGGGTGGAGGTGGAGGCAAAGGTGCCTATGGTATCGGTGCCTGGAAGGTCTGTCCTTCTTGCTGGGCTGGTGCAGCTTCTTGTGAAGGATCATTGTGGAGGTACGGGGTCGTTGGATAAACCAGTGTCCTTCTCGGGGACTGATCTCTCGGGGTGGTCGGGGTTTTATTGACATCTTGCGAGGGGTCTGTTGCTTGGTCAACCCCATCAGTTGCGTGTCCACTGGGTACGTCCATATTTCTGAAGAAGATAGAATAATTAGAAAAGCACAAAAAAAATAATAATAATAATAATCAAGCAGGATGCAGAAATTCAAGGATGAAGTCAGAGTGGATGAGACCTAGTAATTCCTATCCTATAGCAGGCTTGCTGGGCATGTTATCATACCAGTAGCAATTAACTTGACCTGCATGGGCCACCACTAAAACCATGTCACGCCCCAGTCCCAAAATATACGGAACCAGGCCACGTGGCATTGGCCAGGTGACACGTCACTAAGGGATTACCCAATTTAATGGACCCAAAGAGACGTGCTACGCTGTCCTAAAATACTAACAAGTTTAATACTAGAAGATAACAGGTAAAGTCTAATCTCATCCATAAAAATATCAAGGTGTACTGAAATGAGTGCTGAATATATAAGTGTTGAGTCTGAAATATCAAAGTACAAATCAGATATGCCTGGTGGGAACAAACCTACTACAATAGATAAAGATAAAAGTGCTGAAACACAATAAGACTAAAGCATCGTCTATCTAAGTAAGAGGCTCCAGCTCCAGGTGAACATACTACTAAAGATCAAGGAGACTCTGATGGTAGCATCTCTAGCTCCTCCTCAGTTGCGTACCTCGTCTCCTGTCCGGGTCTGTACACTGTAGGGTAGTACGCCTCGTCTAGATCTGGAAGGGAACCAGGTCCTCAGTGGCACATAACAAGATACATAAAAAGATGCCATATATAAATACTGAATAAATAAATAAAGGGTGAGCTAAACATCTAAGTAAATGCAATGTAAAGACAACCTTGGTACGTATGGGTAGGCGTAGGCATATCGTCCAACGTCCTCTAGAGTGTGGTATCTGCAACGTCCATCATTCCGAAGAATGAGGTATCTGTATATATATATATATCGTCCAACACTCTAAGGGACGTGGTATCTGCAAAGTATATAATGTCCGTATCACTCCGAAGAGTGCGGTATCTACAATAAAGGAGGTGGGTGTCCTATACGCCTACTAGTTGTCTTCCCCGCCCAATGCGGTTATACAAGTTGAATCCACAACGTGCAAACCACGTAACTATATGCCAAGTCATAGCTTTCCTGAATATTCCTGATTTTGTGCTAAGCCGTGATGCACGTCACACGCACCGGTAGCTAATCGAGTACGCAAACTCGCATCCCAATATGAACTCTAATCGTGTTGCGTGTACAAGTGTCATGGTTTAGGAGAATATTAAAATACCCACGCAACTGTAAGTAAGTCTGCTAAAGTCTAAGTCAGTTACACTACATGTCAACGTATTCGTTAACGGTACTCGAGGCAATCTCGGACACACACAGTTATATGTAAGTTCACTATAAATAACATACAACAGTTTCATAATTAAACAGTAAAACTTGGCAAGGTATACTTGCCTACGTCCTCAAGCTGGGTATGCCAAAAACCTGTTCCCGCAGTTGTGTCTGAAGGGTCCTGGGACCTGGGATCACTAACTGCGTCGTAGGTGCACTCTGTTCAATACGTACAGGAGTTCATGAATTTTAATATTTAATAAATGCGTACTTTATATCTTTATATAGTATAGTATATATTCATATTTATATATATATATATATACATAAAATATATAATATACATATATATACAATTAATACATAAATAATAATTAAATATATATAATACATATTAAAGTATATAAATATAGTATTTACATACATAATATAAATACATATATATATAAATATATTACATAATATAAATATAAATACATATATATATATATATATATATTTATATATATAATATTACATATAATATATAAGAGTATATGTATGTATAATATATATATATATTTAATAATAATAATATATACATATACATATACATATATATATATATATATATATATATATATATATATATATATATATATATATATATATATATATATATATATATATAATAGTATTTGTATATATAATATATATATGGTACACAAAGTAGAATATATAAAATAAATATATTATATATATTAGTATATATATTTATGTACTTAATAAATCAATATTCATATATATATATATATATATATATATATATATATATATATATATATATATATATATATATATATATATATATATATATATATATATATATATAGTAATAGTATACATATATAATATATATACACAAAAATAAAATATATGATATATTATATATACATAGTATATAGATATACATCTTAATAACAATATATATACATATACATATATATATATATATATATATATATATATATATATATATATATATATATATATATATATATATATATATATATATATATATATATATATATATATATATATATATATATATATATATATATATATATATATAAATTAGTATAATAATATTATATATATATATATATATATATATATATATATATATATATATATATATATATATATATATATATATATATATATATATATATATATATATATATATATATATATATATATATATATAATATATAATAGTATATATATATACTTAATATAGTATATATATATATATATTTATATATTTAATAACAGTATATATATATACTTAATATAGTATATATATATATATATTTATATATTTAATAGTATTTATAATATGATATAATATATATATATATATATATATATATATATATATATATATATATATATATATATAATAGTATATATATAATAATATAATTATATATACTGTATATATAAATATAAATACATAAATACATATATATATATATATATATATATATATATATATATATATATATATATATATATATATATAAATAATATATTATAAAATAATAATAATACATGTACATATATACATATATAATATATTAGTATATATATATATATATATATATATATATATATATATATATATATATATATATATATATATATATATATATATATATATATATATATATAATAGTATAATATATAATATATATACTGTATTTATACTAAATACATAAAATATACACACATATATATAATAACATATATATATATGTATATATATATATATATATATATATATATATATATATATATATATATATATATATATATATATATACATGTTTATATACGTATATACATACGTAGAGGGGGGGTACCTGACGTGTTAGGGGGGGCCCGCGTCGTCGTCGCCAGCGGGGGGGGGGGGGTGGAGGTCCGGCGGGTCGGTGGCGGGGTCAGCCGCAGCACTAGCAGTAGCAGATTGAGCAGCAGTAGCAATTGCAGCGGCGGCTGCGGCGGCGGAGGCGGCGGTGCAGGGTGGCAGGGCGGCGGCGTAGGTGATGGAGAAGGTGGTAGTGGTGGTGGCGGAGGTCTGTGGTGGCGGTTGTGGTGTTTTTGGGAGGTCGGGGGGTCGGCTGTTGTGGTCGGGAAGGGGTCAGGGGTGCTGTTGCGGCGGTTGTGGCGGTCGTGGGGCGGTGGTGCAGTGGTGGTCCTGTGGCGGAGGCGACGGCGAAGGTGATGGTGGTGGTGGTGGTGGTCTGAGGTGGCGGGGGTGTTGGTTTAGGGGAGCTCGGGTGTGCGGGGGGGTGTTGGTGGAGATGATGGCGATGGTGGTGTAGGGGCTGCCGGCGGTGGGTGGCAGCGGCTAGGGCGGTGGTGCGGTAGCCGGAGGGAGGCCGAGGGAGGGGCGAGGCGGTGGTCAAGAGGCCGGAGGTGGGGGAAGGCTGAGGGAGGAGAGTGAGGGTTCGGTTTGAGAGGGGGGGTTTATAAGATTTTAAGGGTTAGGGTTAGGGGGTATTTAGGTAATTTCATATAATAAATATCTAGATATTTATTTAGATATTTTAGGCTTCATAAATATATTGAATTTGGACCTATTTGGAATGAACGGTAGAGAATCACCCTCCAATGGGAGGTGGACACCTCGCACATGCAATTTTGCATATAAAACCCTGAAGTTTCACAAATTGCACAGGAGCCCTATTAATTTGGGAAATTACGCAATTACGAATTTTTTTGAGAAAAATACCTCATTTCTGAGGGCGATATAATGCACAGAAATGAGGGGAGGGGTGTTCAGTGAGGGCCTTGAGGGTGTGGGGGTGAGTCTGGACAGGGGCTGGGCCTGGTTTTGGGCGATGCGGGTCACCGTATTAATTTATTAGAAATTAATACGCAGGATGTTTTCTAATTTTTTTAAAATATGTAGGGCTAGAATTTAGTACAGTGCAAGTATACTAGACGTAGTATACTCAGTATAGAATAATAACATAATTTAGTTTGGACAAAACAGGTTCCTGTTGGGCCTCTAATTTCGATTGGAACGGACAAGGGTACAGGTCTGTAAATTAATTAAAAATTAATACGGACGTTTGTAACGATATTTGTGCGACTAAAACGAGACTCATGCCAGCGTATTTGTGAGTTGCACAAAATTCAGAATAGTAGACTGACATGTCTAGGAGAGGTATGTGAACTTTGTTTGGGGGTAACAGTCAGTGTAATGCTCTAAATATTGATGTGATGGTCAAGTACACTAAGCAGTATAAGATATTGTATAAATAATTTAAAAAGCTATAATAAATCCTAATTTGTTAAAAATAATCCTAATTTCACTATCTAATGCTGAAATCTGGTCGAAGGAGTTTACAGGTTAGGAAGATGACTTGTACTACGTATATACACTCTATTGTTCAATAACACTATTAGTTAAATTATTGTTAGTTGGGTAGTATGCCTCATAACCTAATATCACATAGTTCTTTTGACCCATTAATGAAGTATAATTGAATGACACCAATAATAGGCTTGCATGAGAAGATAGTGTTTATCCAGACTGTAGAACTTAGAGGCCCATACCCCCATTTGGTCGACCAGAGACTTAGATAAGAAGTTAGTATAGCAACTGTAGAGGCACAACACCGATCTTCTTGATGAACTTAAATTATTTTGTACCTTCCTCCATCATAATCCAGCGTACTTATATTTTCTGGACTAACTCCGCTTATGCTGCTATTTTATAGCCTAGTTTTGTAAGCTTATTCTTTTATCGAGCTTGTTCATGACATATGTGTTATTAGGGTATGTGTTATTAGGGACGTCTACTAATACATTGTCTAAATCAGAATCAGTGTATTGCGGTCTGATCAACCTTAATGCACTTGGTTCGCTCTTCGCATGAATACTTTACGTGGATTGAGATATAGTTGACTCAGCATGTTAGATGAAATACTTGCCTTTAGACATTTACCAAAATAAGATTTCAATCCACAACTGCCCTAACAACTCTTTTTTTGAATTCTTTAATCGCCTTGAACCCCGTACTTGTATTCTATCGTCTCCTCCTTGAATTCTTTATTATCTTTTTTCGTCTTCCCTTAATTCGAAAAGACAAAATCTCGTGCTTGGTATAAGTTTGATACACGGATAGTACTATATATACCCCATAGGCCAATCACATTACTTGGTAACTATCTTTTGTAATTAGGGGCATAAAATATGTGAGATATTTTATGGATTGAATAACACGATTAAATAATTTGAGCAAGTTTTTCTTAAATGTATAGCCTATATAATAGATCGGTAAATTCTAAGTTGGGTAGAAGTTGCATTGTCAACTTGAGGTAAAAAAAATTTAGATTGTAATCAAGTAAGAATAGATTGAGAGATTTAAGTTATTTTAATTTTAATAATTTTTAGAAGAATGATTTAGATTATGATGATTTAACTTTAAAGATAAGAATGCCTTATATAATAAATTTTAAAATTTTGATATTACGGACCAAATATTTATAATTTGAGCACATGATTTAAATTTTGAATATTGGAGATTAAATTAACAATTTAAATTTTGAGGATAACAAATATATATATATATATATATATATATATATATATATATATATATATATATATATATATATATATATATATATATATATATATATATATATATATATATATAACTCAAAACTTGAACATTGATGGATTGAATATACAATTTTACAATTTGATGATTTGAATTAAAAGTTAAATTTTGATTGTTGGATCACCTATTTGAAATATTGATAATAGAAATTGAATTTAGAATTTGAAGAGTACAAAATTCTTAAGTTGAAAATAGGAACACAATTTGATTATAGTTGTTTATTATTTAAAATCTAGAAAAAAAATTTATTATAGTTGAAAATCATGATTTAAAATTTGATGTGGGTTATTTAAATCTTCAAGATGTCATATAGATTTGAATTAAATTTGGATGTTGATTATTTAAAAATATAGAAGAGATTATGATAGGTTAAATTTTGATTTAAACAGTGATTATTTTAATTTTGAAGAGATTGTGACGGATTTGAATAGATTTTTTCATTTAAATTTTTGAGAAGATTGCGGTTGACTTGCCTTAGATACAAATGTGAAAGATTTAACAAATCATTCCTTATTTTTAATTTCGAGAATTTTTTTTTTAGTTGGGTAGATTGTAAACCCCCTCATCCAAAATATATATTTTGTGTGTATTTTATATTATTATATTTATTATAGATTATTTTAAATATTAAAAAATTTTAGACTATTCTCTTAGTTAATTAGAAAATAAATTTATTGATATATTTCTTATATAAATATTTATTTAGAATCATTTTTAGGCTATTTTAGATTTTTGGAGATTTTTCTAGAATTTTTTGGGTAATTGAAACATAAAAACGTAAATTTCTAGGACTTTCATGATTTACTATGAGACCATACTTTCATATTGTTCCTACAAAATATTTATTTTAGGTTAATATATTTAATTATATTTTTTTATAATTTATTTAGAATTTTTATAAATTTATTTGGATTTTTGAAATTATTTAGGATTTTTTTTTATATATAGTCTTAATATTAAATAGATGCTAATTTATTGTTAATAGATATTAATAAGATTATATATAAATTATTTGTATTATATGTAATTCTATTTAAGATTATAAATTATTGAGATAAACTCAAACTCTATTTTAAATTAATTCAAATCATGAGCCTATTAGAAAAGCAACTTCATGCATATCCTATCCTTATTTAAACTCATCATAATCGTATCCAGATTAGCAAATCCTAGTCGTATTCAATTAACTAGTCTCCACAATTATAAATACCTATTAGACTTATGTAATAAACTATCTTTTATAATTTTTTTCCCCAAACTCCTCTCTTTTTTGTCTTAAAATAGTCAAAATTCGTCATAAATTCAGCCTTATTTTCTAATAGTTATGACGACTTAAAAAGACGATATCTCCTAGCTCCGGACTCCAAACGTGCTCCAGTTTTTTTTATTAGAACTATATCAAGGTTAGTTTTTTGAATATATAAATTATTTTAATAATTTATGAACCTATTTTTCCAAAAAATTCTAAAAGTGTCAGTTGTCCGAAATCAGATGCGTTTCCGTATTTTTGAGATTTCGGGAGATCCCGAATTCGGAATTATGAACCGTTTGAAGTTTTGGAAAGTTGATATGATGAACTTACATAAAATAGTATTTCCAGAATTTAACATATAATTTTAATTTACTGTAAAATTTGTGCAACATAGAGGTAAATAAGAAACTATCAAAAATTGTCATATGTGCGCCCTTGTGGCATAACTCTTTACCGACTTATGATTTTATGAAACCGTCAATTCTGGTGTTTATGTAGCACTAAAATCTATAAGATTTTATACACAAATCCAGGATTTGAGTTGGTTGACTTTTTGGTCAACGGGTTGCCTCGATTTGTGTGTCACGGATCACAAATTCGTAGAGTTAACTTTCTTTGGACCAAAATTAGGGTTTAACAATAAAATCAGATTATAATAAGATTAAAATACTATTTTAGGTTATTTTATTTAGAATTAAAATAGATTAAAATGGATGAAGCTATTCACCCACTTTTGTAACATAACTTATTTAATTTATGTGACTGGTAGATCGGACGATGCCTTGAGTTGCGACTTCATCCCTTTTCAGACCAAGTAAGATACCTTGTCAAATTGCTTACAGTACTTTTGCATGCTTATTATATTTTATATATTTATTGCATGTGTGTTTTCTTTCAGTCATAATTCTATACTATATATATGTTGACACACACTTGACACATAGTATCATGGGAGGGGAGGACAATCAGTAGGCGTATGGGCTATAACCACTCTGGTAAACTGTAGTAACTAGCACGCACTACGGTAGTTGTGTCACGATGGTCGCTACCCTCGAGGTATGTCGATTTCTGGTGTCGCGATGGTCGCTACCCTTGAGGTATGTCGATTTCTGATGTTCCTGACGTGTGTGTGAGTTGTGAGATTAGATAGAGTAGCCTACCCATGCCCATACGTCAAAAAGTTGTCCTCATTATGCATTTCATATAGATTGTCTAGTACAGCGTACTTATATATTTTGTATCTATTATGCATGTTGTACTGTATTCAATTGGCATGCTTCTATGTATCTTGTTACGTCCCTCTGAGGACCTGGTCCCTTTCCAGGGGTAGACGATCATGACTATTTATAGGAGCACGGATCAGGACTTGCTACTCCATTCTCTTTCGAGGAGGTCTCTCTTCGAGTCTCATTGCTCATTAGATATACTTATTTTTGTTCCTCTTATATTCTAGTTGGTAGTAGATTTGTCTCCGCCCAACTACTTGTTCTTATCAAGCATTTTATACTTGTTTCAGTTATATAGTTGATTGGTTATTCGATTCTGTGGATGAGATCTAGTTATGCCCTGTGACTTATGACATAAATCTATACCACTTGTGAATTATTGTTCATAATACAGCGTACGTATGTATTATAGTTTCCATATATTAAAGTCGCCATATACATACGGCTGGCATGCTTACGTATTCCTAATCCTACATATTTTGGGACTGGGGCATGACAGGACGAGTATCTAAAATCTACAAATTGTGCTTCTCTTTTGTGCCTCCACCCTCCTCCCTATTTATACGATGAGAAACCTATTTTAGGGTTAGAGAACCCTAAAAATAGCCAACCATAAGATCCAGTCGTCCACTAGCATCCAACGGTCCAAATATAATATAAAAATTCTAAAATTTAAGCAACTGCCGCCGACACCGAACTCGAACTGAGTTCGGTTCGAAGATTCTGGAATACCATATCGAGTTCGGCCCGAACTCGTCCAGAAACCGAGTTTGGACCAAACTTTGCCCCCTTCAGCAAATTTGATTCCTAACAATCTCCCCCTCTAGTCTGATGAGAGGTGTTGTCTCCATGGCTCCTCAACTGGACTCCATGCCTATCGTCCTGCGACAAAAATTCTGCTCTCCCATGCCACCAATCTTCGATCCCACGATTTGCTTTGCATCTTCCATCATCTCCAGCTCCTCGACCGTCACGTTGACGCTAGCTGACATGCGTAGAACCTCCTGCACTACTGGGATTCTACCGATATCGATGACACGGCCAAGACCGAAGTCCCAGACTTTCAGCCTCACAGTGAGTCTTGGCTGTCTGTCCCCGACTTCCGTCTTCCACCGGAACGTGTTAACATTTTGACGAGCTTCTTCACCCTTGGCTGGCCCAACCAAGCGGACGGTGCGATTCTTCCAAGATTCGTACTCCTGAATCTGTCCACCTTCGTATCCGAACCTGAAGCTCCCCCATACACATGCGTCCTCGAGCAGAATATCACGCATTGTGCATGCCATCGATGACCCACAGCTTCCCCTGAACTGTGTGAATGATGATGCTCCTGCCTCAGATTAAGTTTGCTGCAAACCTTGATCTCCTCCTTGGCCTAGAACTACTGAAACCAATGTCGCTCCATAAATTTTGGCAAACTATCGGTCGCCAAAACTGGATCCATGGAGAAACCCTAACCCGAAGACCGACCAGTTGTCATAGGACCAACAAACTGACCCTCAATCTTTGACTCATCACCATTCGTCGCTTTGTCTCGATGAACCGAATCCTCTGTATCCCTTAAAGTATCTCGAAGTCCCTCCAAGACAAGTTTTCGATGATCCACCTCATGTCGAATATCCCTCGAGCCTCCATTCGGTATTTGTGGCATGCCTGTACACCTCAACGGCTTGAGCCTGTACATGCCACAACACAAATCTCCTCGAGCCAGCTGCTGAAAACCCTTCGTAAGCATCCAATCTTTGTCCCTAAATAAACTGCGACAGCCATCATCCGCTAGCCTATCTACCGAAACCAAGTTGTAGTGCAAACTCGGTACATGTCGCGCATACTTGAGAATGAGCTTCTCACCAAGCTCCGTTGTCAAGTGCACATCACCGATGCCTACAACTGCAGTCGTTGTCATGCCCCGGGATACCCTTGGTTCTTCCCTGGATCTGAGTCTTGAGAGCCGCCGTTATTGTGGCGCTTATGCGCATTGTTACCACATGTGTTGCTAGGGCGCTTGTGATTAGAATTTTGCACAGCGCCGGTGCGAACTGGGGGGTATTGCGGCTCTAGGGAGAGGGCATGGTTTAGGGACTCCCGCATGGTAGAGTACTGAGAAATGACGATGTGGACAAGAATAGAAGGTCGCAGTCCTATCTCAAACCTTCGTGCTCGACTCTCGGCATCGCAGAGATAAAACTTAGCAAATTTTATAAGTCTATTAAATTCTGAGGCGTACTGTCGCACTATCATATTTTTTTGTTGCAGATATATAAATTCGTCTTTCTTCTCGCGACGGACGGCGGGTGGAAGATACTTCTCCTCGAAGGCCTTACGGAACACGGACCAAGAGATAGTTGTCCTGCCACCTTCACTCATTATAGCTTGTTTGTGCACATCCCACCAATCATGTGTATTTAAACGGGGCTAAAACTGAGCGCAAGTGAATCTCTTTATTTTGTCCATGCGAAGCACTTCGAAGTGGTCTTCCAACTCAACCAGCCAATCCAACGCCATGGAGGGGTCCTCAGTCCCCTTAAAGGTAGCATGACACATCTTTTTGAACTCAGATATTTGCAGGATGGGACCCTTTTCGTCTGAGGGCAGAGGTTCCAGAGAGTACTGAGGTCCCGCGGTATCGGCTACAACTGGCACTGCCGTGACGATCGCTGATGCAGAATAGTTGTTGGCGACGAACGTCGTCACAATCGTTTGTAAGGTATCCATTTGCTTCTGCTGTGCTTCGGCCTAAGTTCGCTGCACCAAAAATTGAGCCTCAATTCGGGACTCGAATTGGTTTTATCATAATTCGACTTGTCTCTGCTGCATTTCCATCAAACGCATCATCCGTTTGAATGGATCAACAGAGGGTGCGGCTGCTGGACTTCCCGAGGTGCCGGATGTGCCAGAACTGCTCCCCTCCACTTGCGCCACCGCCTGCGCTTGTGCATCCGGCTCTGAGGTCATTCATTTAAAGAAAAATAACTTGCATCAGTCTTAAAACATATTATGGACTCATTGTATGGAACACATCTCATTTTGGCCAAGCGAATTCAAGAGTTCAACTGGGAGGGACAGGGTCGTTTCAAGAAAACTCTTCTGACACGAAGGTCAAAGGATCTGAAGCCATGCTCTGATACCAATATGTCACGCCCCAGGATACCCATGGTTCTTTCCTGGATCTGAGTCCCGAGAGCCGCCATTATTGTGTTGCTTATGCGCATTTTTACCACCTGTGTTGCTAGGGCGCTTGTGATTGGAATTTTGCACAGCGTCGGTGCAAACTGGGGGGTACTACGGCTCTAGGGAGAGGGCATGGTTTAGGAACTCCCGCATGGTACGGTACTGAGAAACGACGACGTGGTTATGAATAGAAGGTCACAGTCCTATCTCAAACCTTCGTGCTCGACTCTCTGCATCGCAGAGATGAGACTTAGCAAATTTTGCAAGTCTGTTGAATTCTGAGGTGTACTACCGCACTGTCATATTTCCTTGTTGCAGATGTGTAAATTTGTCTTCCTTATCGCGAAGGATGGTGGGTGGAAGGTACTCCTCCTCGAAGGCCTTATGGAATACGGACCAAGAGATAGTCGTCCTGCCATCTTTTTTACCACCTTGATGTAGTACCCCGTTCCCCCTATTCGGGGAGTGCGACTAAGAAATACTTGGTATCATTTGATCGGGACAGATTGAATCAAGATCATTTCCTCGTTATGGATTTGTTTCTTCGGAATCTGGTCCCACATTCAACGGATTGGGCCTCAAGGAAGGACTCGGCTGTCGAGTCGAGGGGGGCCTTTTCGTTGCGTTGGTTTTCTTGCCCATTTTTGATGCCGCTTGGTTGCTTTCTTGTTGGTTTTGTGACTTACATTTTCTTGAACGGTTTTGATAGAATTCATTGCCTTCGTTATTAGGATTTCATATTTTGTATCGAACCCTTGGAGACTGAAGCAGGAGATATTAATCATCTGTTGGTGCGTGCAGGTGATCGTGTAGGCGACGCGCAAGCGGAGTCTTGAAGGTCTCCCATTTTCTCTCCCAGTTCACCAACTTGTGAGTGAACTTACTCCGATTAGCGTCCTTCTTCCAACTCTTCATTCCTAATAAATTGACTCATTTGTGCATTCCGATCAAACCATACCAAAAGAATAAAATTGAGTCAGAATAATAAAGAAGTAGACTTAAAACACTTATAATGCTTGTCACCTAAAATTCTTAATGATCACATTGATGCGTGCATGTTCGTTATACACATAGATATTTTGTGTTCAGTTGTAGTTAGAACTTATTCATTTATAACTGCTCAATGGATAGTACATAACTTGTGAAATGATCATATCAGCTAGTAGACTATGTCATCGCACTGTGCTAAAGTAGTTCTGTTCATATTGAGTTATTGAAATGCTTTGTACGTTAACTTAGTGTTCAGATCGTCAATGGTCATAGATAACTTGTGCACGAGGGTCTTGGTTCCTGCGAACGGTCGCCGGGGCACCGGGGCCGATTTGTCCTGGGCGGAACATCAGTTAGTCGTGCTAGTAACTTAGTACGGGTGAGGTGGGAGTTTGTAGCGAGGCTCACTACCTGCTCTACAAGCATTGCCGTCTACCCAGACTATGGTCCATGACGGCTCGTCAAGACAGTGATCTTTATGTATATTTAAACTGTGCAGACTAACTATGTCTTCGTGGCAGGGAAGTTCATGGTAAGTTTTGTAGAAGTGGTCCAGACGGTACAGGTAAAGTCACCGAACGGTGGCACATTTTGTTATGTCATTCCATTCTATCACATATAAAGAATTGAACTAAGACAAGATAGAAAGATCACATAATAAAAATATTGCATGTTCACATGAATACATTGTCGATCTTGGTATGTTGGATTAGCTCGCCCTCACCGGTACTTTTTGAAGTACTGACCCTCGTTGCAGCAGGTTTTCCGAGCCGAGGTAACGCGGCGAGGAGCTGAAGCTTTCTCCAACCCTTCCCTGATCAGGCTCGTTCGTGTTGTGACTTTTGGTGCCCAAGTACAAAATCAAGAAAGGAGCTCGTATTTTCCTTTTGAAGCTCATAGGCGATGGTGCTAACTCGCACCTAAGGTATTTTGTGTTTTTGAAATATTAGTAAGGGATGTAATGCATGGAACGGCTATCTTATTTTGCATCCAAGTTGTAAGCCCGTGTGGCGTTCTTATTACCTTTGGATCAAGAGTCGGTAACCAGATGTTCATTATTAATAAAAGAGAACTTTTCTATGTCTCATTGTGTGATATCATATTTGCGTACTCTGTTGCAATTGTTCTAAAGTATATCATTATGCCTAGGCCTTGTGCACGCGCGCCTTACGCGTGCACGGTATCACGCCCGGGGGACGATTATCATTTTAGCAAAAATCGGGAAATAACATATTGGTATCAGAGCCAGGTTTTGATCCTGGGACCTGTGGGTTATGGGCCCACCACGCTACTGCTGCGCCACTCTGATCTCGAGTATTGTTTGATTTTGGTGCCACACATAGTTTTATTTCGGAGGATTTTGCCGTCGAGAACACATTCCCTATAACACCGCTAGGCCTAAACCTTAGTGTCCATACTCCATCGGGCATGGATTTGCCGGCTCATTTAGTCTGTCGTGAAGGTAACATTTGCATCAGAGGAAGAAAATTATCATTAGATGTGATAGTCTTAGACATCAGAGACTACGACATCATTCCGGGGATGGATTGGCTCGGCGCTTGTTCGGCTACCATTGATTGTGCAGAAAAGAAAGTCGTGTTTCGTCTACCTGGAGAGATCGAGTTTTGTTATGCGTGCAGTCCTCAGTCGAGAGCGCCGAATGCCTGCATGGTAATCTCTGCAATGTCTGCTCGATTGATGATACATTCTGGTTATGATGGGTACTTGGCGTCCGTTCGAGACACACAACGAGATTGTTCAAACGTTGAGTCTATTCCCGTTGTGGTAAATTTTCCTGATGTATTTTCCCATGAGTTGCCTGGCATGCTGCCCAAACTAGAGATAGAGTTCACTATTGATACATTTCCAGAGACTCGACCAATTTTCAAAGCTCCGTATCGGATGCCCCCGGCAGAACTAAAAAAGTTAAAGATTCAGTTGCAAGAATTGCTAGATCATGGGTATATTTGTCCGAGCGTGTCTCTGTGGGGTGCTCATGTATTGTTTGTAAGAAAAAAGATGGCTCGATGCAGCTCTGCATCGACTATCGTGAATTGAATAAAGCCACTGTTCGAAATAGGTACCCCCTCCCCAGGATCGATGACCTCTTCGATCAACTGCAAGGTGCGATGGTATTCTCGAAAATTAATCTTTGCTTGGGTTACCATCAGCTCAAGATTAAACCGGACGATGTGCCAAAGTCAGCCTTTCGCACTCGCTACGACCACTACGAATTTTTGGTAATGCCATTCAGATTAACTAATGCCCCTGTCGCCTTTATGGACTTAATGAATCATGTGTTCCGACCGTATCTCGACAAGTTTGTAGTAGTGTTCATTCATGATATCTTGGTGTACTCGAAGAACGGGGAGGAACATGCAGAGCACTTACGGACCGTGCTACAGACTCTTCAGGACAACAAGCTATATGCAAAACTGAGTAAGTGTGAATTCTGGCTGAGCAGTGTATCTTTCCTCGGGCACATCATTTATGTGGGAGGTATTTCAGTCGATCCAAAGAAAGTTGAAGCCATCGTCGAGTGGAAGCGGCATGCATCCGTCAGTGAGATTCGAAGCTTCCTCGGGCTAGCGGGCTACTACCGGCATTTCGTAAAGGATTTTTCAAATTAGCATCACCTTTGACTCGCCTCACAGAAAAGGGAGTCGCATTTGAGTGGTCCGTCGACTGTGAAGCCTCATTTTAAGAGTTAAAGCATAGCCTCACCTCTGCCCCGTTACTTGCACTACTAGACGAGACCTCAGGATTCCAAATATTCAGCGACGAGTCAGGACAGGGCTTGGGGTGTGTACTCATGCAGCAAAATAGGGTCATAGCCTACGCATCCAGGCAACTGAAAAAGTACGAGAAGAATTATCCTACGCATGACCTGGAGCTAGCGGCAATTGTGTTCGGGCTAAAATTATGGCGGCACTACCTCTATGAAGTGGCTTGCCGAATCTACACCGATGACAAAAGTTTAAAGTACCTATTCACCCAAATGGACATCAACCTATGTCAGCGGCGTTGGCTAGAATTAATAAAAGACTATGACTTGACAATTGACTACACACCTGGCAAGAAAAATGTTGTAGCAGATGCGTTGAGTCGAGTGTTTGTGGGATCCCTGTCCGTTGATCGCAGGTTACAAAGGGACTTAGAGGAAATAGGCATTGAATTCCAAATTCGATATCGCGGTGTGCGGGTTGCTCAGATGCGATTCGTACCCAACCTGTTAGAGAGGGTCACATCTACTCAGAGGAATGACCCATTCCTAAGAAAAATATACGAGCAGATTCTATCGGGAAAGACGAAAGACTTTGCAGTAGATGAGAATGGAATGTTGCGAGTTAAGGGACGGCTATGCGTCCCCAACGACTCAGAACTCAGAAAGGAGATCCTTGAAGAAGCTCACTATGCAGACTATATGGTCCATCCCGGGAGCATGAAGATGTATAAAGATATTTGTACTATTTTCTGGTGGCACGGCATGAAGAAGGATGTGGCGCTCTTCGTATCTCAATGCATAACCTGTCAGGGGGTGAAAGCAGAACATCAAAGATCGGGCGGAGAAATGAAGAATCTTGCTATCTCGGAATGGAAGTGGGAGCACATAAGCATGGACTTCATTGTTGGCTTATCGAAGACGCAATGGGAGAACGACTCAATCTGGGTCATCATCGATCGGTTAACCAAGTCAGCGCACTTCATTGCCATCAAAACTACTTGGAGTACCGATCGCCTCACCCAGACCTACCTTGATGAGATAGTTCGGCTGCACGGAGTGCCAGTTTCTATAGTATCAGATCGGGACGGACGATTCCTATCACATTTCTGGAAAAGCCTTCAGTCAGCGATGGGGACCAAGTTGAAGTTCAGCTCAGCCTACCATCCTCAAACTGATGGCCAAACAAAATGGGTGAATCAGGTACTAGAAGACATGATGCGTCTCTGAGTAATCAATTCGAAGTCAAGTTGGGACGTCTACCTACCGTTGGCCGAATTTGAATACAACAACAGTTATCAATATATCCAGCATCCAATTGGCTCAGTACGAGGCTCTGTATGGGCGAAAGTGTAGGTCACTGATCTGCTGGGATGAAGTTAGGGAGCGGCAAATCCTTGGGCCGAAACTAGTGGAACAAACAGTCCAAAAGGTTCGGTTGATCCGAGAGCACGGCAGAAGAGCTATGCCGACATTCGTCGACGACCCCTTGAGTTCTTTGAGGGAGATCATGTGTTTTTAAAGGTCTCGCCCATGCGAGGAGTCATGCGATTTGGAGTAAAAGGGAAGTTAAGTCCGAGATTCGTTGGGTCGTTTAAAATTTTCAAATGGGTCACTTCAGTTGCCTATCAAATTGCATTACCACCAGCCCAGTCAAAAGTGCATAATATTTTCTATGTGTCACAGCTTAGAAAGTACATGCATGACCCGAACCACGTAGTAGACTTTGGTCAGCTGGATCTGTAGGCAGACTTATCGTACGCCGAAGAACCTGTTCAAATCTTAGATCGTAAAGAGAAGCAGTTACGGAATTGGGCAGGTCTCGCTAGTGCACGTTCTTTGGCGGAACCACTCGGTCGAGGAATCGACCTGGGAACTCAGAACAGACATGAGGGAAAAGTTTCCCTCACTATTTCCTAGGGGTAGGTTTTATTCCTAAGTTTCGAGGATGAAACTTTTTGTTAGTTGGTTAAGATGTAGTGTCCCGTTTCCCCTATTCGGGGAGCGCAACTAAGAAATACTTGGTATTGTTCGATCGGAACAGATTGAATCAAGATTATTTCCTCATTATGGATTGGTTTCTTCGGAATCAGGTCCCATATTCAACGGATCGTGCCTCAAGGAAGGACTTGGCGGCAGAGTCGAGAGAGGCCTTTCCATTGCGCTGGTTTCCTTGCACGTTTTTGATGCCGCTTGGTTGCTTTCTTGTTGGCTTTGTGACTTATATTTTTTTTGAACGGTTTTGATGGATTTTATTGCCTTCATTCTTAGGATTTCATATTTCATATCGAACCCTTGGAGACTTAAGCAGGAGATATTGATCATCTGTTGGTGCGTGCAGGTGATCGTGTAGGCGACGCGCAAGCGGAGTCTTGAAGATCTTCCCTTTTCTCTCCCAGTTTACCAACTTGTGAGTGGATTTACTCCGATTATCGCCCTTCTTCCAACTCTTCATTCCTAATAAATTGACTCATTTGTGCATTCCGATCAAACGATACCAAAAGAATAAAATTGAGTCAGAATAATGAAGAAGTAGACTTGAAACACTTATAATGCTTGTCACCTAGAATTCTTAACGATCACATTGATGCGTGCATGTTCGTTATACACATAGCTATTTTTTGTTCAGTTGCAGTTAGAACTTATTCATCTATAACTGCTCAATGGATAGTACATAACTTGTGAATTGATCATATCAGCTAGTAAACTATGCCATCACACTATGCTAAAGTAGTTATGTTCATATTGAGTTCTTGAAATGTTTTATATGTTAACTTAGTGTTTAGATCGTCAATGGTCATGGATAACTTGTGCACAAGGGTCTTGGTTCCTGCGAACGGTCGTCGGGGCACCGAGGCCGATTCGTCCCAGGCGGAACATCAGTTAGTCGTGCTAGCAACTTAGCACGGATGAGGCGGTAGTTTATAGCAGGGCTCACTACCTACGGTGCAAGCATCACCGTCTACCCAGACTATGGTCCATGACGGCTCGTCAAGACAGTGATCTTTATGTATATTTAAATTATGCAGACTAACTATATCTTCGTGGCAGGGAAGTTCATGGTAAGTTTTGTACATGTGGTCTAGACGGTACAGGTAAAGTCACCGAACGGTGTCATATTTTGTTTCATTTCATTCTATCGCATATAAAGAATTGAACTAAGACAAGATAGAAATGTCACAAAATAAAAATGTTGCATGTTCAAATGGATACATTGTCGATCTTGGTATGTTGGGTTAGCTCGCCCTCACCCGGTACTTTTTAAAGTACTGACCCTCGTTGCAGCAGGTTCCCCGAGCCGATGCGATGCGACAAGGAGCTGAAGCTTTCTCCAACCATTTCCTGATCAGGCTCGTTCGTGTTGTAACTTTTGGAGCCCAAGTACAAAATCAAGAAAGGAGCTCGCATTTTTCTTTTGAAGCTCCTAGGCCATGGTGCTAACTCGCACCCAAGGTGTTTTGTGCTTTTGAAATATTAGTAAGGGATGTAATGTATGGATCGGCTATCTCATTTTGCATCCAAGTTGTAAGTCCGTGCGGCATTCTTATTACCTTTGGGTCAAGAGTCTGTAATCAGATGTTCATTATTAATAAAAGAGAACTTTTCTATGTCTCATTGTGTAATATCTTATTTGCGTACTCTGTTGCAATTATTCTAAAGTATATCATTATGCCTAGGCCTTATGCATGCGCGTCTTATGCGTGCACGGCATAACGTCCGGGGGGCGATTATCGATTTAGCAAAAATCGGGACGTGACAGTCGTCCACTTATTGCCCATCTTCACACGTCCAAACCTGTCACCGCGGTATGACGTGAAGATCTTCCTATATGGAGTGACATGATACGACGCCCCTGTGTCGATGACCCAATCGCCATCATGACACATGCTACAACGTTTCTCTTCATCGGTTGCTGCGATGATGAGATCTCCCATAGCCGTGAGATCCTCATGATCATCCTTTCCTTTGGCCTTTTCAGCTTTGAGCTTCATGCAGTTTCTCTTGATATGACCCCTTTCGCCACAGTGATACAAATTTTTGTGGTCCACAATCACAAGATCCCGAGAACTCCCCCCTGTCCTCACCTGTGACTTGGATCTTTCCTTCCCGTAGGAAGCCACCAGAGCGGACTCCTTCGACGAATCAACTTGCTTACGCTGGATCTCCTCGTTAAACAAGCTATTTTTGACTGCCTCTATCGTGACAACTCCAACAGGATCAGAGTTGCTCACCGACACCACCAACGTCTCCCAACTTTTCAGCAGAGAACTCAAAAGCAGAAGGACTTGAAGCTCATCCTTAATAACCATCTTTATCGCAGACAGCTGATTGATGATGCCCTGAACCTCGTCCAGATGTTGTGCCACCAGTGCACCCTCCGTGTACTTCGAGTTGACGAGTTGGCGAATCAGAAATGCTTTGTTGCCAGCCGTCTTCCTTTCGTACAATGAATGCAGCTTCTCCCACAATAATTTTGCAGAATTCTCCATGGACACGTGGTAAAACACCGAGTCATCCAGCCATTGGCAGATGAATCCAACAGCCTTTCGATCCAGTCTTTTTCAGTCATCAGCATCTTTGTATGTCGGCTTTGCGCTGTCGCCCTCCAACGGATGATGCAAGTCCTTGCACCATAGTAGATCCTCCATCCTTGGCTTCCAAATTGTCCAGTTTTCTCCTGTGAGGGTGATCATACGAGTGTTCATCTGCCCCGTAGACATAGTTTCACATTCCCTCTCGAGAAGAACTTGGCTCTGATACCACGTGTTGGGAACACGTGCGCTCTGATACCACGTGTTGGGCGCGTCGCGAAAGCGTTTGCCTACCCACTTGTGAAGACCAACCAATCTACGAACACCAAGCACAGATGAAGACAAGTATATGGCGGTGACTACGTTACCTGGACAAATTTTAACTTTTATAACTCAATTGAAATTACAAGATTGCAAAAACTAATGTTGAAACCCTTTGCCCTAATAGGTTCAACCCCCTCACTATACTCAAGAAGAAAAACAGAATATTACAATTGAAATCACTCACCAACCCGAAACAATCTCCCTAACCGAAGTTGACGACTCCAAGATTAGATCTCCTTCTTCATTTTGTCTTGGATAACGAAGTCCTAAGAGCAAAGCACGGACTTTCTTTTAGATTTTTTGTGGACGAGTATCCCGAATCTCCAACTTGTGTTTCTTCTTTGTGCCTCCACCCTCCTCCCTATTTATAGGATGAGAAACCTATTTTAGGGTTAGAAAATCCTAAAATTAGCCAACCATAAGATCCAGCCGTCCACTAGCATCCAACGGTCCAAAATATAACATAAAAATTCCAAAATTCGAGCAGCCGGCGCCGACACCGAACTAGGACCGAGTTCGGTTTGAAGGTTCTGGAACACCACACCGAGTTCGGTCCGAACTCGACTAGGGACCGAGTTTGGACCGAACTCTGTCCCCCTTCAGTAGACTTGATCCCAACAATATGTAATACTAGTTAACAGTTGCATGTCTTTGATAGTGCGACTATGCTGTACAATATTAAGAGTTGTATAGTTTTGATTAGTCCCTAATCTCTCTGATAGCTAGATTATGGTGTACAGTTACGACACAATTTAATGAAAGAAACAAAGGAACATTGATCAAACGATTCAATATCCATTGTTACTATGATTTTATCTGTTATCATGTCTTAAGTTTGATGTCAAGATGTTCTTCCTTAACTTGAGAAACATACTTCTTTGTTGGAATATGTGTGATGCTTAGGTGAAAAAGTTCAGTACCAACATACATTCCTATGATTTTGTAGAGAGGTACCAGTATTTGAAACAGGTAAGAACTGACAAGTCTGACAACTCTGATCTGTTTTATACATAAAGTGGTTCTCTTATTAATAATACTCTTTTCTACTGAGGTATATTGCACTGTTAATCTTCTTATTAACCATTCGGTACTAAGAGAATTGAGAGAAATACAATACACCTCATATAATCCACTCCCATTAGCTTATCTTTACTCTTATAATGAGGTTTGGAAACGGCTCAAAATTGAACCGTCTAAGTCGTTTGTAAATCCTTCATCATTTATTAAAAAATTAATATTACATAAAAAATTTGTTAAAAAAAAATAAATTTGTTATAAATAACATCATAGAAATTCGAACCTAACCAACGACGAAGAATGTCTCATACTTTAACCACATGAACTATAAGAGATGTTTGACTATAGTTATAATATTACGTAGTTAAATAATTAGTTAAAATTTATTTAATTTTTAATTACGTGAGGATATACGTACGACTTAGATGACTAGCTTTTTCAAGACTTTTTATAAAAAGAATAGATATATCAATAACGTGTAATGCTATAGAACCACCCGGATAGTTTCAGATTATGGATTTACCTCACCTTTTAATTTCAACCACCCAATCCAAATTCAACCCATGTAACATAGGGTGGTTCTATAATATGAAACCAGGGAGGTGGATTTAGATCATTTCTGTATCAATAATAAATTATAATTAAAATATAATCAAATTTATAATAAATTGTAATTAAAATAAATATATATATATAACAAATTTTAATTTAAATATATTTAAATATTTAAACTATTTTATAATAATATTAGAAAAAATTAGTTTACGTTGTACGTGCATTTACTAGTATCATATAATACACTCCCATTAGTTATAAGCATAGAAAACAAATGGTAAATAATGATAGGTTAGTCCCCAAATAACATAACAATAATGGCTTAACAAGGACTGTAGAAGTAGAAAAGAAATGGTAAAAAATGAGCAGTTAGGCTTGGTTTGGGGATGCTGCAGTTTAAAAAAAAATGGTAGGGAAGCTGCTTTTGACATCAAGTGAGAGACTGCTAAAAAATTGGTAGAGAAGCTGCTTTTGACAACAGGTAAAAAGCTGCTATCAAAAGCAGTACATAAAAATTGAATTGATTTGTCAAAAGTATTTTGTTCTCCTGTTGTTACTAAACGGATTTGAAAAACTTTCCGGTAAAAAAAAAAAAAAGAACAGAAACAGAAGAAACAACCAAAAATAAACGATCCCAAACCATGCCCTAAGCCCAACAGTACAATTCTCAATCAAATTTGTTGGTCCTAGGTCACTTCAAATTTGTTCATTAAAGGGGCCTATTTTTTGGGATAACTAATATAAGTAACTAAATTTTGTCATAGTATAGAGCAACCTACAAAAATATCTTTAGTAGCATCAATCAAATCATCAGTCTAGACTATCATTCACTTAAATACCAACTATTACTAAATTGGGCTATGCTATGACTACAATCAAATATCTACAACTCTCTAACAACCGTCATATAGCAGCCACATGATGTTCACGTGACAGTTGTCCATTGAAAGAGGAAAAAGAAATAGAATCTGGTGGCTGTTCGGATGGTCATCACGTGACAGAAATGTTACGTGACAGCCATTCATTAGAGGGAGAGATATGACCGAATGTAGTCCACATAGTATGAGAAAGAGAGGGTTGTAAGAAAGTTGTAAGCATTTGGTAGTAAACTTAGCATTATTGTACTAAATTTTGCATCGGGCAATCATAAACTATTATAATAATCATTTTTCTACCATACAACTATTTTATTTAGTTTACTATGACGCTAGGTCTATAGGCTCTTAGTTACGAGACATTATGGCTTTTGAACATGAAATTGTTGAATTTGGTACACTTCTGTTGGACACACAACATTTTAGTAGAGATGACAAGCAATTCGAATGGAAATTGATATCAAACTGAAGAGAAACTGAAGATTCTTGCATTCAAAGAATTGGATTTTTTTACAAGAATTCTCTCTCTAAACTGATATGGATTAAAATGTGATAACAATGGTTTACGTATCTATATAAGTCCTAATTAGGAACAACAAATCATGTCTTTTTAAATAATGAGCAGATAGAGAATTAGGATCCGTTTGGTTTAGTACAATGTAATCGTAATCGTAATCGTAATAGAATTGAATGAAAAAAAAATATTTTTTTCATTCGATTCCATTACGATTACATTACAGTGAACCAAACGGACCATTAGTTTATCAAAACGTATCAAAGCATGTAATCTACCTACACAGGTCTCTCCTAGAAGCCTCTCCATGCACTGAGTCATGGCTCAAGTTCTTTTCCAACGAAAGTTGGAGTGGACTTCTAGTCGAGGAACCAGGAATTCGGACGAGTAGACTAGATATCAACTGACTCATAAGAAAATAAAATATAAAAAATATAGACTAAATGTCAACTTGATACCCTCAACTATCTATGTTTGGCAACTTTATACCCTGAAAAATAACTTTCTAAAAATACTCTCCCCTCTCTCTTCCCCAGCCCCTCCCCTCTCCCTTCCCGGCCGCGCCCCCCCCCCCCCTCCTCTTGCCCCCCCCCCCCCCCCCCTCTCTTCCCCTCCTCTAGCATCGCCCCCGTACGCGCACGCACCGTCCTCCTGCGCGCGCCCCAGTGCGAGCTGCCCAGCGCCGCCCGGGCGCGCCTGTGCCCGCACGGCTTGCCGGAGAGAGGGAGAGTGGGGGGATGGATGTTTTCGGATTTTTATTTTTTCAAGATATGAAGTTGGCAATATCCAATAGTTTATGGTACCAAGTTGACTATTTTGAAAGTTTAGGGTATCAAGTTGCCAAACATGGATAGTTGAGAGTATCAAGTAGAAATTTAGCCAAAAATATATATAAATTTTTTTGGGTGGACTAGAGCCCACTCCAGCCCCAAGTGGTTCTGTCCTTACTTCTAATTTAGCATATTGCGAATAAAAATATTATATTAGAATCAATTACAAAAGTCTGATAGCTGGCAATTATATTTTAGTACTAGTAAATGTATGTGCATAAAAATATTATTGAAAAAAAACTTATATATGAATTTATTATAAATATTGTCGTCCCTAGGAATTGAACTCAAGCAACCAAGAAAAATATCTCTCATCTTAACTACTTGAGTTAGAGTTGTTTAGTTTTAAGTAAATCATATTAGTTAGTTAAATAATTAATGGAGTATTTACAAATGGTTTAGACGACTCAATTTTGAACCGTTTTCAAGCCTCATTATAAAATTAGAGATAGAGAGCATTTCCATGCTCCCTGGTGTAGAAGCATAAAAAATCTAGATCCATGCACCCAAAAAATATGCGTCCCAAGATCGACTCAAAAGAAATTAGCCTGCAGAATGATCATGCGGCCAAGGAAAAACAGCATCCATGCGCCCTAATATTGGCCACATAAAGGCCTGTCACAATATTGTGTTTGACACAGAATTATGACAAAAAAGACTTTTTGAACGCCTCGAAAGACGTGAGCACGCTAAACGACAGAACCTCACGTCAGCATAAACTTTACTCCAGACGGGTGTGCAGTGCCACGTGTACAACATGGCAAAGGCTCCATGCGTTCCATGCGTCTCTGGCCCCATGCGTTCCAAACTCCATGCGTTCCATGCTCCTTTGGCCCCATACGTTCTAGACTTCATGCGTTCCATGCGTTTCTGGCCCTATGTGTTCAAGACTCCAAGCGTTCCATGCATCTCTAGCCCCTGCATCTCTGGCCCCAGGCACCATGTGGACGTTTATTGCGATTTGATGTTGCTGAAGATCTGGGCGGTTCTCGTCTTTTGTTTGCGTGACTTGGTCATCTTGACATGTGGCCCACATTTAGTTGAAGAGAATTACTTCAGTCATAATAGAAATGTTTCGTCTCAGGGAATCCTGCCACGTTGGACGCATGGAGTCTGGGACACATGGCACGTATGTAGTCTAGAACGCATGGGGCCAGAGATGCATGGAACACATAGAGTCTAAAATGCCTGGGGCCAGAGACGCAGGGGCTAGAGATGCATGGAACGCTTGGAGTCTTGAACACATGGGGCCAGAAACGCATGGAACGCATGAAGTTTAGAACGCATGAGGCCAAAGGAGCATGGAACGCATGGAGTCTGGAACGCATGGGGCCAGAGACGCATGGAACGCATAGAGCCTTTGCCATATTGTACACGTGGCACTGTACACCCGTCTGGAGTAAAGTTTATGCTGACATAAGATTCTGTCATTTAGCGTGCTCACGTCTTTCGAGGCGTTCAAAAAGTCTTTTTTGTCAGAATTCTGTGTCAAACACAATATTGTGACAGGCCTTTATGTGGCCAATATTAGGGCGGGCGGTTTTCGTCTTTTGTTTGCGTGACTTGGTCATCTTGACATGTGGCCCACATTTAGTTGAAGAGAATTACTTCAGTCATAATAGAAATATTTTGTCTCAGGGAATCCTGCCACGTTGGACGCATGGAGTCTGGGACACATGGCACGTATGTAGTCTAGAACGCATGGGGCCAGAGATGCATGGAACATTAAGAATGTACACGTGACAGCCTGTCCATATTATGCGTCTACAATTGCAGTCATATTCTGTTGAAGGAGCCCCCTGCGGCCACCAAACAGAAGCACATGCGGCACCTGTAGCCCATCAACATAATTGTTATAAATAGGAGAAACTTAGATGTTCCAAGGGCTGATTTTTCTGCTTCAGAGACTATACCCCTCCAGACGAGCTACGTACGTGCACACAAGCTCAAGTGAGAGAAGAGATAAGAGAGCATCCTCATTCCCTCGTCTACTGTCAACGGAGTAAAGGAGTCGCTGTAGTACTCGATCTCCATCGTCACATTTTCCTGATCAAAAAATATTGTACTTAGATGTTTTGTCTATTATTTCTTTGTACTCTTTCTGTTTGTTGTTGAAAAAAAGTTTTCCAAACTTACTTTTATGGCGAACAAGGTGGAGACTCTCCTGGGGACATCCTTCTGCTCTGATGAGAAGGTCGTGACGCAGTCCGACGCGTCGAAGCTGGGTTCGACCCAGAGGATGTTGGTCGTACGCTTTGACCAATAAGCCATTGAGGAAATGCTCTCTGAGTGCGGTGCTTCACCGAGGCTGGCAAAGCCTAAGAAGGTCCGCAGGACATGGGTTGCAAAGGCCGTTGTGCCTCACCCGACTGCGGATCATGCGCTCTCCGTCTCTCTCCCTGTCGTAGGAAACATACATCATGCATCCACACGAGTTGACTCCACTCATACGGCAGCCTCTTTTGACAAGGAAAGTGCTTGAAAGTTGAGCTCTGGCAGAGGAAAACACTACGATGCCAGGAGTTCGAGAGATAAGTTAAGTTTCATGCTGCCACGTCAAAAGCCGTATAAGGAGGACTATGCGGCACCAATCGGCAACCGTAGGCAAATGGTCGCATACGACCAGGACAACAACAGAAGTTCCATCTTTGACTGAATCTCACGCAACGCTGACTCCATGTGCCATGCTGAGAAAAGGTGAAGATGTAAACTTGGACTCTTCATACTACGCACCGGGGCGTGCTAGGACGAAGAAGTTTAGGGCAATACGAGCTCGCCAAGCTCAAGCAATTGCTCATTCGATCGACCGTCAGTAGGCGCAGCTAACTGTAATGCGTGCTCTTGACAGAAAGTTGTACAAAATTGACCCATGCGTCCAGCCTGTAGTGGCAATTGGACAGGGTCAGTCTAAAGAGTCTTCCATTAGCATCCTGGGGGAAGTTCTTGTATAAACCCTAGATTAGGAAGCAAGGTCTACACCTATGCACTCATGTGCTCGGTCTACCCGGACTCACAAGAAGGGTGCAAAGGTGAATCAGCCCTCGCTTGACTTACATAACATGATCAATCACAAGCACAAAACGAGGAAATCAACTATAGGATATAAAGTATCCTCTCCAGGACATCACTATGCCAGCATTGTCATCAACTGTTGTTGTAACAAAGTAGGAGTACCTACAAACAGGCAGTCGGCATTCCAGCGGCTACAACCAAAGGCACCCACTCGATTGTAACCCAGAGAACAAGTGCACACACCAGAGGAAGAGGAGCTGCCCTTCGCCTCATGTTATTATGCTCGGAAGGCCCCATCCAAAAGGGAATTTTGGAAGTCCAGCACCTCTAGTCCATCGCTCTCGGCCAGCGGATCAAGAAGATGGGTCCAAGAAGGACAGGTAGCAGAACCCGTGAAAGGTATTTTCCTGGGCACCCTCTCAAAGAAGAAGCTGTCAGCCACTGGGGGTAGTTCTTCCTCAGGACCCCAGGGGGCTACGCAAGCAGGGGGTTGCAATCTTTGGACCTCTATGACAATTCGACGTTCCGATAAGACAGTGATTCCCAAGGAACAGACGATGAGATCCCTGGGGGTAGCCACCCTCGTCAAGAGGACGCAGCTTCCTACGCTGGGGGTAGTGTTCCCTCCGAGTCCAAAGAGGATGCGGCACTACCAACTTTTCCGGATGAATATTCATGACAAGAGTGAGGCTGAAAGTGCGACGTCCACCGTCCCATCCATTTTTTCCCATGTGAGAACATCATACATGGCAGGGGACGATCACGAGGACCCCAACGATCGAAGTGGCTCAAAATACTCGAGTCCATGATGCAAACCATGAGCGCGTTAATGCAGGCCTTGACCCAGACAATGTTGAAGATCAAGGCAAATATAGTCTCACAATCAGCAAAGGCCTCTGGTCAAGCAAGCCTGGACCCCAGGACCAACAGGAATTCAAATGCAACCGCTCTACCCGCTGGTGGCAATCATCTCCTGCCTGGATCATCTGCTCCTTCCGCAGTCGATAAAGCTCGGGAAGCAATATGGGAGGTACGAGAACTCCAGGCCCGCCTAGACTCAATGGGCAATCGTGACTCACTGTGCGAGCTCAAGATCCGACAATCGTATCCCCGCGAGTGGAGAGATGTATCGTACCCGCTCAAGTACAAGTCCTTTAACTTGACTCATTTAATGGGAAGACGTCTCCCCATCAATTCATGAGTTACTTTGAGATAGAAACGGGGCATCTGCCTTGCAACGATGCCCTCTTAACCCAGCTCTTTATCGAAACATTGTCTGAAATAGCTTTCGATTGGTTCTGTAGCCTCCAGGACAACTGTATTTCGTCTTTTGACGATCTCAAAGGTTATTTTCTTGCTCGGTTCTACGACGGAGGAAACGACGTGATGATGTCCTCTTTAATGGACATCACACAAAGAGAGAAAGATCAAAAAAGCAAGCCTACCATTTCTCAATATTTGACGAGAGCAGTTTCCACCTCTTGTCCAAGGTTGAGCCCTGGAATTTGACGGCAGACTTGAAAAGCCACCTACAGACGCTTTACGCCCAATCATTCTGGATAACACTTGCTTCCTATGTTTTACTGCAACTGCTGGCACAGAGTTAGCCGATGCTTATACCGTAGCAATCTCGTATCAAACTACTTGTCTCCTTGTGGTTGGATCTCCAAGTTTTTGGAATGCTCCAAATTGTAAAAAAACTATTAATAAATACGAACACATTCCCACAACGAACACATTCCCACAAGTTCCCAAAAAATATAAATTTGTCTGTACGGGAATACATCGAGCGGTACAGGCAAGCGACGTTAAAGTTACCCTCCGATAACCTTGAGCCCATATTGATGGACACCTGCCGGAGAAATCTCCTTCCCACGGTCAGACTCTGGAAGGGCGACTCTCAGTTTAAAGACTTGACGACATTCATCATAAATGTTGTCGGTGCTGAGAAGAAAGTAAAGGACGTCCGCCTCTTGGGAATACAGATTCTCGTCGTTGATGATAGGAAAAAATACCTTTACAACAACAACAACAGCGGTAGCCCCCGAGATGGCAAAGGAAAGCAAGCTCTTGTCACCAATATAACCAAGAAGTCCGAACAAAAGCCTGCAGAGGTCCCAAAACCAAAGAAAACTTATTATTTCGAAGATGATGATGTCATAACAATTTTTGACGTGCTAATGAAGGAGAACAAGCTTTGTCTTCCCGACGTCAAGCGCCATATTAAGGCAGTCGATGTAAATAATCTAAAGTACTGCCACTACCATCGATACGTCCACCATGCGATACAAGATTGCTACACACTGAAGCGGTACATCCAACGTCTTCTTGACACCAAGACCCTCACCTTGGACTTCGAGGACAAAATAGTTGCTGCTAACATGATACCTCTCCAGTTCAGTAACTTTTCGGCAACAAAAGCCCAAGATGGAGTGATCCTGATCCCTAGGACAATAATGGAGGTTGCCAATCTCCTGCCAGCTTGTGACCAAACAGTCGAGCTGATATCTCTCACCACATCATGGGGGGAGGTCATTTAGGTTCATCCAGATCTTGCTCCAGACTTTATGCAGCAGCAACACTTTTCTCCACCAAGTCCAAGGGCAAGATATCCAAGTCCTGCTACACGGTTTCTCTCCCTTATGAAGAAGCTATAGCAGGAACGACAAGGTCAGGACTGGCATACCAACGAGAGTACGACATCCCTGACGAAGGTACGCTTCCAATTATCGCACCTACAACATCCGATCTGGGTCCATCCCAGCCTCCGGCAGTGGACAAGTCCAAGCAGAAAGAAACTCGCTTCGATAAACCGCTACACAAAGATACAGCTCAGGGGTTGGAGAAGCTCTACAACTTTGACATCTTGGCACAACTGGCCAATAACCTAGCAAAGTTGTCACTATTCGAGCTTCTTTGACTCTCCAAAGATACCTGAATTTCTCTGAGTGAGGCATTGCAGAATACCGATACCTACCTGACGCAGGTCAATCTGCTAGGTGAGGATCATGCCGCATGCCCCTTCCAGGTCGCATATACACACATGAGCGAATATCTCAAGATAGCTAAGTCCACAAGCATGCGCAAGAGGAGGTCTCATCCATGCGGCCAAGATACAGATAGGCTTTGCGTGCATGTTGCAGATATGTTCCCATCAATGCGACCAAGCCACATATAGGCTCTACGCATGTTGCAGATAATTTCTTATCATACGGCCAAGCTACAGATAGGTTCTGCGTGCATGTTGCAGATAAGTTTCCATCTATGCGACCAAGCCATATATAGGCTCTGCGCATATGTTTCAGATGATTGCTCATCCATGCGACAAAATTTTATAGGGGTCTGCGCATGTTATAAATAATTTCTCATCCACGCTGTGGGGCCGTGTACTTGTGTCTCTGTGTCCCTGCCATCATGACACACCCATACCTCCAAAACCAACGTCAGCATCCAGGGGCCACGGATTGACGTCTCTCTTGACAAAACCCTCACCGAGATAGGCTCTGCGTGCATGTTGCAGATAAGTTTTTATTCATGCGACCAAGCCACATATAGGCTCTGCGCATATGTTACAAATGATTGCTCATCCATGCGGTAGAATTTTGTAGGGGGCTACGCGTGTTCTAGATGATTTCCCATCCATGCTGCGAGATTGGTACTTGTGTCTCTGTGTCCCTTCCATTATGACACACCCATACCTCTAAAAATAATGCCAGCATCAGGGGGCCACGTGTAACGCCCTGCAACCGCACGGTGCGTTATGCTGGGTCGGATTGAATAAAATAATATCTTGTTACATTTAATTTGTTGGATTTTGGGAAGGAGTATTGATTGAGTTGGTTTCATGTGCAGATGGCTAGCGGAGTTCGATGGGATTCAGGTGTTCGTTCAGAACAGTACTTAGATAGCTGAATTGGAACGATAATGCCGTCTTCCTTAGTTCAATCGGTCGGATGATTTGGAGAGCACGATCTGCTCGTACGGTCATACCAGTTGAGTAGATCGTACTTTGCATCGGACCACGGGTTCAAGGAATCGGCCGTATCGGCAGGACAGGATGCTTAACAAAATCAAACATTGTGAGTGGGCTCTTTCCCTTCTCCTCTACTCCTTCATGCCCAATAATATGGAAAATACGTAAAGGCTTGAACATTTGGACTGAAACTTAGGAATCACTACACTGAGGCGTGTATAGAGTGTACGTCGTTTGCTTGGATAGGATTGTGGCTTGAATTATTTTGCGCATATGGATAGATGGAGCTAGAGTTGGATTATACATTTGGGGCAGTTGGAGAAGCAGTTGGAATTATACATCTTAGTTGGAACATCGGGAATGCGAGCGAGCGTGCATCCGTGCACCAGTATCACTTGGGCGCTTTGTCAAGCAAAACGAGCAGTTATGGTTTAAAACCGAACAACTGCATCGGCGAGGGCATTGTGCCACTGTTGGGGCATTATGCCACAGGATTGTTCTGAGCGTAGGGTGTTGTACCCAATTTGAAATACTGTGTTGAGAAGCGGCATTGTGCCTATGGGATAACTTGAGATTTGGTGCCTTGGGTTATATGTTGGAGAATGGTTATGGATATTTTGGTTGGATATTTGGTTGAACGAGTCTAAGATCGCTTGGTGGGACGAGAATGTTCTATCCTCTCGTCATACCTACTGGGTGTCTGCATGTCACGGACAACCTGTGTACACATGGTTTGGTCTCCTCGAACGGGATAGGCTCTGGGGCACCGGGACCGTTCGGCCATGGAGGAGACAATGGATAACGCGTCTTGGACGCGATGCCGGTAGTTCGATACCACCAGGCGGGCTAGCTACCCAGTGCTGGATCAGGTAGAACTGCCTATTGATTAGTCCGATCAATGTCCTTTATGGCTTGGCCAGTGACTTCATATAGATAAGAGTTGGTTTGCTTTACTTTGGTTGGTTTGTGCTTCATGTAGGCGTGGCCACCTTGTCTCGGAAAGAATGTGCACTTTGAGATTTGGATTATAAGTTTTTGTTGAAGATGGATATTGAGGCTTGGATGATGGTTCGATATGTTATCGTGTTGCTTGGGTTTGAGTAGGATGGGTTACATGCTAGTTTCCTTCGAGTTGGTTATATATTGCTTGTCGATTGGATTGAGTTGAGTGCTTGCATGCTTAAACTGCTTTACAGCTTTCCTTAACATGTCATCCCTATGCCATGAAATGAATCTAGGATTCAACTAGAAAGATTACCATATAACTGTTTGCATTCACTATTTACTTAGTGTCGGCTTAGACGAGTGGGTTACCCCGCTCACCAGTACGGCTGTGTACTGACCCACGTTTGTGGGCATTATTTCAGGTACGCAGGTGTAGTGGCACTGCTTGGATATACGGGACATGATGTATGAACTGTAAGTACCTTTGTAGGCTAGAGAAAGAGCAAGAGTATTTTATCGCCTTTGTGGCATTCTCATTATGGCATTTCATTTGGACCCTATCGAGAGCTTCGCTGCGTATTACTCTGATGTGTGCTTGGTACACAATACTTAACTTTCGTTGCAACTTGGTCGTTTCGATGATAACTTTGGTGTTTGACAACATCGCCTTGTATGAGGGCAACTCCAGGCTCGTACGGCATCACGTCCCGATGAGAACGATTGTCCTGCGAGATAGCTGCAATATGGTGATTCACGTTCAGCGGGGACTTTTGAGCTTGCGGGAGATTGGGGCATGACATATTGGTATCAGAGCGCCTGGTTCATTTTCTCGGACTTGGTCCTTCGCTTTATCACAAACTCTAAATAGCTTTCGCGTGTCGTTTAGCTCTTGGCTCTACTCAGTGCCGCATTGGATATTTCATGCAATAAGTCTATATATTGCTCATTGTGGCTGCATGTTGTGCTTCGTTGCGTTGCGTTGCTTTTGTTGGTTTTTGTTAGATCGGTTAGCATCGTTAGGCATTGTTGCATTCGTACATCAAGTTGGGTGGCATTGTTGTATTTGTGCAGCAAGTTGAGAGGGTGTCGTTGCTTGGCTTGTCGTTTAGGGAGTTTCTGATTTGCATCAGTGGATCAGTTGATTGGCATACGAGATTGGTTATGCGGCATGTTGTGAGTAGAAGCATTGGATTTGAGAATGGATCGTTGCACGAGTTGCTCGTATAGCAAAATTATTGGACGAAGTTTGAATTTTGGTGTATATCACATAGAGCATCGGTTCAGCAGGTTTGAGTTTGGCATGGGAATATCAAGATAGTGTTGCACGAGTTGCTCGTACAACAAATATATGAAACAGTTGGGTATTGGGTTGGATTACTTGGAAGAGAGCTCGATGCACGGGGTTGCTCGTGTAGCAAAAGTATCAGATAGTTTGAGAATAGTTGGAAGCATTGAGAACGGGATATGGCATGAGTTACATCGCAAGATTCATGGAAAGAGTTGGATGATTCATGCATTGGCTGAGTTTTATGTCAGACTTGAGTTGGGAATGGCAGGATCACACATAAGGGATGGCTCGAACGGATCTTGGATCAGTGCAAAAAATCGTAATGCGAGTAGCAACTTGATTCAGAGTGGTATATGGAATACCACATAGTGAAGAAGGCATTAAAGTATTTTGGCTAGACATCAATGGGAATTGCCTCAACGGACTCGGGTAACAGGAATATAAGTTGGTTGGTGCACATCGGCTGAGTTTGAAAGAATAAAAATAAAACAAGCGATTGTTGAGTTGAGCAATCGAGAACGGACTTGTGCAAATGGAAGTATCGTTGGACTTAAGAGATGAACGAGATTGGAACGAACAGTTGGGAGACACTTGAGCAAAGCGATGGATTAAATTGAAGGATAGCGAGCACGGACTACGATTTTGGGCAAACACATTTGAGCTGTTGGTTGAGTAATGAAACACAAGCTGGTTTAGAGGGGCAATGCGATGGATTCACACAAACTTGAAGGATTTTGGATATTGCTGCTCGAGAAGTCGACTCAGGTTTAGCGAAAGTGAAATTTTGGGCAAAACGGTGCAACGATGGTAGACGAATTCTTTGGGAGACGTGAACGGATTGAGGCAACAACTGAAGGCAAATATTATGGAGGACAAACTTTTGAAGATAGCTATACGTGGGAGCAACGTCAGAGCGAATTACTGTGCTGCTCGAGTAAGTTGGATGTACATTATAGAACGCGGCAAACGGATAAAAATTTGAGCAGGTCTTGAATCTCGAGAATTATTGCAATTGGTAGTGCGAGTAGACGAACATGGCAATTCAAAAATTTGATGGATTCAGGGCAGAATGACGGTTTGATGGAAGACGGTTTCAACGAGCACAGTTCTTGAACTGTGGCTCGGATAGATAGTAAGACTCTAGGTGGTTAAGCGGCGTTTGATTGACAAATCGTCAGAGGTAGTGCATGAAGTGCTCATATTCGGAAGTTCGTTCGGATGGAATGGTTGGATTATGGTTCGGATTTACAGATGAGATATAGCATGGTTCATAGTAACTGTCCATCGTGATGGCTTACAATTATCGAGCGTAGCTTTGGGACAACTGACCCTAGCGACTTGACCGCCAAATCAGAGATGAATATGGTAGACCCATAGAACGACCCTTGCGGCGGCGTATTTGGGGATGCGTCGAGGATGGATGTGAGCGATAATATTTGGAGATATGTCTGAGTGTTGGATTTGAGAGACCCTTGGGATAGCCTTCAGCTGAAGATGCAGCCGGAAGATCGGAGCGATGGTGGGATTGGCCTAAGTCAACTGATAAGATTCAGAGTCGCAGATTTTTGAAGATGGCATCGCCTTTGACTCATCATGTCCTGGAAGGAAATATCATTCATATGAATTGACGACTGTGAAACTAGCTCGTGAAGTTAAAGCAGCGGCTCGTTCAGATCAGATTATTGCAATACTGGAAGGGACAGATGTGCCTCAGATTTACAAGATGCATCGAAACTTAGTCTGGAAAGCATGCTCGTTCAGAAGGCAAAGGTGACATCCTATGCTTCGAGGCAGTGGAAGCAGCGCGAAGAACTATTCCATGCGCAATCTAGGAATTGTAGCGAGTGTGTCCACGTTGAAATCGTGGCGACACTATCCCTTTGGCATGACGGTGAGATCTTCGTGGATCACACGAACCTCAATATAGATGTTCACCTAGCGAGGTATTGAGATTAAGGAAAAGGTATTGGGCTGAGCTGATCTAAGCAAAGTTTGATATTTGGGTAAGTCGCCTAGTTGGGGTAGTATCAGTTGAGATGATCGTTCGGTGCATGAGATATATTTGGAGATGTTCCTAGTGCGGATTCAGAAATAGTCGGATGGATTGGGTTGGAACACGAACTGATTGAGTCAGTGGAAAATTATCATATTTAAGACTAGTGCTCAAGCGAATATGTTGGAATGGAAATCAGGATTGGTTCAATTGGGAGTAAGCAAATGCATGCCTCGGATATAAAGATACCCTTGTAACTTGTCCAAATTCGCTATCGCAAAGCTCGGCTGAAATGCATGTATTTTAGGGACGCCTTAAATATGTATACGATCCAAAACTAAGCGATACAAAGAATTCGTATTGAGCTGCAAGGAGGATGTGTGAATATGAAATTTGTACGAGCATTCAGCAGAGCGAGATGCTGAGTCTGGATCGTGAGTATGAGAGTTGCATAGAGCAGAGTTATGAATTGGACAAGCGGCATGTGATAGGAATAAGTACCAGCACGGTTCGTGGATGAACCTGATTCTAAGTGGTATATTATGTAACGCCCCGCAACCGCACGGTGCGTTATGCTGAGTCGGATTGAATAAAACAATAGCTGGTTACATTTGATTTGTTGGATTTTGGGAAGGAGTATTAATTGAGTTGGTTTCATATGTAGATGGCTAGCGGAGTTCGATGGGATTCAGGTGTTCGTTCAGAGCAGTACTGAGATAGCTGGATTGGAGCGATAATGCCGTCTTCCTTAGTCCGATCGGTCGAATGATTTGGAGAGCACGGCCTGCTCGCATGGTCATACCAGTTGAGTAGATCGCACTTTGCATCGGACCACGGGTTCAAGGAATCGGCTGTATCGGCATGACATGATGCTTAACAAAATCAAACATTGTGAGTGGGCTCTTTCCCTTCTCCTCTACTCCTTCATGCCTAATAATATGGAAAACACGTAAAGGCTTGAACATTTGGACTGAAACTTGGGAATCACTACACTGAGGCGTGCATAGAGTGTACGTCGTTTGCTTGGATAGGATTGTGGCTTGAATTATTTTATGCGTATGGATAGATGGAGCTAGAGTTGGATTATACATTTGGGGCAGTTGGAGAAGCATTTGGAATTATACATCTTAGTTGGAACATCGGGAATGCGAGCGAGCATGCATCCGTGCACGAGTATCACTTGGGCGCTTTGTCAAGCAAAGCGAGCAGTTGTGGTTCGAAACCGAACAACTGCATCGGCGAGGGCATTGTGCCACTGTTGGGGCATTGTGCCACAGGATTGTTCTGAGCGTGGGGTATTGCACCCAATTTGAAATACTGTGTTGAGAAGTGGCATTGTGCCTATGGGATAATTTGAGATTTGGTGCCTTGGGCTATATGTTGGAGAATGGTTATGGATATTTTGGTTGAATATTTGGTTGAACGAGTCTAAGATCGCTTGGTGGGGTGAGAATGTTCTATCCTCTCGTCATACCTACTGGGTGTCTGCATGTCACGGACAACCTGTGTACACAGGGTTTGGTCTCCTCGAACGGGATAGGCTCCGGGGCACCGGGACCGTTCGGCCATGGAGGAGATAATGGGTAACGCGTCTTGGGCGCGGTGCCGATAGTTCGGTACCACCAGGCGGGCTAGCTACCCAGTGCTGGATCGGGTAGAACTGCCTATTGATTAGTCCGATCAATGTCCTTTATGGCTTGGCCAGTGACTTCATATAGATAAGAGTTGGTTTGCTTTACTTTGGTTGGTTTGTGCTTCGTATAGGCGAGGCCACCTTGCCTCGGTAAGAGTGTGCAGTTTAAGATTTGGATTGTAAATTTTGGTTGAGGATGGATATTGAGGCTTGGATGATGTTTCGATATGTTATCGTGTTGCTTGGGTTTGAGTAGGACAGGTTGCATGCTAGTTTTCTTCGAGTTGGTTATATATTGCTTGTCGATTGGATTGAGTTGAATGCTTGCATGCTTAAACTGCTTTACAGCTTTCCTTAACATGTTATCCCTATGCCATGAAATGAATCTAGAATTCAACTAGAAAGATCACCATATAACTGTTCGCATTCACTATTTACTTAGTGTCGGCTTAGACGAGTGGGTTACCCCGCTCACCAGTACGGCTGTGTACTGACCCACGTTTGTGGGCATTATTTCAGGTACGCGGGTGTAGTGACGCTGCTTGGATATACGGGACATGATGTATGAACTGTAAGTGTCACGACCCGCACCCGAAAATCGGGCATGAGCCGTGGGTACGTCCAGCCTACGCCGCAGAATCGGCGGTAGAACGCTGTAAAGGTCCGTTCTAGGTCAACCATATCTATCTATATCTCACTGAAAAATCCGGCATGACCTCTCCAAAAGGAGGGCAAAACCACGCAATATATATATCAATGATCTCAATCACAAAATCTAGAGGAAGAATATAAGCACGATATGATATAAACAAAGAAACAGAACCAAGAGAGCAAGACAATCCAAAATAATACAGTCCAAGCCAAAATAGCTACAACATCTCAAGCAACAAAAGAATAAGTACAGTCATCAAAAATACAAACCACTGGAAATAACCCAGGAAACCCACCTAGCTAACTAGGGTGCTATCGGCGTCTCCTCGGCGCACTCCTCCTCGGGGTCACAACAGTCGTCAACACCAGGCCCGTAGAACGTAGGACAATAGTCCTCAGGATCCTCTGGAAAAAATATGCCCAGTCAGGACTGGAGCGAAGTACATAACTCTGAAAGCAACTCCAAATACATGGTAAGGTGTATATGACGAGCAATAGAAAAGTATACAAGATGCACAGGAAATAAATATATGCTGGAGCACAATAAGTAGCTGTAAGGTAAACTGGAGAACAATACAAGTAGTGGAAAAGTAACTGCAGGTGAGAAACATGAATACTAGCTAAGTGCCTTGAGCACAAGTTCGTTATATGATCGGCTTAGGTTGCACATGAAGAACACTACGATAACTCCGTTATGCGTGAGTTGCATAACCGACATACACATGAATATTGTTTGGCTTTGATCATATAACCAACTCCTACTCCCCTCCCCCACTAACACCATTGGATCCAACCACAACACGCTACGTACATGATAATAGCTCGCGCACACGAAGGCGAGAGCACAAGAAGCACATGATAGCACATGAGAATCAATACCCGAAGCACATGATGAAATACACGTGATAGAGTACCCGCTGAACACGGTAAGGGGGATAGCATCTCATGACGGGATCCACTAGTACCAGCTCGTGTAATAATGTGTCAGAATCAAGTATCACAGTTCTAGAACAGGTGATATAAACGCTATCATGAAATGGAAACTATCAGAGGTAGGTACTCGCCTGATGTCCTGAGCAACTGATGAGAATCAAGATCCGGACCGGTGTCGAAAGGACCTAATGCGAAAAGCAAGGATTAAACAGGGTTCTAAGCATTAAAACTGATATAAAATAATTAAAAACAGGCTTCTAGGGCTATTCTAGGTCGAACGGGTCAAACCAGTAAAATTCGGGTCAAAAAGTCAACTCGGGGTCCAAAAAGTCAACTCTAGGTCAAACGTTGACTTTTATGGTCAACGAGGACAAATTTGGTCAAAGCTGGGTCAAACTAGGGTGCCCCTGAAATTCTAGGTCAAACCGAGCTCATTAAGCTACTAAACTCACAAACTCGCCTAATCGAGATACCGGAATACCCTCGGTATCCGATACCTCGCCCTAGGCCACGCACCCCGCCTAAACCCGCTAAAACCTATGCTAGCACGCGTAATTATATATATACAAACATATAAAAATCACTCCAAAGTATTTCCTAGGCTAATGCTCAAATACCCCGCTCGAAACTCAATACCTTGAATATCTCAAGGTATCGAGATACCTCGGTATCTCAAGGTATTGAGGTTTCGCTCTAAAGCCCTCTAACTAGCTATCTAGCTATTAATTATGCACCTAGTTATTAATCTAGGCTAGGTAATATAGATACCTATCATATTTATATATATCTAAATAGGTATCTACCTATATACATATATATCCACACATATATACCCATTACCCATTACCTTACCCAACTCTTAAAAATATACATATATACCTATCAAGATATCTATCTATCTATCTAATCTATCTAATACTCTATCTATCTATTAATCTAGCATATATATCTATCAATCTATCCAACTACCTATCTATCTTATCATTAACTTATCTATCAACTAATAGCTATCTAGCTATCTAACTATCTATTCATCTTATTATCTATCTTTATATATATATAGATCTATATCTCTAATATCTAGATCTATCTAACTAATACTCTAACTATTATCTATTACCTATCCCTCGCCAATACCCCTCGCTACTAGCCTCGCTGCTGCCTAGAGCTTGCTGCTGCTGCTGCTTGTGCTGATCCTGCTGCTGCTGCTCTTGCTACTGCTGCTGCTGGCTTCATATGGCTGCTGCTGCTGCCCCATGTTGCTGCTGCTGTTGGGGGCAGCAGCTGCTGCTGCTGTGCAGTGGCTGGCCCCCCCCCTCCAACTCACATACACACACACACACACCTATATATATACCTATATATCACTCTCTATATATATATATACATACATATATATATCTATATATATATAACTAGATACATATATATACACACCTACAACTCTATATTCTAACACACACTAACACACTCACACACACACTAAAACACATAACAACACACACACACACATGAATATATATACCTAGCTACATATATATAAACACCTATATTAATATATATATGCACAAATACAAATACATATATACATAGATATATACCAATACACTCACACACTCTAAGATATATATATATACACATAGACATATACATATACAAGTACATAAATATAAATACACACATATATATATAAATACATATACATAAACACACATACATATATATAAATATATATATATATATATAGACACATATAAATACAAACACAACCACGCACACAACACTCAAACCACACGCCCTACTCACGCCCAACGACCCCGACACTCACCAATACCCTAAAATATATAAAATATAGCCCGAAAACTCTAGCACACACTCCCCGATACTAACCCAATGCGCGTACAAGCCCGAAACGAGGAAACCAAGTCGAAATGGCCGTTCGGTCATTTCGACGAACACATGGTGCGCGGCTCGGAAAACCTCCTGAAACGCACACCAAACGAACTCGGAATCGGCCCAAAATTTACCCATGCGCTCTACACGATGTCTAGATCCTAGAAAAAGTGGTCCCGTGTCGATTCTAGGTCCGTGGCGGAAACGCGCACGCACTTAGAATCGGCGACGACGAAAAGCCCCAATTTTGCCCGAAATGCCCGTTTCTTCGCGACACGGCTTCCCGTGTCCGAACGGAGACACGCACTCACCCTCTAGACACCCGACAACATCTACCTAGGTCCATCTAACCTAGGGCATCACCCAAAATTGGGCCAAATTCGGATTCCACCCGAATTCGACACAAAACCTAATGTCAAAGTCTCTAAACTCACCCAAACTAGTTCCAACTTCCTCCTACGGGTAGGGTTAGGATCTAGGAGGGTTCTACAACACTAATTACACTACACAAAAATAATTAGAAAGGGAAAAGTTAGGTTTTACCTCTTGGGAGTTGGAATCCCAAGGCCAAAGTCTCACAACCCCTAGAAATTACCTCCCTTAAGCTCCAAGCCACCAAATTTAGCTCTCACACTAGATCTAAGCTCCTCACACCTAGGTTAGAGAAAATGGAAGGTTAGGGTTAGCTTAAAGAAGAAGGAATGGAAGAAAGAAAGAAGAAAAGTGAAGAGAAGCTTACTTGGAAGAAGAAGGAAGAAGAAAGGAGAAGTGGAGAAGAAGAAATGAAGAAGAAGAAGAAGTGGAAGAAGTGGAATGCAAAGAGGGGGGCTGCTGCTGGAATTCCACGGGTGGGGGTAGGTAGGGCCGGCCTTGGGTAATTAAAGAGGGTTCCACTAAGTCCAAATGACCAAAATGCCCTCCCGTAACTCGGTTTTGGGTTCCGGGTTCCAAATGCGCTCAAACTAGCTCCAAATCTCTCCAACTAACCTCCTAAAAATAAAATAATAAATCTAAGCCCCAAAATAATTCTCACAAGGGTGTGGGCTGGGTCGGACATGGGTCCACTAGGGTCGGACATGGGTCAAGGCTAGCCAAAACCCTAAAACAATCAAAATAAAAATAAGACAAGCACTAATTAATTATAAATATAAATAATTAAATATAATACACTATTTATCAAATAAAAAAAATACCCTATTTTCTAGAATTGGGTAGTGACAGTAAGTACCTTTGTGGGCTAGAGAAAGAGCAAGAGTATTTTATCGCCTTTGAGGCAATCGCCTTTGTGGCATTCTCATTGTGGCATTTCATTTGGACCCTATCGAGAGCTTCGATGCGTATTACTCTGATGTGTGCTTGGTACACAATACATGACTTTCGTTGCAACTTGGTCGTTTCGATGATAACTTTGGTGTTTGACAATATCGCCTTGTACGAGCACAACTCCAGGCTCGTATGACATCACGTCCCGATGAGAACGATTGTCCTGCGGGAGAGCTGCAACGTGGTGATTTACGTTCAGCGGGGACTTTTGAGCTTGTGGAAGATTGGGGCGTGACACCATGGATTGACGCCGCTCTTGACAAACCCCTTGGCGAGATAGACAGTAGCCCTAGGCATCTTCTTTCACAAAATAGGGGAAAGCCGAGAGATAAAAGTTCGGTCTCCTCCTTAGCCCGCCTATTTATAAGCTCCTAGGGCACGTGAGAAGATCAAGGTGATGAACCAGGCAGTTATGAGGATGAACATGATGCCTCGGTTTACGTGATCCTCATTTATCTACTCAAAAACTGTCGTTGACTCCGAATCTCCAAGAAATCTTCTCAGAGATCGAGCCAAATCTCGGCATTTAATGATCTGACAGCCTGACAGAAGCGCCTATGCAGCATCACAACCACGCGGTCGAAAGTGCTCGACCATGCTTCTTATTCAAAGTATTTCAAACTTATCATTTTGGAAACTTTGAAGGAGGTCTTGTAAAAGCATGAAAAATCAAGATCCATGCGCCCAACAAACATGTATGCCAAGATCGACTCAGAAGAAATTATACCGCAGAATGACCATGCGGCCAAGGAAAAGCAGCATCCATACGACCTAATATTGGCCACATAAAGGCCTGACACAAGATTGTGTCTGTCACAGAATCCTGATAACAAGGACTTTCTAAATGCCTCGAAAGACATAAGCATGCTACATTAGAATCTCATGTTAGCATAAACTTTACTCCTGGTGGGTGTGCAGCACCACGTGTATAACACAGCAAAGGGTCCATGCATTCCATGCGTCTCTGGCCCCATGTGTTCCAAACTCCATGCATTCTATGCGTCTCTGGCCCCTTGCATTCCAGACACTATGTGTTACATGCGTCTTTGGCCCATGCGTTCCATGCGTCTCTGGTCCATGCGTTCCAGACTCCATGCGTTCCTGGTACTGCTGTCCTTGAGTGTGTATCAACTGATACCACTCCTCATCATAACAGACCCCCACCAAGTCTGATACTCTGTATCAGTTCTTTACTGATACATCTAGCTCACAACATAACTCCATATCAGTTGGACAACTGACACTCTTCCAGTTCTCTATACTGCTGCTACTGCAGTTGCTTACCTGCTCGAGTCCCCTCTCTCACCTTCAACCACTTCTATTATATTAACCAACACTATGCACTGTGTACTGCTATCCAACCCGACATTCCCTCATGCACCTTGATGCTCACATACTTTCTTTCTTGCAACAATTTAATACAGCACACACACCCCCCATACCCACCACATGAACTGAACTCACATGCCCATAGCTAATTGCCAACGACCACTAGAACAGTTTACACTCCTTACCAAGACCACTAGAACACAACACACTCGATTTTATAACACAGTCCAATCACCACTTCACCACAGTGCTCATGCACTTGTCTGGCACTCCTACATCTCACATTCACACACACATCAAATGCACCTATGTATACACATGTACAATTGAGCAAATTTCCTTCGTCAATATAGGTATCTCACACACACACAATACCAAAGTCAATCTATCAAATACCTTTAGTTCCACACTAAACACACAGTGTGTATGTAAACCCCCTCACCCAAAATATATATTTTGTGTATATTTTATATTATTATAGGTATTGAATTTCTTTAGAGTATTGTGTTATTTAATTAGCAAATGAATTTCTTGATATATTTACTTATATAAATATTTATTTAGAATCATTTTTAGGTTATTTTAGATTTTTGAAATTAATTAGGATTTATTTGGATATATATAGTCTTAATATTAGATATATGCTAATTTAGTGTTAATAGATATTAATAAGATTTTATAAATTATTTGTATTATATTTAATTATATTCAAGATTATAAATTATTGAGATAGATTCAAACTCTACTTTAAATTAATTCAAATCATGAACCTACTAGGAATACAACTTAATGTATATCATATCCTTATTTAAATTCATCATAATCCTATCCAAATTAACCAATCCTAGTTGTATTTAATTAAGTAGTCTCAACCATTATAAATACCTCATCCTTCATATTTTTCTCCAAATTCCTCTCTTTTTCGTCCAAAAATAGTCAAAAATTCGTCATAAATTCAGCCTCATTTTCTACTAGTTATGACGAATCAAAAAGACGATATCTCCTAGCTCCGGACTCCAAACGAGGCCTAGTTTTTTTTGTTAGAACGATAATGAGGTTAGCTTTCTGATTATATAAATTTTTTTCTAAATTATGAGTATTAAATTCTGGAAAATTCGTAGAGCACAGCATATCCAAAAATAGACGTGTTTCGATGTTTTCGCGATTCCGGGAGAACCAGGAATCAGAATCATGAACCGTTTAAAGTTTCGGAAAGATAATATCGAGATCATCGACATATATTTTTCCCAGAATTTAATTTGAAGTATTTACATACTGTTAATTCTGTAGAACTTCTAGGTTAGAATTTAACCATCGGTGCACAATACAAAATTTGTATGTGCCATAATTCCCAAACGAATTTGAATTCGGACGAGCCATAAATTCCAGCATGTTTTTGACGCTGAAATCTACAGGAAATCATGCATGAAAGTTGAGTTTGTGTCGGTTGACTTTTCGGTCAATAGATCGCCTCGATTTGCGTGCCATGAGTCTCGAGTTGATAAAATTCAGTTTCTTTGGACAAAATTTAGGAATTAACATAAAAATCAGAATAATAAGATTAAAATAGGATTTTAGAGTAACTATTCCAGAATTAAATAAATTAAAATAAATTATCTTTTGACGTGATAAATTTGTAATACATAGGATATTGGATTTGTTCTGCGCGACTTCTGGAGCAGGTTATTGGTACATCGCAGCTTCCTTACCAGGCAAGTGTACCTTGCCAAACTCTGCAGTATTGTTACACATTTTCCTTGCTTCATTTTATTGCTGAGCATGCTTAACCTAGGGCCGTGTGACGTACTTAGCGTCCGATTATCAGTCGGGTGCCAACACTGTACGCGGTGTTGGGTACGGTCATCTAGAGATGGACATTCGCGACACTATATATTCTCGTACTTGTCTTACCAAGTACGCTTGACTCAGGACACTTGACACTATTCATGAGACAGGATTTTCCCGAGATATTCGTGGGGATTCTGTATAGGATACAGGACTTGGACATTATATTCTTAGATATAGTATGACTTGTTGCATTAGTCTTGATCCTGCGTGTCATGGACATGAGACGTGAGATTTCATTGGGTGGGGAGAGTATTACCATATGAAAGGCTGATTATATTATATATTGACATCTGGATGTGTCTTAGTCTCTGACACAGAGCTATGGCACCAGTTCTGGCCCTTCGAGAAAATACTGCTATGGGTTTCTCCGACACTGATCCTGTAGTAGTTTCAGCCCGAGTATGGAATAATGTTCTCAACTTGCATATCACTTAGCTGGTTATATATTTACCCTATTTGTTTCATTACTGCATTTATTTTGGCTTGTATTTTCTGTACCTTGTTGTCCCCTGAGGACCTGGATCCGGATTATGTCCCCAGATATTGCAGACAAGATCGATCTAGAGGTTTATGGAGCAGGAGCATTATCAGGAGCAGACATTGGAGCAGTACCAGATCCAGTAGACGCGTGATCACCGAGGGTATCTTCTGAGTATATACTGTTCCATACTCAGTATTTGTTGTGGTTATCTTTATTCTTGTATCTTGACAGATGTATTCAGACTCATTATCGGATTATTTCCCCGAGTTTATATTATATTGAGATTGATCTTTCTTTATGATTCTGATATTGTTGTATTCATTTCTGTGGATGAGATTAGTATATCTAGACCCTTATTGTTGTACTACAGCTTAAGTATGCCCTGATGGATCCATTAAATTGGGTTGTCCATCGGTGCGTACTGCTGGCCATTGCCACGTGTCTAGTCCCTCGGTATTTTGGGACTGGGGCGTGACATGGTTTTTGTGGTGGCCCATGCAGGTCCGACTAAATTGTTCGGTTTCAACTTAGGGACCGAGCAAGCCTGCAATAAGAATAGGATAAGGATCTCATCCACTTGCATGAATCGTTCTTGACATCTATATCGGGTTCGAATTAATTTCTTAACTTACATCCTGCCTTGACTCCTTTGCGCTCCTTATTGTTTATTTTGGTTGTTACTCTAGAATTTTTGAATTATGTGATTGGTAATTAGAACTTGACAGTAAAAGTTAGTAATGTAGATTATGACCCAATGATTACCCCTTAGCTCTAAGTCACGTAATTAGTACCCCCACCTCGATACCAGTTAGATCCCTTTCCCCCTAACGGCTAGTAACTCTTCTATCCTCACTATCGACGCTTGTCCTATAAGTACTAAGACTAAGGCTTAAGACGACCATGACCTATGTAATATAGGAGGATACCCTAATAGGTACCAAGACCCTTCTCGTAGACCTTAAACAAGAGTTTCCACGATATCCTTAAGAGATTTCAGTATTAGTTTATTATAAGTTGGGTAGTATGCCTCACAACATAGTACCACCTGGCCCTATTGACCCATTGACGAAGTAAACAAGGATGACACAATTTTAGACTTGCGTAAGAAGATAGTGTTTATTCAGACAATGGAAATTTAGAGGTCCTTGTCCCTATTTGGTCGACTAGCGACTTAGACAAGGAGGTTGTATGATGACTGTAAGAGACTGGGTAATCTTTATTTATTATTGCTTATTTTGTGTTGTTTTGTGAACTTGAATTAATTTGTACCTCCTTTTATCATCATCTAGCGTACTTATAATTGTTATACTACCTTGACTTATGCCGCTATTATAGCCTAGTTTTTGCAAGCTTATTCCTTGTCGAGCTTGTTCATGACATAGGTATTATTGGGGAGGCCCACAATAATATATTTCAGAATCAGTATATTAAGGTCTGACCAACCTTAGTGCGCTTGATTCGCCCTTCGTAACGCTACTTTACGTGGATTGAGATATGTAGTGATTAGTAGACGAATATACTTGCCCTAGACATGTCTGACATATCGTATCGGTTACATAACTGCACCGATGTGAGCATGCGAATAGGAAATTACCAAATTAAGATTTCAATCCACAACTGTCTTGACAATTCTCATTTGAATTCTTTAAACGCTTTGATTCCCATACTTCCATTCTATTACCCCTTCTTGAACTCTTTTCCGTTGCTTTCCGTCTTCCCTTGTTTCGGAAAGACGAACTCTCGTGCTTGGATATAAGTGATACACGGATAGTACAAGATATACCCCATAGGCCAATCATATTATTTGGTGACTATCTTTCATAATTGATTAAGGGCATATCACATATGATATAGTTGGTGTTAAAGTTTTGAGGATTAAATAACATGAGAAAATAAATCGAGGAATATTTTTCTTAAATGTAAGAGCCTTATGTGATAGATGGGTAAATTCTAAGTTTGGTAGAAATTACATTATTAAACTTGAGGTAAATTCTTTTAGATTGTGATCAAGTGAGATTAGATAGAGAGAAACCATGTTCTATTTTAATTTCGAGGACGAAATTATTTTAAGTTGGGTAGATTGTAAACCCCCTCACCCAAAATATATATTTTGTGTATATTTTATATTATTATAGGTATTGAATTTCTTTAGAGTATTGTGTTATTTAATTAGCAAATAAATTTCTTGATATATTTACTTATATAAATATTTATTTAGAATCATTTTTAGGTTATTTTAGATTTTTGAAATTAATTAGGATTTATTTGGATATATATAGTCTTAATATTAGATATATGCTAATTTAGTGTTAATAGATATTAATAAGATTTTATAAATTATTTGTATTATATTTAATTATATTCAAGATTATAAATTATTGAGATAGATTCAAACTCTACTTTAAATTAATTCAAATCATGAACCTACTAGGAATACAACTTAATGTATATCATATCCTTATTTAAATTCATCATAATCCTATCCAAATTAACCAATCCTAGTTGTATTTAATTAAGTAGTCTCAACCATTATAAATACCTCATCCTTCATATTTTTCTCCAAATTCCTCTCTTTTTCGTCCAAAAATAGTCAAAATTCGTCATAAATTCAGCCTCATTTTCTACTAGTTATGACGAATCAAAAAGACGATATCTCCTAGCTCCGGACTCCAAACGAGGCCTAGTTTTTTTTGTTAGAACGATAATGAGGTTAGCTTTCTGATTATATAAATTTTTTTCTAAATTATGAGTATTAAATTCTGGAAAATTCGTAGAGCACAGCATATCCAAAAATAGACGTGTTTCGATATTTTCGCGATTCCGGGAGAACCAGGAATCAGAATCATGAACCGTTTAAAGTTTCGGAAAGCTAATATCGAGATCATCGACATATATTTTTCCCAGAATTTAATTTGAAGTATTTACATACTGTTAATTCTGTAGAACTTCTAGGTTAGAATTTAACCATCGGTGCACAATACAAAATTTGTATGTGCCATAATTCCCAAACGAATTTGAATTCGGACGAGCCATAAATTCCAGCATGTTTTTGACGCTGAAATCTACAGGAAATCATGCATGAAAGTTGAGTTTGTGTCGGTTGACTTTTCGGTCAATAGATCGCCTCGATTTGCGTGCCATGAGTCTCGAGTTAATAAAATTCAGTTTCTTTGGACAAAATTTAGGAATTAACATAAAAATCAGAATAATAAGATTAAAATAGGATTTTAGAGTAACTATTCCAGAATTAAATAAATTAAAATAAATTATCTTTTGACGTGATAAATTTGTAATACATAGGATATTGGATTTGTTCTGCGCGACTTCTGGAGCAGGTTATTGGTACATCGCAGCTTCCTTACCAGGCAAGTGTACCTTGCCAAACTCTGCAGTATTGTTACACATTTTCCTTGCTTCATTTTATTGCTGAGCATGCTTAACCTAGGGCCGTGTGACGTACTTAGCGTCCGATTATCAGTCGGGTGCCAACACTGTACGCGGTGTTGGGTACGGTCATCTAGAGATGGACATTCGCGACACTATATATTCTCGTACTTGTCTTACCAAGTACGCTTGACTCAGGACACTTGACACTATTCATGAGACAGGATTTTCCCGAGATATTCGTGGGGATTCTGTATAGGATACAGGACTTGGACATTATATTCTTAGATATAGTATGACTTGTTGCATTAGTCTTGATCCTGCGTGTCATGGACATGAGACGTGAGATTTCATTGGGTGGGGAGAGTATTACCATATGAAAGGCTGATTATATTATATATTGACATCTGGATGTGTCTTAGTCTCTGACACAGAGCTATGGCACCAGTTCTGGCCCTTCGAGAAAATACTGCTATGGGTTTCTCCGACACTGATCCTGTAGTAGTTTCAGCCCGAGTATGGAATAATGTTCTCAACTTGCATATCACTTAGCTGGTTATATATTTACCCTATTTGTTTCATTACTGCATTTATTTTGGCTTGTATTTTCTGTACCTTGTTGTCCCCTGAGGACCTGGATCCGGATTATGTCCCCAGATATTGCAGACAAGATCGATCTAGAGGTTTATGGAGCAGGAGCATTATCAGGAGCAGACATTGGAGCAGTACCAGATCCAGTAGACGCGTGATCACCGAGGGTATCTTCTGAGTATATACTGTTCCATACTCAGTATTTGTTGTGGTTATCTTTATTCTTGTATCTTGACAGATGTATTCAGACTCATTATCGGATTATTTCCCCGAGTTTATATTATATTGAGATTGATCTTTCTTTATGATTCTGATATTGTTGTATTCATTTCTGTGGATGAGATTAGTATATCTAGACCCTTATTGTTGTACTACAGCTTAAGTATGCCCTGATGGATCCATTAAATTGGGTTGTCCATCGGTGCGTACTGCTGGCCATTGCCACGTGTCTAGTCCCTCGGTATTTTGGGACTGGGGCGTGACAGTGTATGTGTCGTATCTGTGTCAGTCACATATGTGTGTGTCGTGTCTGTGTCAGTGTCTGTCACGTGTGTGTGTGTGTGTGTCGTGTCTGTGTTAGTGTCATGATGTGTCCAGAGAGAGAGAGAGAGAGAGTTAGGGTTAGGGTTAGTGTCATGTCGTATCTGTTACGTGTGTGTGTGTCGTATCTGTGTCTGTGTTATGTCGTGTCCTATAAGAGAGAGAGAGAGAGTTAGGGTTAGGGTTAGTATCATGCCGAGAGAGAGAGAGTTATGGTTTACCTAGAGGAGGAGGAGGAGGAGGAGGAGGGGACGCCGGAGGGGGACTCTGTGGAGGACGCCGTGCAGTTCGCCGGAGAGGGGGGGGAAGAGGGGGGTTTTGAAAAATTGGGGGGGGGGGATTTTGACAAAAGGGGGGAATCGAAATCTATATTAAAATATTAGCGACGTTTAGCGACGCCAACTTAAGACATCACTAATAAAAATATTTTGCGACGTTATAGACGTCGCTAAACGTCACTAAATCATAAAACTCAGCGACGTTTAGCGACCTTAAATAAACTTATAGCGACTATTCTTTTAAAAACTGAATTACAGTTGCTAAACGTCGCTATATGTCGCAAAACAGCAACTTATATCGATGTTAGTCTTTGGAGTCGCTGAAATCTTTAATTTTAGCGATGTTTTACTTTAACGTCGCTAAAAACGTCGCTAATCCCCCAATTTTTAGTAGTGGGAGTTGCTAAGAGACACTACCAGAGTCTTCCAACTATTCGGTAACGAGCTAAGCAGAAGAAGGGCTTAAAGCTCGTCATCCAACACCATCTTCATAGTTGCAAGCTGATTAACAATACTTTAAATTTTATTCAGATGTTCAGATATGGAATCACCTTCCTTGAACTTGAGATTGACAAGCTTCTGAATCAAGAAAGCTTTGTTGCCAGCGGTCTTCCTCTCGTAGAGATCTTCAAGTTTCTTCCACAAGCTGTTCGCCGAAGTCTCATTCGACACATGATGGAATACAATGTCATCCACCCATTGTCGAATGGTGCCGATGGTCTTCTGGTCGAGCTTCTTCCATTCTTCCACCGTCATGAAATCTGGCTTGGAAGATTCACCTTCAACCGGTGCATAGAGGTCCTTGCAATAGAGAAGGTCCGTCATCTTCGCCTTCCATATCATCCAGTTGCGGCCATTCAAGCAGATCATCCGAATGCCACCAATGGGAGTCTCCATCTCAACACAAGAAGATTAGCAACCTGTGCTTTGATACCATTGTTGGGAAAAATAAGATATTTTTCGTCTTTGTCGAGATAAAATTAAATGGAAGAGAAAAGAAGTTAAGAGAGAGAACACACACAAGATTTACCGAGGTTCAGCTCAATTTGAGCCTACGTCCTCTGCCCGCCCCTTCTTCACCGTTTTCACTATAATCAAATAAAAGATTATAAGGGCCTTCTCTCAAGTTGGTACAACTTAACTTGAGGATCACTTTCTCTCACAAACTCACTTGAGGTAGATTACAAGTGTGAGGATTACAAGTTGTGTATTGTTCTTCTTGTTACTTTGTTGTGTTTAACCTTCACCATCTCCCCTTTATTTATAGGGAGGATATGCCTCTTGGGTATATCACATTCGTTGCATGGAGAAGTCCAAAGAAAAGATTCGTTCCTTCTCCCAAGATTCGTTCATCTATCATCAATGTTGCATGCAAGCTGAATGCATACAAAATATGAATAAATAGGCTACTTCAAATGGTCATAACTTCTTCAATACACCTCCAAATAACCTGGTTCAAAGCCTGGATGAAGAGAAAACTTTTCTCAACAACTTTTGTATTAAAGACCGAGCCAAATAATGATTGTAACTGCTTCGAAATAGCCTCCCAAAACTGAATCTTGTTACAGAAACTGTACCCAGAAAAATGACGAAGTACTTGGCCGAACCCAACCATGGCTGACCGATTTCCATAGATCAAATCCATGTTTATTCATCATGGAGATGGACCCCGTTCCCCATCAATCTTGGTATCAGAACAAATATCCAAAACCAAATCCCAATGTCAAAACATCTTTTTTATATATCATAAAAGTGAATATCATATCTTCTTATGATGTTGTGCTGGTAATAATAGTGGATACATATGACTGGCATATGCCCATTAATATTTATTCTAAAGACATGACTGTCTAATTGAAACAATACAGTTGCCAAATGAATTTATATGGCACATGGCTATCTTGATTTTCAGAAAAATATGCTATATATGTTGATTTTAAGATATGATAGCCTTCACTAAAATTACGATATTTATTCCAAGAATAAGATTGTCTAATCCGGATAGAACTAACTAGGAGATAAGCTTTTCATGGCTACTACAGTTCTCAACGATAAGCAAGGGTTCAGGTTAAATAAGAACTGCACCTAGAATATGTATAGGACATTTTAAGTCTCTCACAAAGCTTCTGTCAAATATCAAAGGCAGTCGCTAATTTCGTCACTATTTTAGTTGATAATGTAGCGAAGAACATATCAGTCACTGATGTTCCGTCGCTAATGTTCCATTGCTATTGTCGTTGAGTAATCGATCCAGAGACGGATCAACGATGGAAAAAAAAGCATTGATATTGGATCTGGCGACGAAAATGTTCCGTCGTTGTTCCGTCGCTATTACAGTTTATCGACGGAAAATATCAATAGCGATGAAAACTTTCGTCGTTGTTTTGCTTTTTTTTTAGTGTAGTAGAAGAAGGCGCAGATGCTTAGAACAGTCAGGGTTGGTTACAAGGTTTTCCTCGGGCAGCCCGAGAACCTGCAATCTGTCGAGTCTGTTGTCGAGCTTCTGCAGGTCGAGAAGAACCAAGGATATCCTTATCATGTACAAGGTTTTCGTGTGTTCGAGCTAGGTGATCATACCAACAACTTTGCACATAATTGAGGAGATAGGCAACCGTAGTGTTGCTTCACTGCCGTAAAAGTTCAGATTCTTTCTCTATTACAGATGAAAAATTAGAGAGCTGCTATATGGGTGGGATCAGAGGACATAAGTGGCAACAACATTTACTATCACAATCAGTATCAGGAAGCTATACATATCAGTATACTACTTGATGGGAGACAGACTCATCCGAAAAACTATTCTCTCTGCAAAATCAGAGTTATAGATGTCATTACTTGGATCATCCCCAACTATGGACAGAGTAGTCATATTTCTAGTATATGATTTTGATTTAGTTTGTGCTAAGTTGCTCTCCCATCATCTAGGTTCTAAGTGTTATCCTTCTAGGTTCCATGAACAAGTATATAATATTGTCCTCTAACATTTGTGCACAATAAGTCAAGTTGCTAATTAACTACTAGCAATTATCTACAACTCATGTTAGTCATGTAACTCTAAACATGTTTATTTATAAATGGGTTAGGGATTCTCTTTACTTATCACATCACAACTAACCTCTAGTATCATCACCAAACTTCTAACACAATAAGTTCACACAATAAATACTCAAGTCTTCATCTATTCTAGCATGACACGCTAATATGATACTTGCAATCCTCTTTCTACACATGTGCACTTATATATATAAATCAAGAATTAAATCTTAACATGGCAATAATTTACTTTTACCATGGCACTATTCACATATATATAACAACTTCTATAAAACCCTAGATAACAAACATAACTATTTGTATAACATTAGTCCACTCTAAAACATGCAATAAACAATACTAAAAATCATTCTAACATGATTTTATATTCTGAGATTTATGTAAATAGAGTTATTTAGAGGGGTTAAACAAATGATTACATGGGTTAAAATCAATGGAAACATTATGCATTCATAGTTATCATTAGAAGAGCAAAAATAAGTACATGAAGATGAAGACATATAGGTAGTGAAGAGGAAGATGATGGTGATTGAGTTACCTAAAGATCAACTTGAATGGAAGGGAGCTTGGATGAAGCTCTCGGGTTCATACAAGAGAGGTATGGGATCACAAAGATATAACAATAGATGATATATTCTTATTTTCAGTAGCTACTAAAATATCTAAGGACATTGATGACACTGAATCACGTAGCATCGATGAATGTCGACAAAGAAAAGATTGGCCAAAATGGAAGTATACTATTCAAGAAGAATTGGATTCCCTTAATAAACGTGGAGTGTTTGGACCAATAGTACAAACACCAAAATACGTCAGACCGGTAGGTTATAAGTGAGTGTTTGTAAGAAAGCAAAATAAAAAGAATAAAATCGCTCGATTTAAGTCACGATTAGTGGCACAAGGGTTTTCTTAGAGACCCATGATTGATTACGAAGAGACGTGTTATCCCGTAATAGATGCAACAACGTTCCGTTATTTGATAAGTCTGACAGTTAAAAAAAAGCTGGACATGAGACTTATGGACGTTGTAACAACCTATCTATATGGTGATTTAGATAGCGATATCTATATGAAAATCTCAGATAGATTTAACCTACCCAGCTCAAAAGCTAAGAACATGCATTCCATAAAGCTAAGACGTTCATTGTACGGTTTGAAATAATCCGAAAGGATGTGGTACAACCGTCTTGGTGAATATATGCAAATGGAGGGATATGAGTATAATCATATATGCCCATGTGTCTTCATAAAGAAATCTAAGAAGGGTTTCGCTATAGTTACAATATATGTCGATGACATAAACTTGATTGAGACAAGATATGAAATCAATGAGACTGCAAACTATCTGAAAAAGGAGTTCGAGATAAAATATCTCGGCGACACGAAATATTGTCTTGGGTTATAAATTGAGCATTACACTAATGTAATTTTAGTGCATCAATCCAAATACACAGAAAATATATTAAAACAGTTCAATATGGATAAAACTCATCCTCTTAGCACTCCAATGATTGTTCGATCTTTAGATATAAATAAAGATCCATATCGTCCTAAGGACGATAATGAAATGATGTTAGGACCCGAAGTATCGTACCTTAGTGCCATTGGGGCATTAATATATCTATCACAATGTACAAGGCCAGACATATCATTCTCAGTCAATCTGTTGGCTAGATATAGCTCAGCGCCAACTCACAGACATTGGAATGACATTAAACATGTGATGCGATATCTTCGTGGAACTACCGACATGGGATTACTTTATATTGTGGTTTATCTGACATCACGAATCTAGTTGGCTTTGCAGATTCAGGTTATTTATCTGATCCCCATAAAGGTCGTTCACAAACTGGATATGTGTTTCTTAATAGCAATGCAACTATTTCTTGGCGTTCAACAAAACAGACAATGGTTGCTACCTCCTCAAATCACTCAGAAATATTGGCTCTCCATGAAGCAAGTAGAGAATGTATTTGGCTGAGATCGTTGATTCAACACATTCGTAGCTCATGTCACCTTTTTTCTACCACAGTTACTCCAACTGTTATTCATGAGGATAATGCAGCATGTATTGCACAAATTCAATGCGGATTCATTAAAGGAGACAGGACCAAGCACATATCACCGAAATTTTTCTATACTTATGAGCTTCAGAAGAACTTTGATATTGACGTCCAACAAGTTCGCGCAAGTGATAATCTTGCAGACTTGTTCACCAAATCATTGCCAAAGTCAAATTTTCAGAAACTAGTTCATGGAATTGGAATGCGACGTCTTAGCAGCTGACTATTTATGATCAACATCATCAGGGGAGTGATTGTTTTCAGGGGGAGATGCATTTTGTATCGACTATAACGCGTTGTACTCTTTTTCCTTAGTCATGGATTTTTTTTCATTGAATTTTTCCTGACAAGGTTTTAATGAGGTAACATTAAGCGTGTCCAACACCTATCTAAGTCATCATAAAGATTGTACTCTCTTCTTTCGCACATGTTTTGTCCTAATGGATTTTTCTGGCAAAGTTTTAACGAGGTAATAGGTTTAGAGATGGTGGTTATCCAAGGGGGGAGTGTTATAACGTGAGTTACTAAAGGGTTGGATTTTCACTTTGTATTTTAGTCTTACATTGGTTAGAGATTAGTATTATACCTCCATTGGGTTGTATAAATAAGACATTTGCTTCCCACTATGTAATTACACTAATAAGAGATATTATCTTCTTTTTTCTTCTACTAAAAGTATATATATGTTCCAGTAGAGAAGAGTAATAATTTAAAAACTACTTGGTGAGCAATAAGCTGATAACTAAAGAAGTCTCCGATGATATGATGATATATACGAGGCTCATACCTAAGGCCCTTAGCCTAACATTAAATAAAAAAAATGTTAAAAAAATGTTATCATAACCGAAGGACAAAAGACAGTTCTAATCGAGTATGCATTGAATTAATTTTTTAATTTTTTATTATCGAGCTCAATTAGCTTTTGTGGTCGACAAAAAGATGTATAATTTTTTTTTTTTTACTAGATGTACGATTACGAATCGTGAAGAGGTGTGCGTAAAATATTTTTTGTTGTCGTTAACATTGTGTATTGTACACATTGTAGCAAATTACAATTGTTACTCTTGCTGTTCACGAACTTTATGTACAAATTCCCACTTTACACATTGTAGCAAATTACATTTTTTTTTTAAAAATCAGCAAATTACAATTGTTACCATTGCTGTTCACGAACTTTATGAGCAAATTCCCACTTTACAAAGTCAAGTCAAATAATCAGTTTTCTAGCTAAGTTCACCAAGAGCAAATATTGACCATTTTTGCCATTGGCCACACTCCTTCCTCCTCCCCCCATCCACCACTCCAAACCCTAACCCTAGAATTCTCCAACGCCAATGGCGACGAGGAGCATCCTCTCGCTTTCCCGCCACCGCAGCCCCCTCCTCCACCTCCTCCCCACCCGCTCCCTCTCCACCACCATCTCCCTTTCCTCCGAACCCCCCACCGCCCCCACGACCGACCAATTCCCACCGTTCCTCCCCTACGACCAGATCGCCTCCGCCGTCCGATCCAAGATCCGCAGGCTCGAGGACCCCGACCCCCGCTTCCTCCGCCACGCCTCCCCCCACCCCTCCCAAGCCGACCACTCCTCCGTCCTCTCCTTCCCGGAGACCAAGGTCACCACCCTCGACACCGGCCTCCGCGTCGCCACTGAGTCCTCCCTCTCCGCCCGTTCCGCCACCATCTCCCTCGCGGTCGACACCGGCAGCCGCTTCGAACCCGAAGACGCCGAGGGGATCGCGAACCTCGTGCGCCGCATCGTTGAGGGGATCGGCGGTGAGGAGATTGGGAAGATTGGCGGCGTGCTGAGCGGGAGCACGTCGAAGGAGAAGACGGTTTTCAACGTGGAGGTGATGGGGAAGGACGTCGCGAGGGCGCTGGAGATACTCGCGGACGTGGTCCAGAACGAGTCGGCTTTTGACGAGAGCAGGATTGAGCGGGAGAGGAGTGTGCTGCTGAGGGAGATGGCAGGGGTATCGATCTATTGATCTCTGGATTATGCATTTGATTGATCAGTTAGGATTTGCTTAATTTCATGTTTATGTTGCAAGATTAAGTTCATAAATAACTTGATTCTGGATAAAGACGTGAAAACGACATGATAGGAGACGGACACGAACACTACATGTTAGGAGATGGACACGGCGACACAAACATGGCACCGATTTTCAGTGTCCTAGTTTCTTACTAGGTAGTGGATAATAGTCTCTCTGTATCTTCAGTAGGTCTTTCTTGACCTATGTTGGTATGTTGCATGATATGAATACATATGCAACAAGTATTGATACAGAAACAATGACAAGGGAAGAATGTCACTATTTTGGCGTGTCCTAATGTATTTTGGAGTGTCCGCGTCGTGTCCAATATGTGTTCAACACTGTGCAACACGGGCACAACAACTCTGGAGTGTCGGTGAATGTCCGTGTTGTTGTGTGATTGTATTGTGTTTTGTCATATTCGTGACTGCAACATTAGTTCCGAACCACGCTCGTCTATATCTCATTTCTTCTCAAGCAAGAGGTGCCAGCCTCCAAAAAAAAAGATTGTGCTTGAAGCTGTAGGGTGAAGTTAAATTTTGTGAACAAACATATATTGAGATAAGTACATCTGCACGATTATGACCCACCAATACATTGCGTTGTCCTGCTCAAACAAAACAATTGTGCTAGTCTCTAGCAATAAAATGAATGATGTTTCAGTCATTTTGAGCAATTTTCAGCAACACTTTATTGTGGAAGAGTCAAAATCCTCTAATGATGAATACAAACTGACTGATATGAAGTTTACTTAGCTCCCCACTACAAAACATCCTTAATGAGTTGTTCCCTTTTCCTATATTTCATAGTATGGGTTTGTATAGTAGGAAAATACTAGGTCGTGTAATCCTATGTAGGAGATATGGACGCTTGTCTAGTTCACATTTTGGCTAAGAATCCCATCTATCTATTGAAGAGATTTGGTGGAGTCAGTGAATCTTATATGCTCCATTTGGACCGGCCTCAAGCCAATTAATGTATTCACGGTGTTTTTCAGAATCCTTGTTGTGCTCTAAAAGAGGATTGCCATGTTCATTACAGTTGGCTGCAATCATAGCATTGTTCTGGGTTCTGGCCCTTCTGGGTCCTTATTGTGTTCCTGAAGAGGATTGCAGTACTCGGATGTTTTTGTTGGCTGCAATCATGACATTTTGACTTAGTAAACTTAGTGGAAGATAGAGGCACAATAATTACTTTGAATTAGACTATCAGGAGGTCTAGCAAATATCCTCTTTCCGAAGTATGACTGATTTGATGTAACCATTATCTAAACTAGGAATTTTCAGTCTACGAAAAATCCAGGAATTAGACGCCGGAATGTACTCTCTTCAAGCTATTTTACACTGTATATCAACAATGAATTGGATCTACTAAAATAAATTGAAGTTTGAGGCACCTTCTCGTCCTTTTGCTTTCGATGTCTTATATGGAATTTATAAGTATAATTAAATGTCTCCTATTACGCAACTCAATGTGCATTATGGTGGATGAATCTCTCAGAATTCTGTAATGTAGGGATAACAGGGAAGTATTTCTTTTTTTTCTATTTCGTTCAGGTAGAGCAGCAAAATGAAGAGGTTATTTTTAACCATTTGCACGCAACTGCATTCCAGTACACTCCTTTGGGGAAACCCATACTTGGATCAGCTCATAACATTGGGGCAATGGCCAAGGAGCACCTTAAAAACTTCATCTCAACACACTATACTGCTCCTAGAATGGTACGTCATTTTACCAGTCTAGACTAGTACTCTTAGAGTTGGTCTCTTTGTCAAGCCATTCTTACGTGTTTAATAGTTTGTGTTCTAATGTCATTTAAATTAGACAATAAGGCTTTCAAATCTGCATAGAAACAAAGTATAGCTATTCATTTTCCGTAGGTTATTTCTGCAACTGGTGCTGTTAAGCATGAGGATATAGTTAATCACGCGAAAACGCTCTTCACAAAGCTCTCAGATGATCCTACTACACCCTCCCAGTTGGTCTCAAAAATACCGGCTACATTTACTGGTTCTGAGGTAGGAATCTCTCTCAGCCATTTTTCCTACCATGAATTTGATTTTATCAAAGTGTTGTCTTTATTATATTAATTTATATGCAGGTGAGGATGATAGATGATGATGAGCCACTTGCCCGGTTCGCAGTTGCATTTAGTGGAGCATCCAGGACAGATCCGGATTCGGTAGCCCTTATGGTCATGCAGAAGATGCTAGGTTCCTGGAACAAGGTGTCTGGGGATGGAAAGCACATAGGGTGGGTTCCTGCTTCTCCCTTGGGAAGCTCTTTTCTTGTACTATACTTTTACTTGAGCGGTTGTTTACTAATCAATTTTTTATTGAACAGTTCTGAGCTTGTTCAGATGATTGCAATAAATGAAATAGCTGATAGCATGATGTCGTTTAGTACCAACTACAAGGATACTGGTTTGTTTGGTGTTTATGCAGTTGCTAAGGTTGGTATCCTTTTTCCACGTGTTCTAGATAATTTTGTTTGCTTAGATGTATCTTGCAGATGATTAGTTTTTCAAGGCTGATCTCATTATTGCTCTTCATTTACCTTTTTATTCCAGTAGCATATTACTCCGTACACATGCCCACAACTTACATTAGAGTGCAATAATGCAACTATAACATCAACGATCACAAAACCAACACCAAAAATAACAAGCATAATCTTCTTTGGATGGGTTTGGTTATGAGATAAAAAAGCCCAGGAAAGGATGGAACATAATATTGCGATCAGTTGTGGCCTAGTTTGAAGTGGGAACCCTAACAATACTTGTGGTGGCATATTTGTTATATACCAAAGGTAAGGGGAGAGAACAGTTAATGTAGGTTAGCGAAATGTATACTAAAAACTAGCTATATAAACCTAGGTACATTGCGAGCATTCACTGGTTGCTTAATTTGGACTTATGTACGCTGATCTTAGGTAGATGAGCAATCATCACTGTAAGTGTTTTCCTTTTGTACATTGAACTTAGCTAAGTAAGAGACCACTTTCTTGCTTCTTATTTGTGTACTGAAGCTAGATAGATGGTGAAATTACAACAACAATAAAACCTCTCTCCCAAAATTATGGGGTTGGACATGAATTCTTTTCTTCCATAAGAGCCAAGTCTTCCGTAACAATAACAGAAGTCGTGTCCTTATTTACAACCTCAATACAAGTTTGTTTAGGCTAACTTAAGTTCTTGCCACTCCTTTAACTAATATTCTATTGTTATTCATGCATTTGTCGTCTTATAGGTCTATGTTGCACATGTCCAAATCACATGTTCTCTCTCATCCTCAATTCGCACCAACTCCAATTTGCCCACTAACATGCTCATTTGTGACATGTTTTTAATTATCCCAATTCCCATTGTCTGATTCATAAAGCATGAATCTACGATGAATCGATGATATAGATTTATCTTTGAACTTCAAGGTTATTTAGGATCTCCAAGCAGCTTAGAAACTCCTCCACTTCAATCATCTTGTTTTAATTCTGTGGATAACATCCTCAATCTCTTCATCATGACGAATGATTGATTCTAAATAGTAAATACTGAAACTATCAGTCTTTGGTGTCTTTTGTTGATGAACCCCCTCGTTTCTTTTTGACTTTTGCTTGAATTAATTTACATACATGTTTTATACCATGTTCTGGTTCCCCACTGATTTGAGAACTTTTAGATTTCAAATTCTCTACTCTCTCAACCAACATAATATCATCTGCTGGCTATGTTGCATGGATTTATTCGACACATGTTTCTGACACGGTGACACGGATTTGGCACCTATTTTGGTGTGTCCTAGTCTATTTTGGAGTTTCCATAGCGTGTCCGATACATGTGTCCGACACAACACGGCATAGATTTTGGAGTGTCCATGCTTCTTAGACTGTGCACTATATGATCAACAAACATTGTACACCAGGAAATCTCATTGTGCATATGTTTAGCAATTTCACTCATAACTAGTGCAAAGAGGTAAAGACTTCATGTTGATCCTTGTTGTCAGCCAACGATAATGGGATATGGTGTTTTATCTCCACAAAATGTCTGCATGTTAGTTGTAATTCCATCGTACATATCCACTACTGACTTGTTTATTCTCCAATATCACCACATTATCTCCCTCGGTCGCTACTCTTTTTGTAAGCTCTTTCTAAATAAGAGTATTTGTAGTTCCTTCTTTCTAAAATTCTGTTCATCATTTAAGTAAATAGCTTCCATATTAGATCTCTCTTGTGGTTTATTTTCTCAATCTTTGCTCAGTTACTCTCTTCCACAATTCAATGGTATGGCTCATAAGCTTGAAGACTAATTTAATTTGTTAGTGGAAATACATCTCTCCCTTGTTTATATACAAATGTAGTCTAATACTACAATAATCAAGCACTTTCCTAAATTAGCTGGCCACATAAATCCTCTCCTAAATGTTTCCAAACCTCAATAGGATTATCATCATGTTCTACTACTTTTTCACTTTTCATTTTGTCTGTTATGTGGAATTGACTGTAAATTTGTTGATTTTTCTTTGTTGCTTATTTTTGTCACTATACTTCTCGTGTATCTTATTCTTCTCGGGCCATGGCTGTTTGGTCAGATTAAGAATTTCAAATTTATCTTATATTTTATTATTCCATCAATCTCCATCCTTGGAGACATACAGTCCTTAAGAGTGGTGGTATAGAAGCATTATAGGATAATTTTGGATTCAGATAATAGTATTATCATCATTCAAGCCATTTTCTCATGAGAATGGGGTCAGCTACGGAGGACAAGGAAACTCCACAAAAGATTCCAAGTTTTTATGTCCAGCTGTCAACTTGATGTCTACCCTTTATGCTTCTACCAAATTTTTGATTGGGGTAGCTAGGAGCAAGAGAGGCCCTTTGCCTTTAAACTTAGAAAGTTAGAAGACCAGTTAGCAAGTAGGTAGACCGTAGACCTAACTTTTTTTGGTTATATATATGTACGAGTTTGCTGGTATTTATTTGGACTATATGTTCCTCTGATCTTAAACTCCACATTAACATCATGCCATATGGGTAGTTTCGTTCTGTTTAAGATGACTTCTACAATATCCTCTAGCATCATCTCAATAATTTTTGTTTAGTCATGTTTTATTAGTAGTTTCGTTATGTTTAAGATGGCTACCATAATATCCTCTAGCATCATCTCATTTTTGTTTCGTCATGTTTTTCTAGAATTAGCTGTATGTGATTGTGATCATTTTTTGTACATTGTCTTTCACTATTTTCTATGATAACATATCCTTTATTACTTCAGTAATCTTTGTTAAGGGTTGGTTTTATGATGTTCCTTCTACCTCTTTCTCACAGCCGGACTGCTTGGATGATTTGGCGTACGCAATTATGTATGCTATCAGCAAATTGTCCTATCGCGTTTTGGATGCGGATGTTATTCGTGCTCAGAATCAGGTCCTTCTTTCTCCTTGTTTACTTTTGTGTTTTATCATGCCAACGATAATTAACATCTGTGTTATTTCAATATGGGGATTGTTTTGAGAACAAGATACACATCTGGGAGTTTTTCTTTAGCTAAACAGTAGGACACCCTTTTCTTTTCCCCCCCTAAATGAGGTATTAGGTTTAGAACCATTTGTTAATTAAGTAAAATATCACATGCTTACAGATGTGTATCTTGTCAACAGGTTTGATTTTGACCGGATGGTTACATAATTACTGATAAGGGAAAATAGTACTGCTAAAACTATGATTTTTTTTACTAATGAGCTCTTATTTGTTATTTAGCGACTCAATAGAATGTTGTATATTGCAACTTAGCGGAAGCATAAGCTGGTATGCTAATTGCTTGTGTGTGTGTGTGTGGGTTGGGGGTATTTTGTAGGATTCAACTTTCTGATCCAGTGTTTATATTGCTCAATCAGCCATATGCAAACCAAAGATAATTTGTAAGAATGAAATTATATTGCTAGAAGGCAGTGTACCACCCAACATGTGTTTATGGTCTTATGCATTTCCTTGATTACAATTAGGAGTCTTAGAGACTGGCATGTCTCCCAATAGAACGGAAGCAATTCCATCAGTTCCTTGTTTAATAAATATTTTGAGAATAAGCCCCAGGTTTTGAAATTGTTTATTTGATGCATGAGTTTATTGTGTGTATATCTATATCTGAATTCTCGTGAAGGATTATTCAGCAAACTTCCTGCTCTATTTGTGCCAAAACTTACATACTTGATGTTTTTTCACAGCTGAAGTCTTCACTTCTCCGCACTCGTGGGATGAGTTCTCTTGCTGAGGACATTGGTCATGAGGTGCATATATGATTATCTGTATGAGATGCTGTCAGCTTCATTTTTTTTTTTATATATAAATCTTTTACTGGTCTTCTTTTCTGTCCGTAGCTTCTTAACTATGGTCGAAGAATTCCTGTTGCTGAACTTTTTGCGAGGATTGATGCGGTTGACACAAGTACTATCAGACGTGTTGCAAATCGCTTCATTTTTGATCAGGTATGAAATTACAACAACAAAGTCTTTATTCTAAAATTTTGGGTTCGGCTATGTAACGCTAATAAAATCTATATCATTCTTTAATATTTTAAATCATGTTCGTCTAGACCTACCTCTAGTCCTAACGGTACCTTAGATACTAAATTCTCTCTCCTTACATGATCATATTTTGGTCTGCTTTGCACGTCCAAACCACCTAATCGATTTTATCTCATATTATCCTCAGTTGATGCTACCTCCAAATAATAATGGATACACTCATTTCTTATTCTATAATGTATTGCCACTCATCCATCTTAGCATTCTCATTTCGGCTGCGCAACTGGACATGTTGGCTGCACAAATTGGACATGTTTCTTAATTGCCTAACACTTTGAAGCATAAATCATGATTCATCTTATAGCAGTCTCACGGAATTTTCCTTTCAACTTTAGTGGTATGCTGCAATCACAAATAACTCTGGACACACTTCATTCAACCATCATATTTTAATTCTATCCATGACATCATTCTTAACCTTTCGATATATGATGTTTCGATCTACAATGAATGATTGATTTTATATACCGAAAACTATCACTCTTAGGTATCTTGTCATTTATATGGACTTACTCCCCATTTTTCTTAGACTTCAGCTTGAAATTACATTTCGTGTACTCTATTTTCGTTCTTATTAATTTTAAGTCATTTAGATTCTAAAGTTTCTCTCCACACTTCCATTTTATCATCTAACGTTTCTCTACCTTATCCAGTGTCCCCCTCGACATTCATTATTATGTATACGTCTGAAAAAAAATCCTAATTGCATGCACCCTTAAGAACTGTTTATCCTTGCACAGATATCCTTGCCATATGTACCCATGAAAATATTATATACTCAACCAACGCAATATCATTATAAAAAGATTTTTGTTTCTGCAGTGCAACCCACCCCCCCCCCCCCCCCCCCCCCCCCCCCAACCCCAACCCCACCCACCGTGGCATTCATCTCTACTATAATAATGCGCTTAGAAACGGCTCAAAAACCCATTTGCATATCCTCCATTAATTGATAATTTGTAAAAAAATCATTCTACCTACCGCATATGTATCTTCTCACGTAGTTAAGAAAAAAATTAATTAAAAAATCTGGCACATCCTTATAACTACCATGTACGTAGTTATGAAAAAAAATAAAAAAAACCTAAAAGCCCTAAAAGCCTTCTAACTACCTGAACATATATCCAAACTCATATAAATAACTATAACAAAACCTAAGCTATATACAATATTCAAATTATATTTAATAAACTAACTACATGGTATTATCTAACTAAACACATTTCCAAATTTCTAAGAACATATCTATTATAAATCCTAATTAAAATGTATTCAAGTCGTATTTAAACTATTTTAATATCAGATATTTTTTTTCTTTTTGGTGCGTTGCAGGTGACTAGTTATTATGTATACCTCTGAAAATTTTCTAATTGCATATGTTCCCTTGAGTGATGTTTATCCTTGCATAGATACCCCCACAAAAAAAATAAAAAAAATAACACTAAGTGGGGTAAATACAAATAGTTTCTTCTTTCATTTCTTATATATTATTATTATGAGAAAGTAACCAATAACAACAGCTTCTTTCATTTCTTACTTTTCAATACTCGATTAACAGCATTGCTCTCATTGCTCTTATCTCTAACAAACAAAAGAAATCAATAGCATCGCTCATAATTATTTCCTTAATTCTTCATTAAAAAGAATAAAAATCACCATTGGGTGGTTGAAAATGTCTTCTTCATGCTATGTTAGAAATGGTTAGTTTTATTACTACATTGCTTTCATGCTATTATCGTTCAAGTCTCCTAATTGTTGTGTTGATTTCATTAGTAGCCTTTGATCAAGATGAAAAATATCAAAATCATTGTTTTTTTGGTGCAGGATGTTGCGATTGCTGCCAAGGGACCGATCACGAAGCTCCCAGACTACAACTGGTTCAGGCGCCGCACGTATTTGCTCCGCTACTAGTTTCGTCTTTTGTATTTGATAATTACTTTCATTCATAGTCTCAGAAAAGCATAAGCGCCCATATCTGGATTTTCTTGGCGGCTAGTAAGCATTCCGGAGTTGTGAATCAATTTGGCAGGGCTACTTTCCCCCCTTTGAATTCTTGTGTTATGTAATCACCAATTCAGCTGCAGCTGAGTCACCAACAAATATATAGCCCCTCGGTTCTCATATGTGCATTACTTTATTATAACCTTTCTTTCTGTTCCGGTTTATGCACTGCCCACGGGTGTGCGCATGTATATTTGAAGGCTTGACCTTGTGCATGTGTGAGTTTGAGTTGATAATAGTCTTGAGCTGGTTTTGGTCCTACTGCAACTATTCATAAATTGCCAGTTCAAGTATATGAATAATCTTACCGCCTGATGCAAGGCATTTTTTATTGTGTATCATTTCTTCTATTCGGCATTATAATGGTTATTTTGTACTGGTAAGTCATATTAAAAATCGTGCACTTAAATTGTCCCGGATTTTACTGTTGGAAATAATTCTCAATCTCAAAATGGTTTGTACGATCATACTTTGGCTTTCATGCATGCTTCAATTGCTTCGAGTTTATAAGCTATTTTGAATCTTTTGGCGTCATACGAAATTTAGAGTTGTCCGATGAGTCCAGGTCCAAGATTTGGGTCTGAGCTTTTTTTTACACCATAATAAGCTAGCTTATTTCGCTAAGATATTTGACTAATATGAATAATAAGATATACAGAAACTTTATAAATTTTATGGTCATCAATAAAAAACTGCTTAAATATATTAAGCTGTAGGACATCTGGTTATGATCGGATTCGGATAAACTGGGTCAATGTAGCAAAACTATAAAAACAATAGGTCTACATAGAAGTAGGATAGGAACAAGATTGAAAAGTAAAGCTTCACTTGGGTGGCCACTAGAAATTTAATAGAACAATTTTGTCACTTACTGTTGAACTTTTGGTTTGGTTCAAAAAGCATAAAGGTGAATACATTTAGATTGAATAAAAATGACTGCATGCAGTATATATAGTTTTACCAAATCCCAACTAAATATAGGCTTCCAAAAGGCAAATTAAAAGGGCACTACACATTTTACACGGGGCTAGTCCATTGGAAATTTAGAAAAAATTACAAGTTTGCCATCATGAAAGTTACTCGGGGCTAGCCCACTGTTATAATCAGGACTGTCAAAATTTTGACAGTCCTACCACTTGGAAGGACTGTCAAAATTTTGACAGTCCTACAAATTGTTAGGACTGTCATAATTTTGACAGTCCCATTTCCCAAAATTACAAGTTTGTCACTCTCATAGTTACTTGGGGCTAGCCCACACCAAAGTATAAAAGTGAAATGGCTTTCTATTTTTGGCATTCCACCTAGACTTGAAGAAACCCTCATTCCACCAAGCCCAAACATAAATTTGAAAATTGCTAGTTGTGGTTGGAGGAGGATTTTACTTTGGTGATACTCCAAGGAATATTCTTCCGGTATGTCTTCGACAACCTACGATGAATAAGTTTTGCAATTGTCCGAAAAAGATTTAGTTTATTTTGACTATTGTAGGAACAATGCATGAAAAAATGTTCGATGACGAAGTCGGATCGTCCAATTCATTAAATATGCACTCCGGACGTTCCGAAGAACAAGTTGGTTGTTCCGAAGCACGTACGGTACGTAAAATAGTGACAGTCCTAAACGAAAATGTATTTTGTGTTGATCCATGTATATTGAACTATATGTTGTATGTTGTGTGTATGTTATGTAATGAAAGGAGTTATTGAATTGATACTAATAGATTTTGACTGTATGTTGTGCATTGCTACTAATAACCTAGGACTGTCAATATGTAAAACTGCCAGGATACTAGGACTGTCACAAATTTGACAGTCCTAGTATATACTAGGACTGTCATAATTGTGGCAGTCCTAAAGTTCACCCACTGTCTATTAGCAGTTATATGTAACTTTAGGACTGTCACTATTTTGACAGTCCTAGTAAATACTAGGACTGTCAAAATTGTGACAGTCCTAAAGTTTATCCACTGTCTTATCACACTTATATGTAACTTTAGGACTGTCACTATTTTGACAGTCCTAGTATATACTAGGACTGTCAAAATAGTGACAGTCCTAAAGTTTACCCACTGTCTTATATCACACTTATATGTAACTTTAGGACTGTCACAATTTTGACAGTCCTAGTATATACTAGGACTGTCAAAATAGTGACAGTCTTATTATATAATAGGTCTGTCACTATTTTGACAGTCCTAGTATAAACTAGGACTGTCAAAATTTTGACAGTCCTAAAATTTACCCATTGTCTTATATCACACTTATATGTAACTTTAGGACTGTCACAATTTTGACAATCCTACTATATACTAGGACTGTCAAAATAGTGACAGTCCTAGTATATAATAGGACTGTCACTATTTTGACAGTCCTAGTATAAACTAGGACTGTCAAAATTGTGACAGTCCTAAAGTTTACCCACTGTCTTATCACACTTATATGTAACTTTAGGACTGTCACTATTTTGACAATCCTAGTATATACTAGGACTGTCAAATTAGTGACAGTCCTCATACATACAGTTTACACACTGTCTTATATATAAAATTATCCCCACTGTCTGCACATTAGACCACAGTATGTATGCAGTTCAAATTGATATTTTAAACTTGTATACAACTCAAATTCACTCATAGTTGTCAATAGTAGCAAATTTATTGAAAGTGTCAATAGTAGCAAAAGTCATACAACTCATACAACTGAAAATCATAGTTTAAACTATTACAATTCTCAAAAGTCATATTCATTCAAACTTTTACAACTCAAAATGAAAGTTTAAACTTCATGACGCCTCTTTGTACGTTGCTCTCTATTTTCCAAGAAAAAAAATTCTTCAGCATTGTCGATTTGTTGGAGTTCGTCATTGATTGCCATATAATTCGAACCCTGTCAACTTACGAGGCTTCTTCCCAACTTTTTCACTTTCCTTGCCTATTCATGAGAATTAAAAAAAATTGTTAGAAACAGTTACAAATATCAAACTTAAAGTCTACAAGTTGGCTCATCATCTTGACCAGTGCAGTATACAAGACCGATTTGGCAGGAAGCTCTGAAGGTACACGCACAATATCCCCTTCGCGTTGGAACAAGGTAGGCAGTCCGACACCGACGTAGTAGGCGAGGTAGTCGTCGCTACACTCCGTCATATTGACTGCTGTTTGACGTTCAGTATCTCTAATAACGTGGCGTTGCCACTCGGTGAAGAAGTCTGATACCCAGTTGAACGCCACAGGAATATAATTTAGCGGTTTTGTACCGCGCGGAGGAGTTATCATTTTCAAAGTGCGCCTTGGGATAGTTTGTACGTAGCCAAACTGACGGAGCACTCTATCCGGCATATAAGCCTCCTCGATTTCATGACAACTGATAAGACCGTGAAATAAGGCGACTGGTTGCAATAGTCGGGTAGTCTGTCGCAAATCACGGTATGGATCCCATACAATATGCACCACATAAAATTTAGCATAACGTTATTTAGCATAACGTAGTAAATTAATACCAATTAAGTACAAAATTAGGTCTATATTCACCTCTTCTGTCGTCATATCTTCGAGTGCATGCCGTAGAGCGGCCAATGTGTGAGAACGTTTGGCATCTTCCTTAGTTGGCTTCCATCGGCACATTCTAGGCAGGTTCTCGTCATACCCTCGGTTCAGTTTCGCCCGCTGCAGGGTTGAAAAGTGCTCGTATATCCATGCCTTCACGTTATCGGAAATATATTAGTCCAAAAATAAACAACACAATTTAAATTTATGTAAACAAGTTGACAAAGATATATCTATACATGAAGTAGAGTCTGGCATCCGAAAATTGTCTTCGAACCCACACGGGATGCCGCACCAAGCTCGCGGTAAAGGTATGCCAGTATACCGCTTCCCCAAAAAATTTCGTCCACCGTTTCAATGTTGTCCAAATTGAGGAGATATTTGGCATTTATGGACGTTCCAGACTTATCGGTAATGCCGACAGCCCCTAAGATGAACTGCATATAACCGCGGGCCACATTTTTGCTATTATCAATTTTGGGGGCCGGCTCAGCGAATATCTCCTCCAAATATTTTAGAGGAAGTCCGTAGGACTTCTTGAATTCTCGAAGACTAGTAAAACTAGTGGAATCAACTCCAAGACACCCTGATACATTATCCACAATATTATCGTAATAGTTGATGCTCGACTCATCAAAAGTATGATTCATCATAGGACGACCATCAACCCTAAGTCCCAATATATGATGGACGTCATCAAGGGTAATCGTCAACTCCCCATTGGGTAGATGGAAAGTGTTGGTTTCTGGATGCCACCGTTCTACAAATGCTGAAATCAGTGCATTATCCACCGTCGTATATGAGTAGCTACCCAAATATTGTAGACCGGTGGGACTGATTTTTGCCTTCACATCATCTCCCAATAATTCATACCTCCATGTATTGCATTTTTTTCCGTGGTTGATCACCGTCAACATACGACCACTCTCCTGAAAAGTCAACAATTGGATGAAATTATACCTCTATGTAAAATGAACTTTGAACTTACAACTATATATAAATTTATCATAACGTAATATACTTACCGGATTGTTCCATATTTGGTATGCAATATAGTTTTCGATCGACGGTAACATAGAGCAACCGTTTGGACGAGTAGTTTGTGGAAGACTCTCGACAGGACTATTTGCAGGCTGAGAAAGTCCTGAACCATCAGTAGGCCGATTTGGAACATTTGGCATGTCCTCATCGGAGGAGGAAGAAGAACCGGAAGAACTAGGAGGAGCACGTCTCTTCAAACGAAGGGCAGTCTTCTTCGTCAATCGACGTTTCCTCACTTCAGGACGTGCCTCCGCCTCGCGGATAGTGACGCCTGGTTCAATAGTACGCAAAACTGTGCGTTCCTTACGCATCGACGCAGTAGGGCGTCTTCTCATATCTTCATCCACAGTGTCCTTTCCAGGGGCATGACTATAAGACAAAAATTAATATATACAGACAAAAATTAATTTCTATTTTAACATAATAATTGAATTTTACATTGAGGACTGTAGCAATTTCTACAGTCCTGTAAGTATACAGGACTGTAGAATTTTTAACAGTCCTAATTTTTTAGGACTGTTGAAATGCCTACAGTCCTATATAAATTGAGGACTGTAGACAATCCGACAGTCCTTAATATATATAGGACTGTCGATTTTCCTACAGTCCTAAATCTATATGGGACTGTAGGAAATTCTACAGTCCCGCCCGATACTGCTCGACAATGTCGAGGATTCTCGACATTGTACGCCATAAAATCGTGTTCGATCAACCAAGTGAACGTCTAAACTACATCCTAAACTCCGCCAAGGACTTGTATGCCCTCATTTGAAGAATGGAAAAAAAATCACTCAAAATTTTCAAAATGCAATAGGATTTTTAAAAAAATTTGGACAATTTTGCAAATACAATAGCACAAGGAGAATGATGATTTGTACCTTGGTTCTTTCGAGACTTTGGGAGCCATCGACAAGGAGGAGGAGGACAGCGGAGATCGGCCGGCGGGAGGGGGGAAAGCTCTGGTGGGGTGGTGAGGGTTTGGGAGGGTTTGGAAGTAGTGGGCTAGTATGAGTAAAATGATGGGTTAGTATAAGTAAAATTTTCTCCTTAGTGGGCTAGCCCCAATCCTGGGCTAGCCCCAAGTAAATATGGTAGTGCCCTTATAAAAAGCCCTTCCAAAAACTTCAATTGTACGTTTTTTGGAACGGAAAAAAAGCTTGGTATAGCAAAACTAAGTTGCAAACTAATAAAGTCCGACAAGATTATCTCTACTTCTTTCCTTCATCTTCCATAATATAAAGCGGTTTTTAGACGGCTAAAAAATAAGCTATATAAGTCGTAAGTACTCAACTAATTAAATTTAAAAATAATAATAATTACGGAAGATAAATAAGATCTTAAACCAACTTCCATATTATCCATCAAAATCATTAATAAATACTCAACCAATTTAATTAACAAAAAAAAAAATTAACCAACTTTTTTCTCATCATCCATAATCCACTCTTTTCTTCCATAATAAATTATATTAAAATATTTTTAAACATTTAAACTATTTTACAATAATATAAAAAAAAACTTTTACGTGCAACGTACGTGCATTTACTAGTATGTTTTAATCTTTCTTCTGATTTTTTTTCCTTTTAAGATAATAATATATTGGATTAAATTAAAATTTAAAATTTGACTTGCTTTTAAATTATATATTAGATCAGATTAGATTGAAATTGTGAATTTTATTTAGTTTGTACTAAATTTTGGATGCCATCGTATTTTAAATTAAAGATTAGATTGAATTAGAATTTTAGTTCAAATTTGATTATTTTAGACGAGAGTAAACTTTTAAGATGATAATATATTGGATTAAATTTAAATTTAAATTTAAATTTAAATTTGACTTGCTTTTAAATTATATATTAGATCAGATTAGATTGAAATTGTGAATTTTATTTAGTTTGTACTAAATTTTGAATGTCTAGTATTTTAAATTAAAGATTAGATTGAATTAGAATTTTAGTTCAAATTTGATTATTTTAGACTCGAGTAAAGTTTTAATTGGTTAGATTTGAACAAAAAAAGTTCGGATATAAGATTGGAGATTGAATATTATGCTAAAAAATACATTCATAATTAGACATACATTTCTTTGGTAGTTTTCACATAAAATAGTTTCCTTGGGTAATTTTTTTTTTTTCAAAACCAAATCCCAAAGTCAAAACTTCTTTTTTTATATCATAAAAGTGAATATCATATCTTCTTATGATGTTGTGCTTGTTGGAAAAAACAAGATATTTTTTGTTTTTGTGATGAGATAAAATAAAATGGAAGAGAAAAGAAGTTAAGAGAGAGAACACACACAAGATTTACCGAGGTTCAGCTCAATTTGAGTCTACGTCCTCCGCCGATCCCTTCTTCACCGTTTTCACTATAATCAAATAAAAGATTACAAGAGCCTTCTCTCAAGTTGGTACAACTTAACTTGAGAATCATTTTCTCTCACAAACTCACTTGAGGTGGATTACAAGTGTGAGAATTACAAGTTATGTATTGTTCTTCTTGTTACTTTATTGTGTTCAACCTTCACCATCTCTCCTTTATTTATAGGGAGGATATGCCTCTTTGGTACATCACATTCGTTGCATGGAGAAGTCCAAAGGGAAGATTCGTTCCTTCTCCCAAGATCCGTTCATCTATCATCAATGTTGCATGTAAGCTGAATGCATGCAAAATATGAACAGATAGTCTACTTCAGATGGTCATAACTTCTTCAATACACCTCCAAATGACCTGGTTCAAAGCCTGGATGAAAGAGAAAACTTTTTTCAATAATTTATATTGAAGACCGAGCCAAATAATGATTGCAACAGCTTCGAAATAGCCTCCCAAAACTGAATCTTGTCACAGAAATTGTACCCAAAAAAATGGCTAAGTACTTGGCCGAACCCAACCATGGGTGACCGATTTCCATGGATCAAATCCATGTTTATTCATCATGGGGATGAACCCCGTTCCCATCAATCTCCCCCTCCATCCTCATGAGGAGAAAGTTCTCAAACAGTAGTCATACCTGCCTTCCTACGGCAGAAGTTATGCTTTTCTTTTGGTAGAGACTTCGTCATCATGTCAGACAGATTTTGGCTTGTATCAATCTTCTTAATATGCATCAAGCGATTCTCCAAAGTATCTCGGATCCAGTGATGACGTACATCAATATGCTTTATCCTTGAGTGATAGGTAGCATTTTTACTCAAGTCAATGGCGCTCTTGTAACGCCCCGCAACCGCTCGGAGCGTTACGCTGAGTCGGACTGAATAAATCAAATGCTGGTTACATTTAAAATGTTGGATTTTGGGAAGAAGGATTAATCGAGTTGGTTTCAATGTGCAGATGGCTAGCGGGTTCGATGGAAATCAGGTGTTCGTTCAGAACAGTACTGAATAGCTGGATGGAAGCGATAATGCCGTCTTCCTTAGTCCGATCGGTCGGATGATTTGGAGAGCACGGCCTGCTCGTACGGTCATACCAGTTGAGTAGATCGCGCTTGCATCGGACCACGGGTTCAAGGGATTGGCCGTATCGGCAGGATAGGATGCCTAACGGGATCGAACATTGTGAGTGGGCTCTTTCCCTTCTCCTCTACTCCTTCATGCCTAATAATATGGAAAATACGTAAAAGGCTTGAACACTTGGGCTGAACCATTGGAAAACACTACACTGAGGCGTGCATAGAGTGTACGTCGTTGGCTTGGTAGGATTGTGGCTTGAAACGATTATGCGTTGGATAGTTGGATGCGATAGCTGGATTATACAATTGAGACAGTTGGTTGGATAATTGTGATTATACTTGGACGGTTGGAATTATACAAGTTGGAATGATACAATGGAAATATCGGGAATTCGGGCGAGCGAGCGTGCATCCGTGCACGAGTATCACTGGGTCGCTTTGTCTTGCAAAGCGAGCAGTTGTGGTTCAAAATCGAACAACTGCATCGACGAGGGTATTGTGCCACTGTTGGGGCATTAAGCCATGGGATTATTCGGAGTGTGGGGTGTTGCACCCAATGTGAAACACTGTGTTGGAAAGCGGCAATGTGAAGTGTGGGCATAACTTGGACACAACTTGAGAGATTGTGCTTATGAGTATTTTGGTGCCTTGGGATATATATATTGAGGTCGAGATTTGGACTCCTTGGTTGGATATATTGGAAGAATGGTTATGGATGCTTTAGTTGGATATTCGGTTGAAACGAGTCTAGGATCGCTTGGTGGGGCGAGAATGTTCGATCCTCTCGTCATACCTACTTTCTGCATGTCACGGACAACCTGTGTACACAGGGTTTGATATTTCCTCGAAACGGCTTCCCGGGGCACTGGGACCGTATCGATCCGGAGGGAAATATTGATTCGTGCTAGTCACGATGCATTGCTGGACCTCCAGCGGGGCTTGCTACCCGGGCTGATAGGGCACGCCGTTAATGCTTGGATTTTGTCCTTTATGGCTTTGCCAGTGACTTCATATAGATAAGAGTTGGCTTGCTTATCTTTTGTTGGTTTGGCTTTCGTGTAGGCGCGGCCACCTTGCCTCGGCAAGAGTGTGCACTCGAGATTGGGATATAAACTGTTGGGTGAGGATGGATATTGAGGCGAGACTGATGGTTCGATATGTTATCGTGCAAGCGATGGCATTGAGTTAGACGGGTCGGATATATATAACTGCTTGTCGATTGGTTTGAGTTGAATGCTTGCATGCTTAAACTGCTTTACAGCTTTCCTTAACATGTCATCCCTATGCCATGAAAAGAATCTAGGATTCAACTAGAAAGATCACCATATAACTGTCGCATTCACTATTTTACTTAGTGTCGGCTTAGACGAGTGGGTTACCCCGCTCACCAGTACGGTTGTGTACTGACCCACATTTATGGGCAATATTTCAGGTACACAGGCGTAGTGGCACTGCTTGGATATACGGGACAAGATGTATGAACTGTAAGTACCTTTGTGGGCTAGAGAAAAGAGCAAGAGCATTTCATCGTCTTCGTGGCATCGCCTTTGTGGCATTGCCTCGGGGCATTTTATTTGGACCCTATCGTGAGCTTCGCTGCGTATTACTCTGATGTGTGCTTGGTACACAATACTTGACTTCCGTTGCAACTTGGTTGATTCAATGATAATATTTGGTGTTTGACAACATCGCCTTGTACGAGCGCAACTCCAGGCTCGTACGGCATCACGTCCCGATTAGAACGATTGTCCCACGGGAGAGCTGCAACGTGGTAATTCACGTTCAGCAGGGACTGTCGAGCTTGCGGGAGATTGGGGCATGACAAATTGGTATCAGAGCGCCCGGTTCATTTCTTCGGACTTGGTCCTTCGCTTTATCACAAACTCTAAATAGATTCCGCGTGTCATTTAGCTCTTGACTCTACTCGGTACCGCATCGGATGTTTCATGCAATAAGTCTACTTATTGCTAGTTGTGGCTGCATATTATTCTTTGTTGGGTTGCCTTGGTTGGTTTTCGTAGGATCGCTTAGCCTCGTTAGGCGTTGTTGCATTCGTGCAGCAAGTTGGTTGGCGTTGTTGCATTTGTGCAACAAGTGTGGGCTTTCGTTGGGTTGGCTTATCGTTCAGGAGATTCTGATTGCCTCAATGGATCAGTTGGTTGGCTAACGAGATTTGGTTATGCGACATGTTTTGAGTAGAAATATTCGATGAGAGTGGATCCTTGCACGAGTTGCTCGTCAAGCGATTGTGTTGGATAGAAGTTGGAATTTCGACTGTGGCGGCATCGGTTGGGGCAGATTTGAGTTTGGCTTGAGAAATATCAGATAAGTTGGCATGAGTTGCTCGTACAATAAATGTGTGAAGCCGTTGGGTATTGGGTTGGACTACTTGGAATATAATCGTTGCACGATTGCTCGTGTTGCGAAAGTATCAGACGGTTTGAGAATAGCTGGGAGCAATGAGAATTGAACATAGCACGAGTTGCCTAACGAGATTGATGGTTAAAGAATCGGCTAAGTTTTTTTTGTGTCAGACTTAAGATGGGAATGGCATGATCACACATAAGGGATGGTTCGAACGGATTTTTGGATTTGTAAAAGGAAACGTAATGTGAGTAGCGACTTGATTCGAAGTGGTATATGGGATCAAACGTGTTAAGCAAGGCATTGGAAATATTTTGGTTGAACATCTATGGGAATTGCCTGAACGAACTCGGATAACGAATACAAGTCGGTTGGTGCAAATCGACTGAGTTGGAAGGAATGAAAATGGAGCAAGCGAATATTGAGTTATGATTCGACAGAATCACCTCGGAATAGTCGGATTGGGATAGACGCTGGTTGACGCAGATTACGCACGAGGGCAACTATATTTCCAAGTGGTATATAGTGCAATGGAATTTGACTCAGGTATCCTTCGATACATTAGACTTGAGAACTCAAGAACGGAATCGTGCAAATGGAAGTATCATTGGGCTTAAGAGATGGGCGGAATCGGAACGAATATTTGGGTTACGCTTGAGCAAAATGATGGAATTATCAGAAGGATAGCGAGCACGAACTACGATGTTGGGCAACACATTTGAGCTGTTGGTTGAGCAAAGAAACACGATATTGGTCTGGAGGGACAATGAGATGGATTCACACAAACTTGAAAGATTATGAATATTGTTGCTCGAGAAGTTGACTCAGGTTAGTGAAAATAGAATTTTGGGCAAGATGGTGCAACGATGGTAGACGGATTCTCCGGAAAGACGTGGACGGATTGTGGCAACAACAGAAGGCAAAAGATTTTGGCGGACAGGCTTTTAAAGATAGCTAAATATGGGAGCAACGTCGGAACAAATCACTGTGCTGCTCGAGTATGTTGGACGTGCATTGTGGGACGCAGCAAATGGATAAGAATTGGAGCAAGTCTTGGGTTTTGAGAATCATTGCAATTTGTAGTGCGAGAATCGAACATGCAATTCGAAAATTTGATGGATTCAGGGCAGAATGACGGATTGATGGTAGACGGTTTCAACGAGCACATTGCTCGGATTCGGGAGTTCGCTCGGATGGATGGTTGGAATTTTGATTCGGGTTTACAGATGAGATGTAGCATGGTTTATAGTAATTGTCCATCGTGATGATTATAATTATCGAGCGTAACTTCGGGACAGCTGACCCTAAGCGGCCTTGCCCGTCGAATCGGATATGAATATGGTAGACCCATAGAATGACCCTTGAGACGGCGTATTTAGGAATGCGTCGAGGGCAGATGTGAGCAATGAGATTTGGCTTATTGACTGAGTGTTGGAATTTGAGAGACCCTTGGAATAGTCTTCAGCTGAAGATGCAGCCGGAAGATCGAAGCGATGGTGGAAGGTAGCCTAGTCAACTGATGAGATTCGGAGTCACGAATTTTTGTAGATGGCATCGCCTCTGACTCATCGTGCTCTGGAAAGGAATAGCATTTATATGAATGGACGACTGTGGCGGCTCGTTCAAATCAAATCTTTGCAAATACTGGAAGGGACAGATGTGCCTCAGATTTACAAGATATCTCGGAACTTAGTCTGGGAAACATGCTCGTTCGGAAGGCAAAGGTAATATTCTATGCTTCGAGGCAGTGGAAGCAGCACGAAAAACTATTCCATGTGCAACCTAAGAATTATGGCGAGTGTGTCTACGTTGAAATCGTGGCGACACAATCCCTTTGGCGTGGCAGCGAGATCTTCGTGGATCACACGAACCTCAATATAGATGTTCACCCTGTGAGATTTTGAGATGGCAGAAAATGTGTTGGACTGAGCTGATCTAAGCAAAGTTGATATTTGGGTAAGTCGCATAGCTGGGGTAGATCAGTTGAGATGATCGTTCGGTGCACGAGATAATATTTAGAGATGTTGCTAGTACGGATTTTAGAAATAGTTGGATGGATTGAGTTGGAACACGAACTGATTGAGTCGGTGGAAAATTATCATATTTGAGGATAGTGCTCAATCAAAAATGTTGGAATGGAAATCGGGATTGATTCAATTGGGAGCAGAGCAAATGGATGCCTCGAACATAAAGATACCCTTGTAACTTGTTCAAATTTGCTATCGCAAAGCTCGGCTGAAATACATGTATTTTAGGGACGCCTTAAATATGTGTATGATCCAAAACTAAGCGATACGAAGAATTCGTATTGAGCTGCAAGGAGGATGTGGGAATTCGTAAAATTTGTACGAGCGTTCAGCAGAACAAGATGTTGTGTCAGAAATCGTGAATATGAGAGTTGCATAGAACAGATCTATGGAATTGGATTGTGGCATGCTAGTAAGAAATGAGTACCAGCACGGTTCGTGGACGAACCTGATTCTAAGTGGTATATTATGTAACGCCCCGCAACCGCTCGGAGCGTTACGCTGAGTCGGACTGAATAAATCAAATGCTGGTTACATTTGAAATGTTGGATTTTGGGAAGAAGGATTAATCGAGTTGGTTTCAATGTGCAGATGGCTAGCAGGTTCGATGAAAATCAGGTGTTCGTTCAGAACAGTACTGAATAGCTGGATGGAAGCGATAATGCCGTCTTCCTAGTCTGATCGGTCGGATGATTTGGAGAGCACGGCCTGCTCGCACGGTCATACCAGTTGAGTAGATCGCGCTTGCATCGGACCACGGGTTCAAGGGATTGGCCGTATCGGAGGACAGGATGCCTAACGGGATCGAACATTGTGAGTGGGCTCTTTCCCTTCTCCTCTAATCCTTCATGCCTAATAATATGGAAAACACGTAAAAGGCTTGAACACTTGGGCTGAACTATTGGGAAATACTACACTGAGGCGTGCATAGAGTGTACGTCGTTGGCTTGGTAGGATTGTGGCTTGAAACGATTATGCGTTGGATAGTTGGATGCGATAGCTGAATTATACAATTGAGACAGTTGGTTGGATAATTGGGATTATACTTGGACGGTTGGAATTATACAAGTTGGAATGATACAATAAAAATATCGAGAATTCGGGCGAGCGAGCGTGCATCCGTACACGAGTATCACTGGGTCGCTTTGTCTTGCAAAGCGAGCAGTTGTGGTTCAAAACTGAACAACTGCATCGGCGAGGATATTGTGCCACTGTTGGGGCATTAAGCCATGGGATTATTCGGAGTGTGGGGTGTTGCACCCAATGTGAAACACTGTGTTGGAAAGCAGCAATGTGAAGTGTGGGCATAACTTGGGCACAACTTGAGAGATTGTGCTTATGAGTATTTTGGTGCCTTGGGATATATATATTGAGGTCGAGATTTGGACTCCTTGGTTGGATATGTTGAAAGAATGGTTATGGATGCTTTAGTTGGATATTCGGTTGAAACGAGTCTAGGATCGCTTGGTGGGGCGAGAATGTTCGATCCTCTCATCATACCTACTTTCTGCATGTCACGGACAACCTGTGTACACATGGTTTGACATTTCCTCGAAACGGCTTCCCGGGGCACTGGGACCGTATTGATCCGGAGGGAAATATTGATTCGTGCTAGTCACGATGCATTACGGGACCTCCAGCGGGGCTTGCTACCCGGGCTGATAGGGCACGCCGTTAATGCTTGGATTTTGTCCTTTATGGCTTTGCCAGTGACTTCATATAGATAAGAGTTGGCTTGCTTTTCTTTTGTTTGTTTGGCTTTCGTGTAGGCGTGGCCACCTTGCCTCGGCAAGAGTGTGCACTCGAGATTGGGATATAAACTGTTGGGTGAGGATGGATATTGAGGCGAGACTGATGGTTCGATATGTTATCGTGCAAGCGATGGCATTGAGTTAGACGGGTCGGATATATATAACTGCTTGTCGATTGGTTTGAGTTGAATGCTTGCATGCTTAAACTGCTTTACAGCTTTCCTTAACATGTCATCCCTATGCCATGAAAAGAATCTAGGATTCAACTAGAAAGATCACCATATAACTGTCGCATTCACTATTTTACTTAGTGTCGGCTTAGACGAGTGGGTTACCCCGCTCACCAGTACGGTTGTGTACTGACCCACGTTTGTGGGCAATATTTCAGGTACACAGGCGTAGTGGTACTGCTTGGATATACGGGACAAGATGTATGAACTGTAAGTACCTTTGTGGGCTAGAAAAAAGAGCAAGAGCATTTCATCGTCTTCGTGGCATCGCCTTTGTGGCATTGCCTCGAGGCATTTTATTTGGACCCTATCGTGAGCTTCGCTGCGTATTACTCTGATGTGTGCTTGGTACACAATACTTGACTTCCGCTGCAACTTGGTTGATTCAATGATAACATTTGGTGTTTGACAACATCGCCTTGTACGAGCGCAACTCCAGGCTCGTACGGCATCACGTCCCGATTAGAACGATTGTCCCACGGGAGAGCTGCAACGTGGTGATTCACGTTCAGCAGGGACTGTCGAGCTTGCGGGAGATTGGGGCATGACAAATTGGTATCAGAGCGCCCGGTTTATTTCTTCGGACTTGGTCCTTCGCTTTATCACAAACTCTAAATAGATTCCGCGTGTCATTTAGCTCTTGACTCTACTCGGTGCCGCATCGGATGTTTCATGCAATAAGTCTACTTATTGCTAGTTGTGGCTGCATATTATTCTTTATTGGGTTGCCTTGGTTGGTTTTCGTAGGATCGCTTAGCCTCGTTAGGCGTTGTTGCATTCGTGCAGCAAGTTGGTTGGCGTTGTTGCATTTGTGCAACAAGTGTGGGCTTTCGTTGGGTTGGCTTATCGTTCAGGAGATTCTGATTGCCTCAATGGATCAGTTGGTTGGCTAACGAGATTTGGTTATGCGACATGTTTTGAGTAGAAATATTCGATGAGAGTGGATCCTTGCACGAGTTGCTCGTCAAGCGATTGTGTTGGATAGAAGTTGGAATTTTGACTGTGGCGGCATCGGTTGGGGCAGATTTGAGTTTGGCTTGAGAAATATCAGATAAGTTGGCATGAGTTGCTCGTACAATAAATGTGTGAAACCGTTGGGTATTGGGTTGGACTACTTGGAATACAATCGTTGCACGATTGCTCGTGTTGCGAAAGTATCAGACGGTTTGAGAATAGCTGGGAGCAATGAGAATTGAACATAGCACGAGTTGCCTAACGAGATTGATGGTTAAAGAATCGGCTAAGTTTTTTTTGTGTCAGACTTAAGATGGGAATGGCATGATCACACATAAGGGATGGTTCGAACGGATTTTTGGATTTGTAAAAGGAAACGTAATGTGAGTAGCGACTTGATTCGAAGTGGTATATGGGATCAAACGTGTTAAGCAAGGCATTGGAAATATTTTGGTTGAACATCTATGGGAATTGCCTGAACGAACTCGGATAACGAATACAAGTCGGTTGGTGCAAATCGACTGAGTTGGAAGGAATGAAAATGGAGCAAGCGAATATTGAGTTATGATTCGACAGAATCACCTCGGAATAGTCGGATTGGGATAGACGCTGGTTGACGCAGATTACGCACGAGGGCAACTATATTTCCAAGTGGTATATAGTGCAATGGAAATTCTTCTCTTGCTTGAGAGATAACTCCTTTAGGAAATTCTTCATCCATAAGAGCTCCTTGTTGGCTTCTGTAGCAGCAATATATTCAGCTTCTGTGGTGGATAGAGTGATACACTTTTGCAGCTTTGATTGCCATGATACGGCTCCCCCTGCAAAGGTAAACAAGTATCTTGATGTGGACTTTCTCTTGTCCAAGTCACCTGCCATATCAGAATCAGTATAACCTTACAAGAAAGGTTTGCCATCTCCAAAACATAAAGAATATTTAGAGGTTTCTCTAAGATATCTTAGGATCCACTTTACTGCTCCCCAACGTGCTTTACCAGGATTGGCAAGAAAATGACTTACCACTCCAACCACATGTGTTATATCGGGTCTTGTACAAACCATTGAGTACATCAAACTTTCGATGGCCGAGGCAAATGGAATACTCTTAATCTCCTCATTCTCCTTCTCACTTGAAGGGCTTTGTTGTGCACTTAGCTTAAAATGAGCTGCTAGCGGTGTGCTGACTGGCTTAGAGTTCACCATATTGAACATCTCCAGAATACGTTCAATGTATCTTTCTTGTGATAGCCACAACTTTCTCGCACTTCTGTCCCGAGAGATCTTCATTCCCAATATATGTTGTGCTGCTCCTAAGTCCTTCATATCAAAAGACTTGCTTAACTCTTTCTTCAACCTGTCAATCTTGGACATATCTTTTCCAACAACAAGCATATCATCAACATATAAAGAGAGAATAATAAAATCATCATCAGAGAACTTCTGGACATAAACACAATGATCTGCAAATATTCTTTTGTACCCATGGTCAAGCATAAAAGAATCAAACCTTTTATACCACTGTCGTGGTGCCTGCTTGAGCCCGTACAAGCTCTTCTTTAATTTGCAAACCAAGTGTTCCTTGACCTTTACCTTGAAACCCTCTGGCTGCTCCATATAGATTTCTTTCGCCAAATCTCCATGGAGGAATGCAGTCTTCACATCTAGCTGCTTAACTTCAAGATCTTGGGAAGCAACAAGACCAAGAATAACGCGAATAGAAGACATCTTCACAACAGGAGAAAATATTTTTTTATAGTCAATACCTTGCTTCTGACTGAAACCTTTCACCACGAGGCGAGCTTTGTACTTGACTTGGCCATTTCCTTCATTCTTGATTTTGAACACCCATTTGTTCTTCAAGGCTTTTCTTTTCTTCGGTAGATCCACCAAGTCATAAGTGTGGTTCTTATGCAAAGAATACATCTCCTCTTGCATAGCTTTCTTCCACTTGGCATGATCTTCATGAACTTGTGCTTCATGAAAACTTTCTGGTTCACCTACATCTGTCACCATAGTATATTCTGAAGCATGATATCTAGTTGAGGGTTGTCGTTCCCTCTCCGACCGTCTCAACTGAGGTATTGGTGGTTGATCCATATGCGGTGGCTCTGCATGTTCATGCTCTCCCTGATCAGAACCTGAAAAACCTGTAATTTCTTCTTCTTCCTGCATATCTTGAAAATTATTATTTTCTGGCATAGGAGAAGGAATAACAATAGGCGTGGAGATTGAATCTGGGACAATGTGAGTATTTTGTGGCTCTTCTTCTTTTTCAAAATCAGCAAGTGTTTTATCTTCATAAAATACAACATCCCTGCTCCTTACAATTTTTTTGTTTATAGGATCCTACAACCTATATCCAAATTCATCATTTTCATATCCTAAGAAGATGCATGAAATGACTTTGTCATCATGTTTTGTTCTTTTCTCCTTAGGTACATGCACAAATGCCTTGCACCCGAATACACACAAGTGGGAATAGGAAATATCATTTTCACTCCAAACCCTTTGAGGAATATCTCCATCCAAAGGAACCGAGGGGGACAAGTTTATCAAGTAGCGGGCTGTTCGCACTGTCTCTCCCCAAAATATTTTTGGTAATTTGGCTAAGGATAGCTTACTTCTTATCATTTCCATAATTGTGCGGTTCATTTTTTCTGCAACCCCATTATGTTGTGGTGTGTGTGGGACAGTCTTTTGGTATATAATGCCATATTTAGAACAATAATCTTCAAATATCCTTGAAGTATACTCGCCACCATTATTTGTGTGAATACACTTCAAGAGCTTTCCGGTTTCTCTTTCTACTTTGGTATGAAAGTCTTTGAAAACTTCAAAGACTTGATATTTGGCTTTTATTACATACACCCACACCTTTCTAGATGCATCATCTATGAAGGTCACAAAGTAGGAGGCACCACTAAAGTTTTTTATATTTACGGGTCCGCACACATCCGAATAGACTAAGTCTAATATGCTGGTTTCCTTTTTGTTATAATTTTTAACAAAAGCTACCGGTGTTATTTTCCAATTAAGCAATGATCACAGTGGGATAGTGTTGTACCTTGCATGGATGGAAGTAGTTGTCGCCTTGCGAGAGTTTGTAGTCCTTTCTCGCTCATGTGGCCAAGCCGCTTGTGCCACAAATCCATAGAGGTACCTTCCACTGTTCCAAGTTTATCATTCTCTAAGTAGAACTGAGTCTTGTAGATAGTGCAACACTTCTATCCTCTAGCCACACAAGTGATCCTTTGGTAAGCTTCCAGCATCCTTTACCAAAGCTGCTTGTGTATCCTTCTTTATCAAGCTTACCGGTGGAGAGAAGATTGAGACGAAGATCGGGCACAAATCTAACATCTTTTAAAACTATCTTTGTTCCATGGTTAGTGGTAACACAAATATTTTCAATGCCAAGAATTTGAGAAGAGCTTTTGTTACCCATTTTTACCATTCCAAGGTTACCTTCACGAAGCCAAGCGAAGTAGTCCTTCCAAGGAGTAGCATGGTAGGAGGCACCAGAATCAATTACCCATTCTGAGTCTTGGCAAGTGAGATTTGCACAGTCTTCTTCGCATGCCGAGAAAAGAATAATTTCATTGTTAGTGACAACTGCTGCACTTTCATTCTTTTCTTGCTTCTCATTGGTCCTTCCTTCCTTTTGTTCTCGTTTGAGCTTGCGACATTCCCGTTTTATGTGTCCACGCTTCCCGCAGTGATAGCAACTAATATCCTTCCTAGCCTTTGTTTTTTCTCTCGACTTGTCTCGGTTATGAGGCTGTCGGCTTTTGCTTCTCCCCCTATTCTCGGTGACAAGAGCATGAGAATGGGAGGATCCAGACAACTTTTTTCGGATTTCTTCATTCAAGAGGCTGCTTTTAACTTGGTTCATAGATACAACTCTGTCAGGTGCAGACACTACCAGAATAAGTTAAATTAGCGACGTCTACAAACGTCGCTAAATGGCCAAAAAATATCGCTAAATAATTTTAGTGACGTATGTAGCGACGTTTAGATGAAGTCGCCTTTAAACTAGTCGTTAACCGAAAAAATGTCGCAAAATGTCGCTATACCGATATTTTCTAGCGACGCAAATGCGTCGCTATATTAGCGACGTTTAGCGACGCAACGTTGCTAAATTAGCGACGTGTTGTGTGTCGCTATATGTCGCTAAGTTTTTTATTTTTAGCGACGTTGTGTGACTCATTTAGCGACGTTATATTGACCTGGCAATACTATCATGTCAGCAATTTGCGACGGACAACGACGTGTATAGTGACGTTGTACGATGTATTTAGCGACGTTATTTTGACCTGGCAATACTGCCATGTCAGCAATTTACGACGGTTAGCAACGTATTTAGCGACGTATATAGCGACGTATTCAGCGATATAATTAGCGACGTGCGTTAACGTCGCTAAACGTCGCTAAAAATATCGCTAAAGATACAGTGAAAAATAAAAAAAATTAAATTAAATTATTTCCAAACTATTCTTCCTGTAGTGTATGAATTCATAATTTGTACAAATAGACCCGGAGCAAATCTTCGTTGAATTTGCTGGGTTTGCCGACCCCCTTCGGTTGAACACTCAACACCGATAAATTAACATACATTTAATATAAATAATATAGTAAAATTTAAAGAAAACAAAATATTGAGATTATAAACTGAGTAAGGACAAAATCTTGTCGTAAAAAATACAACAAATATCCACACAACTGAGTCTGAAAACCTTATCTTAAAGAATACAAGAAATAATGTCTGAATGCCTCAAAAATAAAGAATATTCATAAATGACCAAATATCATAGGTCTGAAACATAAACAATGAATAAACGGCCATAACTAGGACTACTATGGATCTGCCGGAGGATGACCACCGGCGCATATCATGGATAATAACAGATCATACTGCTCTCATGAAATCGACACCGATGTCGATAGAGAAGGCAGTGACGTCGGTGGAGTTTGTGTCGATGAAGGCGCACTAGGAGGACGTATCTGCTCCAACTCTGCTAGTCGATGGTTGTATGAATCCATGGTAGATAACAGCCTCGTACTGCTATAAATCATTGAATCCTGCATCATCGTCAGCCTCTCGCCCATGGACAGCTGTGATGCCTGCAGCTCCGTCACGCTGCGCTCTGTCGACGCTCTAAGATCAGCTGTCATATCCCTAAGCTCCATGATGCTGCGCTCGAGCATATCAAATCTTGTAACCACCTCCAACGGTGAATGATCTTCACAACCAGGATATAATGGAGTCCTTGCATTCTCCAACAACTCCATGAACTTCGCAGCGTCGGTATTCGGTGCCTCCTCAGCTACATCATGATTGTCCGGATCGAAACTAGGTCCCGCCGCATCAAAAACCATGTTCACCCACCCGTCGTCGTAAGCAGCGTGGTCATGAACATCCATATACGGCTCCACATAAGGCTCGGACTCCGATGCTAAAGACACAAGTTCTCCGTGCGCGGTCGACTGATAGTAATTCGGCGTGAAATCCTTCGAGTACAAATGATATGTGACTTCCACTTCTGGATGATATTTTAAGTTGCGACATCTCACATACGGACACTTAATTTTGGTACCATCCATGTACTGAGGGAATGCCTTTGCAAACTGCAGGAACTGCTGTACACCCTCAATAAATTCATTCCGCACACCGTATATGTCATCAGGATGACGGTTGTACATCCACGAACGATGACACAGATAGTAATTCATATCCATTTCTAGATACTTCTGCAAAAATAAATAGACATCGTTCAAGTATATACTCATCGTTAAATACAGTACATGCACTGATACTCCTAGTCCTAGCATATATACTCATCGTTAAATACAGTGTGATTCTCTGGAGGAAGGTAATAACTGCTCTAACTTGATACACAATGCCCTCTGTGACAGTCTGTGTCCTATAAATCAAATTACTACGAAGACTTAAGTCATTTTTGTTGTCAAATTTGATACCCTTTGTGACAGTCTGTGTCGTGTCTGTGTCAGTGTGTGTGTGTCGTATCTGTATCAGTGCCATATACATCTGTGAGAGAGAGAGAGAGAGAGAGATCGAACTAATATTACTACCTTAACTAACACAAGACTCTAGACATTACCTTAACGAGACACTTAAAAGTTATGACTAGACTAATACACCAAGGCCTCTCTTGACTTACTGTTACCTGGATTTGATTTTTTCCTCCTGCTGCACTTACTGCTACTTGATCATATGCAGCTGTTGCTGCTACCTAATGTATGAATATTGGCCTACAGGTACTCACTCCTTGCTATCACTGTGTTGCTGTTGCAGATCTCCTACCTGCACCCAATCTTGCAGTGCACCATTGTGTGCACTGCCTCACTTGAATGCCTGATCTCCCTCACACTTCCCAACTGAAAGTATTTTCCTACTGAACACACTTTCCCTCCTTGATTACACTCAAGTGTTTCCTTGCCCTATACCTGTCTCTGATATAGAGTATTAGTTTTTCCAGGAAACTCTTATTGCTACTGCATAACATAGACACTGCGCTCACTTACCACTTGCCACCTGGTACTGCTGTCCTTGAGTGTGTATCAACTGATACCACTCCTCATCATAACAGACCCCCACCAAGTCTGATACTCTGTATCAGTTCTTTACTGATACATCTAGCTCACAACATAACTCCATATCAGTTGGACAACTGACACTCTCCCAGTTCTCTATACTGCTGCTACTGCAGTTGCTTACCTGCTCGAGTCCCCTCTCTCACCTTCAACCACTTCTATTACATTAACCAATACTATGCACTGTGCACTGCTATCCAACCCGACATTCCCTCATGCACCTTGCTGCTCACATACTTCCTTTCTTGCAATAATTTAACACAGCACACACACCCCCCATACCCACCACATGAACTGAACTCACATGCCCATGGCTAATTGCCAACGACCACTAGAACAGTTTACACTCCTTACCAAGACCACTAGAACACAGCACACTCGATTTTATAACACAGTCCAATCACCACTTCACCAAAGTGCTCATGCACATGTCTGGCACTCCTACATCTCACATTCACACACACATCAAATGCACCTATGTATACACATGTACAATTGAGCAAATTTCCTTCGTCAATATAGGTATCTCACACACACACAATACCAAAGTCAATCTATCAAATACCTTTAGTTCCACACTAAACACACAGTGTGTGTGTGTCGTATCTGTGTCAGTTACATATGTATGTGTCGTGCCTGTGTCAGTGTCTGTCACGTGTGTGTGTGTGTGTGTGTCGTGTCTGTGTTAGTGTCATGACGTGTCCAGAGAGAGAGAGAGAGAGAGTTAGGGTTAGGGTTAGTGTCATGTCGTATCTGTTACGTGTGCGTGTGTCGTATCTGTGTCTGTGTTATGCCGTGTCCTGTGAGAGAGAGAGAGAGAGAGAGAGAGAGTTAGGGTTAGTATCATGCCGAGAGAGAGAGAGTTATGGTTTACCTAGAGGAGGAGGGGACGCCGGAGGGGGACTCTGTGGAGGACGCCGTGCAGTTCGCCGGAGAGGGGGGGGGAAGAGGGAGGTTTTAAAAATTTGGGGGGGGGGGATTTTGACAAAAGGGGGGAATCGAAATCTATATTAAAATATTAGCGACGTTTAGCGACGCCAACTTAAGACATCACTAATAAAAATATTTTGTGACGTTATAGACGTCGCTAAACGTCACTAAATCATAAAACTCAGCGACGTTTAGCGACCTTAAATAAACTTATAGCGACTATTCTTTTAAAAACTGAATTACAGTTGCTAAACGTCGCTATATGTCGCAAAACAGCAACTTATATCGATGTTAGTCTTTGGAGTCGCTGAAATCTTTAATTTTAGCAACGTTTTACTTTAATGTCGCTAAAAATGTCGCTAATCCCCCAATTTTTAGTAGTGGGAGTTGCTAAGAGACACTACCAGAGTCTCCCAACTATTCGGTAACGAGCTAAGCAGAAGAAGGGCTTTAAGCTCGTCATCCAACACTATCTTCATAGCTGCAAGCTGATTAACAATACTTTAAATTTTATTCAGATGTTCAGATATGGAATCACCTTCCTTAAACTTGAGATTGATAAGCTTCTGAATCAAGAAAGCTTTGTTGCCGGCGGTCTTCCTCTCGTAGAGATCTTCAAGTTTCTTCCACAAGCTGTTCGCCGAAGTCTCATTCAACACATGATGGAATACAATGTCATCCACCCATTATCGAATGGTGCCGATGGTCTTCTGGTCGAGCTTCTTCCATTCATCCACCGTCATGAAATTTGGCTTGGAAGATTCACCTTCAACCGGTGCATAGAGGTCCTTGCAATAGAGAAGGTCCATCATCTTCGCCTTCCATATCATCCAGTTGCGGCCATTCAAGCAGATCATCTGAATGCCACGAATGGGAGTCTCCATCTCAACACAAGAAGATTAGCAACCTGTGCTTTGATACCATTGTTGGGAAAAATAAGACATTTTTTGTCTTTGTCAAGATAAAATAAAATTGAAGAGAAAAGAAGTTAAGAGAGAGAACACACACAAGATTTACCGAGGTTCAGCTCAATTTGAGCCTACGTCCTCTGCCCGCCCCTTCTTCACCGTTTTCACTATAATCAAATAAAAGATTATAAGGGCCTTCTCTCAAGTTGGTACAACTTAAATTGAGGATCACTTTCTCTCACAAACTCACTTGAGGTAGATTACAAGTGTGAGGATTACAAGTTGTGTATTGTTCTTCTTGTTACTTTGTTGTGTTTAACCTTCACCATCTCCCCTTTATTTATAGGGAGGATATGCCTCTTGGGTATATCACATTCGTTGCATGGAGAAGTCCAAAGGAAAGATTCGTTCCTTCTCCCAAGATTCGTTCATCTATCATCAATGTTGCATGCAAGCTGAATGCATACAGAATATGAATAAATAGGCTACTTCAGATGGTCATAACTTCTTCAATACACCTCCAAATGACCTGGTTCAAAGCCTGGATGAAGAGAAAACTTTTCTCAACAACTTTTGTATTGAAGACCGAGCCAAATAATGATTGTAACTGCTTCAAAATAGCCTCCCAAAACTGAATCTTGTTACAGAAACTGTACCCAGAAAAATGACGAAGTACTTGGCCGAACCCAACCATGGCTGACCGATTTCCATAGATCAAATCCATGTTTATTCATCATGGAGATGGACCCCGTTCCCCATCAATCTTGGTATCAGAACAAATATCCAAAACCAAATCCCAATGTCAAAACATCTTTTTTATATATCATAAAAGTGAATATCATATCTTCTTATGATGTTGTGCTGGTAATAATAGTGGATACATATGACTGGCATATGCCCATTAATATTTATTCTAAAGACATGACTGTCTAATTGAAACAATACAGTTGCCAAATGAATTTATATGGCACATGGCTATCTTGATTTTCAGAAAAATATGCTATATATGTTGATTTTAAGATATGATAGCCTTCACTAAAATTACGATATTTATTCCAAGAATAAGATTGTCTAATCCGGATAGAACTAACTAGGAGATAAGCTTTTCATGGCTACTACAGTTCTCAACGATAAGCAAGGGTTCAGGTTAAATAAGAACTGCACCTAGAATATGTATAGGACATTTTAAGTCTCTCACAAAGCTTCTGTCAAATATCAAAGGCAGTCGCTAATTTCGTCACTATTTTAGTTGATAATGTAGCGAAGAACATATCAGTCACTGATGTTCCGTCGCTAATGTTCCATTGCTATTGTCATTGAGTAATCGATCCAGAGACGGATCAACGATGGAAAAAAAGCATTGATATTGGATCTGGCGACGAAAATGTTCCGTCGTTGTTCCGTCGCTATTACAGTTTATCGACGAAAAATATCAATAGCGATGAAAACTTTCGTCATTGTTTTGCTTTTTTTTTAGTGTAGTAGAAGAAGGCGCAGATGCTTAGAACAGTCAGGGTTGGTTACAAGGTTTTCCTCGGGCAGCCCGAGAACCTGCAATCTGTCGAGTCTGTTGTCGAGCTTCTGCAGGTCGAGAAGAACCAAGGATATCCTTATCCTGTACTAGGTTTTCGTGTGTTCGAGCTAGGTGATCATACCAACAACTTTGCACATAATTGAGGAGAAGGCAACCGTAGTGTTGCTTCACTGCCGTAAAAGTTCAGATTCTTTCTCTATTACAGATGAAAAATTAGAGAGCTGCTATATGGGTGGGATCAGAGGACATAAGTGGCAACAACATTTACTATCACAATCAGTATCAGGAAGCTATACATATCAGTATACTACTTGATGGGAGACAGACTCATCCGAAAAATTATTCTCTCTGCAAAATCAGAGTTATATATGTCATTACTTGGATCATCCCCAACTATGGACAGAGTAGTCATATTTCTAGTATATGATTTTGATTTAGTTTGTGTTAAAGAAGGATATAAATTTTGTTATTGTTTCAAGGAACACGGCCCTTAACACAGCTGGATGGAAGAAGAGGATCAAACAATCTTGGGATAAAGACCTTGTTGTTTAATTTCTAGAGAACAAGTACATGATGAAGATAATTACTGTCCATATTCACTGAAAAAGAGTATTATGACTTTTTCTACTTCCTAATTGATAAGGGCAACCTATTTTTTTATTTATTATTGTTATTAGTATTTATTATTTACACTTGGATTTGACTAAAGATGTGTCACGCCCTAGTCCCAAAATACGTAGGACCAGAAATACGTAAGCATGCCAGCCGTATGTATATGACAACTCCAATATATGGATACCATAATACATACGTACGCTGTAATATGAATGTTAACTCACATGTAGTATATATATTATCACAAGTCACTGGGCATAACTAGATCTCATACAGAATCAAATAACCAATCAACTATATAACTGAATCAAGTATAAAATGCTTGATAAGAACAAGTAGTTGGGCGGAGACAAATCCACTACCAACTAGAATATAAGAGAAATAAAATAATTACATCTACTGAACAATGAGACTCGAAGAGAAAACCTCCTCGAAAGAGAGATACATAGCAAGTCCTGATCCGTGCTCCTGCGAATAGTCATGATCGTCTACACCTGGAAAGGGACCAGATCCTCAGAAGGACGTAACAAGATACATAGAAGCATGCTAATTGAATACAGTAAAACATGCATAATAGATAAAAAAATATATAAGTACGCTGTGCTAGCAGAAAATATATAAGTACGTTGTACTAGACAATCTATATAAAAATGCATAATGAGGACAACCTTTCGACGTATGGGCATGGGTATCTATCTCACAACTCACACACACGTCCATGAACATCAGAAGCCATCATACCTCGAGGGTAGCGACCATCGCGACACTAGAAATCGACATACCTCGAAGGTAGCGACCAGCGTGACACAACTACCGTAGTGCGTGCTAGTTACTACGGTTTACCAGAGTGGATATAGCCCATACGCCTACTGATTGTCCTCCCCTCCCATGATACTATGTGTCAAGTGTGTGTCAACATATATAGTATATAATTATGACTAAAAAAATACATATATAATGAATATATAAAAATATGATAAGCATGCAAAGTAATGTAAGCAATTTGGCA